>CM034003.1:12097759-12453167 GCA_019603395.1 Cyrtorhinus lividipennis | reverse complement strand
GTGTTTTTGGTGAAGGATCTCGTAAATTCGACTGACCCGAACTCGAAAACGTAATAAATTAGGGGTCCTGTGACCCTTTAATCTATTCCCAGATTACCATCCTGCCTCTGCCTCTGAATGCACCTGCCGCAGCGAGGTTTTTCGTCGTTTTGCCGGCCTTACATCACAAGCACGGCCTCATCCAGCGACGTAATCTTCTCGGATGGTCATTTTTCTCCTGAGCTATATTCTGTTGACCTGATCTTAGATTGATTTCATTAGGATTATCGGATCATGGGGATAGAGCTCACTAAATTACAAAAATGAATCGCCTCGGCCATAAATTGTGAGTTTCCATTAACATTATAGAAAAGCAATTCTTTATGGCCAATTGAATAGTATCTGAATATTGCATAAGTAACGTTATTCTAATGAAATTGAGGTATTTTGGAATTTTTTGAAGCTAATTGAATTTTCCACCGAAGTCACCCATGTTCATGGAAACTATTGCTGTGGAACGTATTCAGAAACAGTACGTAAAGCGGATAACACGGGATTTCAAGAAAAATGTTGTCGTCCGCGCCAACAAGTTGTCTGATTTTTTGGTGGTTTATTGTGAAGTTACTTCGAGCTCTTTAGCCACCTCCGTGGTTGCGGATTCAGCTACCTAGACTTGAGCTTTCACGACTCAATAATGTCGGCAAAAATCAAACAGGACGTCTTTTCATACCATTGCGACACTTATTTGGCGGCATATACTATTTTTTTCGAATAAGAAACGGTTATACGACTTTCAAGACCTCGAGGGTCGTGACCCTGATTGTTTCTAAAGGTTTGAGACAATGGCGCCCCTTTAACAAAACTGAGGCCCTCTAGGATCGAAAGATGATAACCATCGGAGATATGGCTTTCGTACTCAACCTCTGCGTTACCCCAATTGTCGATTAGTATGCCCCATTGTTGTTCGAGGGGCGCGGAGGCCTTCCACTGTGGGAGGCCCCAGTTCGGGCCGAATTTCGTTTGAGGCCTATTTTTTTTTTTTTTTTTTTTTTTGCGCAAGGGACGTGAAAGACACTCTGGAAGGATTCGTTTTTCCGTTGATTGAGATACCGGACGTGTTACGTATCATTTGAGGCTGCGTTGATACCCCACGTATCAGGAAGCCTGTCAATAGAAGTTGGAGTAATGCGTTCACTTTTGATGATTATGTAGGTAAGAATAATTTGGGGCTAAGGAGATTTCGAAGTAAGCTTTCATTCAACTTACGTAATTTGGAGTGTTATTCAGATTCATACTGCGAATATTTACATTCGAGCGATGATTCCAGCGGTCAATGACCAGCACGGCTTACTAACTAAGCATAAAACGAACGTCGATACACTACACTGTACAACACCAAAAACGAAAGATCTTAAGGAATATAAGTTCTTCCGGCAGAAATCTTCATTTGCAGATTACAAGGTGATAGGTACGTGCTAACAATTTAAAACTCCTGGCTCCAGTTGGAGCAATACTAATTACTCCCTGACCAATAACAACTAAAAAGACAGTTCTCACCTAACTCAGCATCAAAATGCACCTTCTATTTGGGTAACCGTTGGTTAATCGCCTTTGATTTCGGCTTTTGCTCACCCCAACAAAGTGTTCCGAATTAGCAAGCTTTTGAACATTTCCACTTCCTTCAGTAATTTACGATCAGTTAACCATTCTCACCTCTGCTCTGGCTATTTAGCTTTTCCACCAAAGGGCTCTCCCAGATGGAGGTCAAGGATGGTTAAAGGATCGGGTGCCAGGAAGATAAGAGATTTTGGACGAGGACCAAAATTCGCGTCAGTTGTTGATGTAAAGCTGAGAACTCCCGCTACTTTTCCCACCCTGCGTTATTTTCCTTTTCCCATTATTTCCCTTTGTTTTTTTCTTCTTTGCTACTTCGCCGATTTTCGTTCATTTTCCCTTTACTCCCATTTCACGGCAAAGGACAAGACAAATGTAGCGATAACCTCCCTCTCTGTCACCCTAATATTATCATCTCTCCCTCGAGTGTGAGATTTATTTTGACGGGTTCTTTTTATTTTGTTTTTATTTGTTTGGTTTTTTTTTCTCTCCCCAAAAGGGAATAACTGGTTCTTGTGCTCATTCGAGGACGGTTTTTGATTCGTCTATGTCGTGTTTGCTCAGGCCTTCGATTTCCCTCCCTGCTGTTTCCACTCTGCCAGTAATCATTCAAACGGTAAAAATGTGAACGTTCTCAGCCCAGAATATGAGAAAGTCCCCTTTTTGAATGATTAATTTTTTTCTTTTTTATTCGAACAAATATTATTGCTGTCCTGAAGCTAAAGCAAACACGATTTGGTTTTCTCCCCTCTGAATGGGCTGGCATTCAGAATGCAAACGGTCAAGGTATGTGAATTCTGTTTGCTCATATGTGCAAATAAAGTTGTCGCGATCAGATTTTGAATTCATATGTGGAGTATTCTGTGTGGTATTTTGAGGATCGGGGAGATTGGTCGTGTCACGATGGCGTTGCTCTTTTGCTCGCTATTTAATTACCAGATTGTGGCATTATTAGCGTTAATTGACATTATATTTACAGAATTCTAGATACAGCTAACTGTGGTTGTAACACCTACCAATTGTATGCCATAAATTATGTTTTCTCCTTGTTTTCCTTTCGAAGCATTTTCCAGATTTCCAGACTGTGACATGAGCACCTAGGAGCAATCTTCTCCCATGACTGAACTAAGCCTGTACAAATAGAACGTTTTTTTCGTCGTTGACAACGAGGTTAGAGCCCATTGTGACCCCAGTTGCGGTTTTCCTTCGCGTTTGAGTCGAGCGAAGGGCAAACTCTGGGCTGGTTGGGAGCTCTTAGTTAATTATCTACCAGGATGGGTTGCCGGGAAACATGTTGTTTACCCAGCATGGTCCTCCCCTTATCTCGTATTCCTTCTACCGCCAACCTTAATCTTCATTGTTACTATTAGGATGCGAAGTGGTGAATGTCGCTGGAGGAAATGCCACCTTGAATTTTGAAGTGCCACCCCTTTCCTGTTCAATATTCTGAGAGGTTTTCTTAGTTGGTTCTTATCCGCTCCAGAAACTTTTCCTTCGCCCTAGAAAAAGGAGCATGGATGTGGGCCTCCTCAGGAGAACAAAATAAAGATAGAAATTCGAGGCAACAATATCTCGGAGCCTCCTGGAGAAGGAGAAACTGCTTTAGATAAAATGCCACAAAGTTCTGTTAAATTTAGTTCAACCCCGTCTCAATTTTCTTCTCTGTATTACAACTTGTTTGAAATTGAATTTCCCAACACAGAGGCCGGTTTTAAGAATGCACTATCCCTTAACGGGAGTCTTATCCATTTTACGATGTTTGGTTACGAACGTCAGTACCATCCAACTTTATTCATTTCGTATCGTGTTAAATAAATTATTATTATTATTATTTATTTTTTTTTGCTTTTGCATCTGATTCATAATTATTCCCTCCGCGATTCATTCCTTTATCCATTCACTCTCCTTTCCCGTAATAAATAATAAATAAATTTTTTTTTCATGATATCTGCCGTAGTACAGGATTTTAATTGCTTTCGGGTCATTGCCATTCATGTGGTGTCGTTTGAAAAAGAGTTGGTTCAATTTGTATCGACCGACAAAGAGAAGGTGTGTATATTATAATCAGGGATGTTTATAATACTAATTTATAATAATGAAATTGGGAATGTTAACGTTGCGAGAATCGAGACGACTACCAGAACAATCGGTAACTTGTTTTTCTCATGTTTTTTTTTTTTTTTAAAGTTTTTCTTTGTCCTCGTTTTGTGCACTTCTACGTATGCGAATGGAACTCCCCCAGGTCTTTTGTACATCCGTTCTGGCGAGTATTATTAGTTGTGATCAGTTTCGTGCAATACGTACGTGCCTAACGACTGGATGTTTGTGTACGTTCTGCTGAAAAACTTAACAGAACATTTGGTATTGGAAAGCACTCAGCCCCCGAGTGTGTGCCCGGGTGGTATGGCGAAGAGGGAAAGGCCCTGAGCCTACACCCACGATTCGTCAGCTCTCAGGGGGGTGTCCCGTATGATAACGGTCTTTCAACTTCAGACCCCCATATGCCTCCCAACTCTCAAGCTTCAAATCTCGAGAGAGGTCCGGGATCAATTAAAATGTCCTCCGAGAAAACGTTCATAGGTACTTTGATGGAGAAGTTTGATTTAGAAAAAGGAAAGACTCTCGATGCGAGCACAACAGAGCGGAAGGCCGTCTTGAATTAAATTGAAAATAACGGTATTTATAAATACAAAGCACTTGAAACCATTTCGGCGTCACAGTGCGCTCAAGGCGAGTGCCGGTTTGATGGGCGCTATACATATATCCACGCACTCGAGTTGACCCCACAGGCTTGAATGATTATGAGCTCAGAGTGTGTTGCCTTACCTTCGACTACTCTTACGAGTTTCCTTGTCTAGTCTCATCCATATATTGTAGTATAGAGTCGATAATAGAAACGAAAGTGAAGAACCTTTCAGTTGAAAACTAAATAAATAATAAACGTCTGTACTTATTCCAGTTCATTTGGCTATCCACCTCATCCCGGGATTACGTCAGTATCGTTAAAAAGAAAAAAAAAACCGGCATAAAGAAAATTGGCAATACATCTCGAACGCCCAACGCAATTCTAGTCAACTAAGACAAATAAATTAATCAAAGCATGAAAAGGAGGCCGTCCAACTCTCGGAAATTGTACCACAAACAAATAACGACCGGGAAATTATCCTTTCTGGACACTTCCTAGCTATCTAAAGTTCCTCATACGAATAGATTGATTCTCTTGTGCCAAAGTTTCATCGAAGAATATTAATAAACTCTTCACACAACTTGCTTAGTAGGCAAATATTGATTAGGACGATAGCATGCCGTGTACGATTCAACCATCCAATACCAATTGGATGCAGTTAACCTATTTGACTTTTTTTATGATTTTGGCTTCGTTAGCTGTAGTTTCGAAATTGAATAAATATGCAGTGGTCCTTGGGGATGTGACATTACGAGCCTTCTGTGAGATCATGATGATAATATATCATGATGATATTATCATGCTAGAATCTTATTTTTTTACAAATTTTCTTATTCCCTACCCATCCTTTATCTATTAGCTTGCCTTTCCCGTAATAAATCAGGTCGGGTTTTCCATCTGTTTTCCAATATCACGCCCATTTATTAGAAAAAAAAAAAAAAAATCATTCCTCTAGTCAAAATACGAATGATCGTGGGGTTCCCTTATCTTCATTCATTCATTTATTGTGGAGGAAAAATTGCTGCGCTGTTAATGGAATCTAAGGAAGAACTTTCAGTTCCCCCCAGTTTTAACTAATCTAGCTTTTGTATATTGCGTAAAATAAATTAACCTCCCGTTATTTTTGGGTTTTTCTCCATTCTCCCCTCTTTTTTGTGCCTCAACCAGAAAAAAAAAGTTCTTTTCCTTGCGAAAAACAGCCAATTCGGTAATAGCTTATCCCGCCCACCGTTTTTCTCTATAAAGGGTGGCTGAGGTCGTCCGAAGGGAGCTGAGTCTCTTTTCCGACCCCCTCCACGCCGGTAATATTTCCATGAATATCGCTGAAGGGCGGTCTAATCCGGAAAAGTGAAATAAAAGTTTCGCCTCGTGGAAGTTAATCATGGCAGGGGAGGAGTAACAGGGGGAGGGGATTTTTAAGTAGAAAGATAAATCAGAAGAGGTTGCACAGCTTTCGGTTGGACGGAGGAGGGGGTTTTTGTGTTGGTTTAGTTTATTTTTCCTTCTTCCTACTACCCCCCTCCCCACTCTTTCTCTTTATCCTCTCGAAGCATCGTGGGACTTGGCCGTAGTGGGGGGTAATAGGCGTGGATTGCGTGGCCGTGCTCATCCGTCCGTGAAATGACTGGCGTGGAAAATATTGAGAGGGCCGCCCTGAGAGCTCGTAGATTTCAGGTATTTGTACCAGGTTGGTCGGGTCGCGGTTTCGTGGGGTTTTACTCTACAGCGTGCGCAAGTTCGTTCGTCCTTCTTCCGAACCGCTTCTTCTTGTTTCCAATGCATTGACCAGGATCTAACTAGAAGTGACGAAAAATTTCGAGTCCATGTTCATTGGTGTATACTAGAGTGTTAACACGAATCCCACCAATTCAGGTGACCACCATAATTCTCTGGAATGGGACTCACGTCTGGATCAATTTTCAAATTTTGAAAACCGTTAGAAAGCGATGCGTCAACCAGTCGCTCCAACGCTCCGTGCGGTTCGTGGCCCCAGGGTCGAAATGATTAGTTTTTGGTCCGGTCCAACAAACGTTCGATCTCTTCTGCCATAAACAGCTTGGAGCGGGACCCAGTATGTCGGGATTCCTGGCACCCCGCTGTTGGTTTATGCCCTGACATTGTTCCCGCTGAGCGTGTCTTTGTGCCTATTTGTTCTTCCTGACTTCGCCTTCATTAGCTCGTTCCCTGTCCTTGCTATTTATTGATCTTTAACGCCCCAGTCAGGTTCTCATTTCAGATCATTCGGTGCCTTGTCGCACCGTGTTGTCATTTGTTTTGGTTCATTTTTCAAAATCCTGAAGTTCTTATTTGTTCTCGTACTTTTTAACGGTGGCCTGCTGCGTGGAATATGGAGTTACAGACTATATAAATTATAGGGTGATTCTCACGATGTGTAACATATTTCAGCTTCACGCACACAACTTCCGAGTGTTTACGGCGTTCATGTTGAATGTGATTAATGTTGGTGTATTTTTGTCCTGGTCTTGGTCATTCTTAATCAGCCTGTATGTGTAGTTCTGTGCACCTCTGTCTTCACAGTGGGACTTGGGTAATTTTGAGAAGACAAAGAGCCTATTATTCTAAATGGCTCTGACAGAACCTATTCAAACTCAATATGATGGCATACCATTGAATGAAATCTTCTTTCCTGAAGAGAGAAAAGATGGTAAAACCTCCAATTTCCAGGCCTTTTATATGTTTTAGGGTAGCGGCACACCAAGGATACGAACATCCAGCAATATCTACCGCGTCTCCATTATTTACATCTACTTTAGTTTCTGTCAGTTTGAAACGCATTTTGGAGGGACGTTAACACGGTCCTGAGCTAATAGGCAGGGAAACCTTAAAATCAACATACGCTGTACGAGTTAGCGGTTAACGGTGCCGACCCGCCCTTACTGAACACTAACCAGGTGACGCCATTTACTGAATAATTCCCGCCCGACCTCTTGGGACGACCACTGGGTGGAAAGCGAATGGAAAACCGCTGGCTCTGGACGTGGGACGGGCTATGGGATCCTCCTCGTTCGCGTAATAACAGGAATAATTCAACGCGTCTCATTCCGTCCCGAACGGCTTCTCGCCCAAGGGTACAGTAGAACGCCAGATCCTTCGCCTGTGTACATGAATACTGTACATTTCCTGACCCAAAACTTGCCCAAGAACGAACTACTGACACAAACTTATGTCTTGAATCGATATTTGGGCTGTTCGTGAGTGAAGGCCTCCACATAAACTAGACTAAAGCAACATTTGTGTAATTTTGTTTCAACAGGGTTTTTTTTCTTTTTTTTTCTCCTGAGCTGCGAAACCTGAATTGAATGTTGTCATTAGAATCGATGATTAAAAGTACACAACATTCCGAAAAAACTCGTCGTAAAACTTATCATCTGTTGGGGATTGTTCATTATCACATGGAAATGATGAAGAGTAAAAAAGATGTTTGTAAATTGGTTTGATTATCACCAATAATTGAGCAAAAATACGATGTACAAATGGGGAAGTTTGGAAAATTTCAATTTACTGTGTAGGTAATTAAGTTATTAGTAGGGAACTGTACAGTAAGGGCCGACGCTATTAATGTCCTTTCTCGGCTTCCTCACTGGAACACGCAGAATCCTTTTGACAAGCGCTACAAGCGTTTCCCCACCTCTTTAGCCTCGACACTGAACTCACAAAGGCGCATCACGAAGCAAACTTGGCGGTGTACAGGAAGATTTGGAGCGCGAACATGACCAAGTCCATTAGGGGTTTGAGGGAGTACGTCGATCGCCGAGGAGGACGGAACTTGTTATCAACAAAACCTAATGTCAGGGCAGATAAGACTAATGACGTCAGCTCCTCGGAAGGGGAACTCCAAGTTAACTCATGTTGCGCCTGAGGGTTGCAAACTTGGAGGCTCCGTTGAAACTCAAGGAAAAGCGGTGGTCTGGACTGAAAACCACGACTCGTAAGACTCTGAATAAGATAGTTGGGTTCCAAGAGTGAAATTTCATTTCGCTTGCACATTTATCTAGAGTCAAGTGAAATTCTTGCGGACGATTGTCGCGAGTTCCTTGGCTCCCCTTTTTGTGTAAACTGCGTTACTTATGAATTGAAATGAGCAGGTAGTTGGAAACCAAAAATGAGCTTAGTATTTTGTGAGATGTCCCATGGCTTACAGCCGACGATACGTTAGCGACAATTTCAACCGAAAGACTGCGAATGTGATGAGTATGATAAGTCCTTTCGTATTAGACCTGAAACTGAGAAATGCGTTAAACGTTAGACAGTTGTGGGACAATTCCAACGTTGATGGCTTTTCAATTGGCTTTCATACATTGAGTTAGGGCTCTTTCATGCTTGCTTTCATGTTCCTTCTGGTGTCGTCCCTTGAGGGGCGATGGTTGATCGAAATAGATTAATTCAACGTGTGGTAAGAGAACACACATTAACATGAAAGTAACTACGAAGTTCAACGATCTGGGATGGCTAGCGCCTTGACACGAGGTCGTATGAAAGAGCCGGCGGGTTTGGTGAACTTGGCGTGGGCAGGGATCAGAGGGTTAAGGCCGTCTCACGCCGAACGATTAACATCTGCCTGCTCCGCTCGGTTTCAATCAGACTTCGTGCTTTCACCTTCGGCAAACACTATCGAAAACAATTTTTATTTGGGAAACCAACTTACCTTCAGTCGAATTCATAGGTAAGCAATCATCCCTACTGTGTTTCTAGTAGGGGAATGAGCTGAGGCATTTTCAATAGTTATGGAACTCGATTGATCTAGTCGATGCCTTCTGTGGGCGGATCTAAACAATCAATATCTCTTGGATCTAAACGAATGATTTCTGGGTATTAACAATTGAATTTCTTCTTTGAACAAATATGAGTCGTTTTGGCAGGTTTCTCCACACCCTCCGACAGTTTACGCAGACATGCACCCTTTGGTGTGCAGTGTATAGTTTGTATACCTCCGGTGCCTTTGAGTGAGCGATTTGCATTCTCGATGAGCGTCGCTTGTAACCGCCTCATTGAGCCATACAGACCACATAAGACCACCTCGTCGAATATTCATTTGTGATCGATGCTCGTTGAATATTTGAATTGAGAAAAACGATGATTGTACCCTAGTCGATGTTGTAGTTGACCAACAAAATTCAAAAATGCTAAAAAATGCGTGTGCACTTTTCGACAATGGAAATTATTCAGAGCCGTCAAGAAATACATCCGTTGTGAAAGTATTCATCTGCCTAGAAGGCGTGCGACTAATTGCACATTATTCCCTGTACCGGTTTGTTATTAGACAACTATTTCCCCAAATGAGTTGACCGTCACTTGAATAACTCCACAATATAAGATGAAACGCCCGTATTCTTTTCCTAGTTCCTCGAACTGGTTCGGTGTTCTGATTTCTCGCGGTGTCGTGGCCGCTTTTTGATTCGTAACTATGCCAGGCTAACAGATTATCTCCCGTCGGCTCAACGAGAAGCTCTAGATATCAAAATACCTCGGCATCGGGTTACAAACGGCTCAATAATGACGGGAATATCCGGAAGACTTTCTAAACCGTAATCAGCGCCTCATTTGACAAACCGCACAACAACTTTTCTAGAGATAGAACGACTCCGCAGCACTCCACCCGATGAATGCATGATTAGATGATCAATTTGCTCGGCGAACTGTCGTGATTTCATTTTATGTCCCGTTTTACCGTTATTCATTCGTCGGTAATCACTGCCAGGTGATTACTGGATTTCTAGGTAGTAGCCATTTTGTCTAAAATTGGGTATTATAACAAGGCATGTCCTGTTTGGGGATTTCCGGGTTCATCAAGTGTTCTTGATGATATAGCTCTCATATCACTGTCTTGAACACGGTACATTGTCGTGAGACATGGATGAGAGGCCCAGGGTTTGATGGATAGACACGCATAGCTGATCAGTGGTTGGACACGAGCGGCAAATTCTGTAGAATGTTCTGTGGTATTAGAATGCAAAGTCAATAAGATAGCGTAATGTGGTGGCCAAAGGGGGCAGCGATGGGTTAAATTATTGAGTTAGACCGCCAATCGGTGCCACATTTGACGGGTAAAAGATGGATCGTTTCGACCATCCCGGACTAGATATCATTAACCATTCAATACGATTGAAACTGCATAAGCGAAGCAATTCCCAGAGTATTGTTTACAATGGTTGTGTTCTGCGTGGGGGTGGGGTTAGCGTTCCCGAAGCGGTCAACTCCGGTACGTTGGGGTGACTCGAGCCGCGTGACAGTTTTGGATTTATGTCCCGCGTCCTTCTGCTGGTCCCCCTGTCGCTGTTTGCACTTAGGAGGGTTGAAGCCCTCTCCCACGACAGTACCTGGTACCCTGGCGCCCCCACCCCCAAGTGTCATCCGCACGCATCATTCCCGACTATGCCCAGCACCACGTGTTCAACATTTCCAAATCCCCCCTTTCCTCCTCTTCTTGTGTTTATTGACAAACTCTGATGGGAAGGGAGACGCTGCCTGCTAATTAGCTTGAATTTCCTCTCACAAACAGTAATCCATCACAGACGTGGGAGTGGAAACAGGTGCAGAGAACTGTAAATCCTTTGGAGCTTGCAGTCCGTCCTCTTGGTCTCAAATATTTGCCTTGAGCGTTGGAATGGAAATAGTCGAACTAATCGATTTTTCATCACCGCGGCAATTCCATTCGCGAGAGGGAATTTTCAACACCTCCCATTTCCAGGCTGTCAGTTTCCCAACGTTTGACGACTTGAAATTCTACGTTACTCCGAGTGTCAGTTCTCTTCATCAATACCGTATTAGCGAGCCATTCATCCTGGGGTCAATCGAGTGTTTGGAATAAGTTATTTAGGATTTGTTCCAACTGCTTTGCGAATGTGTTGAATTACGCACTATTGAAGTCATTTTCAGCTCTTTTTGACATAGTTTATTGTTGCAAAGATCGTTTATGATATGTTATGAATAATGCCACTGTTGTCCGAAGATCAGTCAAGCTTGACTTTGAAGGATAATCATTGCTGCATTTTAACGTTGATTCAAACTTTCGTCATTCTTTTCTAGTACCATGGGAGGGGTGAGGGGGTTCAAACGTCTCCTCCATTGAAATATTGCCCTTGAAAAATATTAGAAATTAGCATCCTTCCTAAGTCCTACCTATAGTACTGATTTTGAACACTGATGCCGTATCCATATTTGCGATCATTACATTTGGTGTTGTAACGATTATGTATGAAATTTAACATCTTTAACATACTTCTCCGGCACGTAAATTTCAATGGTTAGAGCAGAAGTCACGAAGGGGCAAACTGCCCTATCATCGTACCTCAACCTGCCTGTCAAGACTTCCACACCTTTTTCTACCCACATTTCCACCAGCCTCGATGCTGTCATGCGTGAAACCACAATTTTCCTTCGACATCCTCACCTAATTATTACGAGAGAGAGAGAAGCTCATTGTGAAAAATTTTTACGTTTCGTTGATCCGTGTAGCGTGTTTTTTCGATTTCTGTTTTCTACTTCCATCTTGATGAAGACTTTTTTTGTATTCAACTCACCTCTAATTGCGCCTTCCCTTCTCCTCAATATGGAAAATACTCTTGAAGGGCTGTGAGGAAGGGACGTTGTATTCCGACCAACCACCAATTTTTTTTTTTCGAAGCTGTTTACCTCATTTCCTTTTCGGGACGAGAAGCGGCTGTCGTGCTGCCTTGACGTGACCTCGCCTGACTGCGGAGGGAGACGAGAAATTCGTCAATCTCACCCTTGAAATCCAACCGCCTTTTTTTTTTCACCGCCAACTTCACTGCTTTCTACCAGAAAACACGAAACTGTGATGTAAACCTACAATGCTTCATCGTTTTCTGCCTTCACGTACAGAGAAACTGTGTTTACATGGCTCCGATTCATTCATTCGAGGAAATAACTGAATTTTTTGTGCGAAGGCTTTCACAGAAAGGTTTATCGACCTCTACGAAATCCATATTCCAAATGAACTGGTGGTGTTTATATTCTCGTCGTTTCGTAGTTCTTTGGAATCTGCACTTGAAGTTCTTGATGTTAATCCAGGCGCTCCTGAGTATTCACACCAAGACTCTGGATTTTCTAATAGTTTATTATCATTGACAATACTCTCTCGTGAGAAAAACCAAACCACTTGAATGCCTTTCCGGCTTGCCTGCAATAAGAACCCCCATGACTTCTTTATGGGTTCTGGTTCCTACCTACGTTTTGCCTTCTGTCCCTTGAATTGTGTTACCGATTCGCTTTGGTCACCATAACCGTAGATTGATCTGACATTGGAATGAAGGAGGGGGGGTTATACTCCTACACCATTTGGACCTGAGCGTCGAACAAACCGGGGCTTGTGGGAAGTCGCGTGGGTGTATCTGTTGGTACGCTGATCGCTGGCTTGTCCTCCCAACCTCCCCATGGCCGTCATTCTAATGGACTGAACGGTACCTTCTGCGAACCCGCGTGATGAGCTCGATCTTCAGCTTTTAAAACTTGTCCGATAATTTATTTTTTTTTCTTCTATTTTTTTTTTTGGGGATCTCGAAACTAATTTTTTCCACTCCATAAGCCGTCACAAAGAACTGGATTTTTTTAAATTCCTCCTGAAAATGTTCTATGTGCTCCACAATAATATTGGTATTTTTCGCAGTTTCTTAGTTGAAAGATTATTATTGAAGAACATATGCGTTTAAGGGGATAAATAATGATTTGTGTTTAGGAATACAATATCCATGCAGCTCTTAGCATTCATGAATGAATTAATAGTACAGTGTGCCAGCTCAGCATATTGCACATAAATGATCATTAGAAATTCGAAATTCACATTCGAATGACATCGTCCAAACGCTTTTGTAGATTTGATGCCTTCCGATAAATTGCGTGGTGTTGTGCGTTGCGTAATTGCATTTCCTTTTTACTGAATAGAGTTGAAAGAAGGCTGGATAACAAGATTCCTGTTACATTGAAAGCAAGAAAGAAAATATATTAGGTAAGCCTTTTCAGCTCTAAAGAAGGTATGTACTTCTTTGACTCGGGCTTTTGTTGCGTGTGGTACTGAGGAGAGCTCAGAGCCCGGGACTGAAAGGGAAGACGAGTCTTATTGGCGTGTCTTCTCGTTTTCTGCCCGCATGCTGCTCGATTGAGAACCTTTTCTCTGACTGTATGGAACTTTTGTGCGGATTTCAATCGTAAAGGTCGAAAGTTGATAAGGGCTACTTTTTGTAAACGAAAGGCATTTGGTAACTTGCGCGTAAACAAGCTCGGTAATAAGCTCACCAATTTGTTTTCAAAAGTGACATTTTCGTTTTTTTGCATTCATTCTTGCAATGCGTTTTGAAAATAATTATTGGGGAGAAAAACCGCTCTCGATTGCCCCACACAGAATAAATAACATACACAGAACGAGTTGTCATTTTTCAAAACGTTTACGCAATTAGTGAAAGGGGACGCAATCAACTTGACGACGAACCTGAAAAAGGTGAGCCCCTCCGGCTATCACGGGATCGACATCAATAATCTCAAACAAACAGTTTTTAGTCGAAGTGAAGTTCGCATGGCAAGGAGCAGTTAAAGAAGGCCTTGTACGAGAAAAAGCTGAAATCGAGTGGAAGTTAACCCAAAGCTTGTCTCATCAATCAGTTTCCGAAGACCTTTTGATTATAAGTAAGTATAAAATTAAGGTGAAAAGTATCGAATGGCCAATTTAGTAAAATAACGAATATGTAACGTAACTCAATGGGGCCGGAAAGTGAACCCGTTGGATTGAATACCGTTCGATGATGACGTTCACTTAGAATCGTTCCACTTCCTTCGTTCGGTTATTAATTTGTATCTCGTCCAGGAAAAATGTTGGGCGATAGAAATCCAGTAAATTGCAACCCACAGCCCTATATGTTGTGACGAGAATGTACAATAAGTTTTTTTTTTTTTTTCATAACGTTGAAGCGGCTAATCAAGTATGCAAGTCAACACTGTAACAGGATTCTTCCATGGTCGAGTGATGTATCTGGGAACCCGGTTGAATTACGTGAGCACGTTAGCATGAAATTATTTTATAGCTACCCACAATTCAGATCCATATCCGGGTAAAGTGGCGAAGATTCTGAGGAAAATTGAGTTATGAAGAAATGAATGAGTAAATGATTATGATTTCGCCTCGTTTGATAATCGCACCAGGCTTCCATTAAAAGTAGGAATACATTTTATTTTTTTGTTTTTGCAGTACTCTAACCAAAGTGAAATCATATGTTAACAATAAATTATGTCCTTTCTCTCTACCTTCTGCAAATATTCCTATTGTGCAGATTTTATACGATAATAAATACATGGGGTTGATACAAAATTAGGCTCCTTGGAATCGTACTCGAAAATTTATTCTTCATAGAAGGGTCTCCATGAGGGCTTTCTGCGCATATTTAGTGTTCTTTTTCGTGATTTTTAAACAAGAGCATTGGCCTTGCTGGGTTGATACAATAATTGCCATGAAGGAAGGGTCTCGCTGAAACTCACGAAAGCTCAACGAATTCAAAGAGCTTATGAGCTACTCACTTTGATCTCTATTACGAAACATAACGAATTTACGGCCAGGGGTGTTAACACAAACAGTTGAGTCGTATACATCCTCTCAGGCAAAAACCGACGGCGCCGAGATGGACGCACGCACGCACATGAGCACACACGCTCGGCTATGGGCTCTCGACTACCTAATTATACAAAGCTCAACTCGACCGGCATAACAAACAAGGCAGCTTCGACCCATTCTCGCAGCAACGAAAGGATCAATATGCAAGCGACCTATCAAATAATAAGGATCCTCACGCTGCGGCTGAAAACTCCAGCCCAGTGCTTGGGCCGACCGATATTTTACAATAACGACCTCATTATGCGGCCTAGTGTGGATCATCAATTCTTTCTCTAGAGAGAGAAAACTTGTTGGCCCAACCGGCTACTTTTCATATTTAGGGTTCACCCCAGGGGCGAGCAAATTCGAATATCATTTGAAAAAGACGGCGCCGAAGGCGGATTAACGCACGTAAGAAGATAATTCCGCTATAGAACGACTGCACACATCCCTTGCAACAAAGGAAGAACGATATTTCCTATCGCCCGACTTATCAAAGACGCTAAGGAGCGTTGGTTTTTAGTAACATTGATCCTCTTGCAACCGGCAGCTTTCCCACTATGTGCTAATAGTCAAATGAAATAAGGTGCGCTGCTCACCCCTACTCGTTCGTACGCATAATTTCTTCTGTTTCGTAGCTAGTTCCATTAGAACGATTAATTTTTTTCTTTACCTCTGCTGTTGTCAGCTGAAGCTCACCTGAGGTAGAGAATGGTGGCCTCCATAAATAGAATATAAAAGTCCATCCGCGATTTTACTGCGATTTACCATGGCTGATGGGACATCACCGACGAGTATAAATATGAGATTTTTGGTGATTTTCAAGAAGATGATCGTGGTTTGTGTGACAAGGAGAACATCCGACCTCTTCAACCGCCACAAGTTGTACGTACGTTAACGAAAATCGTTCAAGCGTGATCTCTCACAGTTTTTACTGTTTACTATCTTCTGCACAGAAATCCCTCTGTTTTGGATAAAGGAGGAAAACACTCTTAATAAACGAGGACTGTTGTATTTCACAATCTACTCAAAGAATCGGATTAGACTCTGACGTAACGGTTTTTAACCTTTTCGGCAAACTCTCTGAGAAGAGGGGGATGCCATATAGGTTGCCAGAGTGACTGGTAAATAATCAGCAACGGAAATCTCGATTCTGGAAGCGCATGGTGGTCCAGTTTGAAAGAAAGCTTGAAACTTTATCAGTGACAGGCCATTCGTCATCTCTCAAAACAGGAAAAAAAAAAAAAACAACTCGCGCCCGACGAAAAAACTAAATCCTTCGCGCTCGACTTCGTAGCATTGGAAATTTTTCCACGTCTTCCACGACCCAAGTGCGTTTCGTGTTACTATACCGTTTCTTGTGGAAATGGAAAACTTTGTTAGAGTCCCACGAGAAACGAGATATTGTTAATAAAATACTCGCGAGAAACTGGAGCGAAATGGGTGATGTTCTGCTCAGCTCAGGTCGTGCTCGTCCGTCTCGTAGGCTGTAATATCAAACCTTTGCTGAGAGCGGGTGTTCGGGCATATCACGCCTACTGTTGATCCGAGATCCTCCGTGACTCATTTGAACTGTTTAATAATCATATTAGTTGCGATCTCTAATTATTGTCTCGTGTCGGATTCCATAGGAATAAGCATATCTTCTGAAATGTGCACATCAGGTTCCACTCTGGTTTTTCCTTGCCTCGTGTCATTTTTCCTAGATTGTAGAAATATTGCTGACATTCTGCCTGGTAAGCAGGCTTACCATCGATGTAAGCTCCGTATTATATGACTGCATTAATCATATTATGGTAAATTCGAGCATGTTGGAGTCTTATTGGAACATTGTGAGCCCTAATAAAGGGAATTATTGCGATGAAGGCAATCGGGGGTTGGTTATTCTTCAAACGAGGAGAATGGGGTAAACAGTGAGTGTGGAGAGTCCATGACTCATTCCAATCAATTCCGCGTCCAATATTTAGTGGAAAATGATACCCCACACGCCTAGATCACAAAAAATCTCAAAAATCCATTTTTCGAAGAAAAAAAAACACGTGTTGAGTCAACTGATTGTGAATATATTTATCCAAGCAGGTGAATTTAGTGGCCCAAATATCACGTATTTCCTCGCAACAACAAAGTTTTGGCACTTCATAAACCTTCACGGCCGGGAATAGAAATCAATTCCACCCTGCTTTGACCTGTGCTCTTCAAACGTGACGACCTTGAGCAGGAAAGGGAACCAGCCTGGATCCGCAAGCACCTTTCGCCAACTGAGAGCTTCGATTACTCAGAAAGAGGCCAGCGGTTAGCGAAAGGTGATTGGAACGGAGAGCTCGAAGTGATTTGCATTGAAAACTTTTAATAGAAATAGTTGTGGCGGAATGGGTGGCGTCCGGGCCTCGAGGGCCTTCCAGGACTTAGAAGTAGTGCATCGACAACAGTTACGGAGATGAATAACAATGTTTATCCACGACAATATTTGTTTTAGCCAGTTTTATTATAAATAACGAATGAAAATGTAACTTTATTCTATATGATTGCGTAATTTACTATTTATACACAACGTTATCCTCGAATGTGTTGATATTTGAATATATTCACTTTATGCACCATTGCTGAGGTAAATGATGCTTACGTTATCATTCCTCTAAATTTTGACTGTTATCGAGTGCGTGCGGGTCTTTAGATAGACTTCAGAAACCCCCTTTTCATCCATTTTTCGTCAAAGAATGAAACGAGACACCTTACAATAAATTTCCACTTGTTACTGGTACAAGACTGGCGCATTCATCGTTAAAATTGCATTCCCTTCTCTTTTTGTCCACTTCTAATAATTCTTTCCCCAAACCCCACTCCCGAACTTGATACAAAAAGCCTTGCACACGCAAGGCCTGAAAAAAATTCACTTGTGAGAATGAGGATGGAAAGGAAAAAAACTTTCAGAATGATATTCTACCATTAAATCTTGAAATTGATCTATCCTCTGAGAGTGGATGAGGTTCCCTAGCGTTGAACGGACGGCGGGCCAACCCTATAAACATTTCGAGAACTATAATGGCTGCACGCGATGGGCTCTCACGGAATTTTTCAACCTTAAATAGCATAATTAATTTCGTAAATGAGTTATATTATAGGTGTTTCTCCTCAAGCACGAGAACAAGGTGCGTACATGTTTCTTTCGGAGAGTTGAGGTGGTTTTTACTCGAAATTTTGTGTCTGGCGAACGGTTGATTCGAAAATCCACCGCTTCTTACTTCTAGGTATTCTAAGAAAGGGCTATTTTTACTTCTGATAAGGTATTAATTTATATCTGAAAAGTTATCTTCATTTTCACATCGAGTTCAAATGCGAGTGGAAACATATGAATCCAATACCAAAAGGACTAATTCGATATTGACCGCCGCTAGCGGAATCGTGTCGACTTGTCCCACGGTTGTCAACCTTTTCGGTGACAACTCGTGTAATTTCCAATCGATTTCAGTTTTTCTACCTCCCCGCAAGAGGTGGGGGAGAGGGGGTTCTATTCACATAAAAACAGCGGAAGTTTACGAGCCCTGTTTATCTCATGTCACTTATCCCCACTACTTGTCGTGCATCTTTAGCCGTTCGGAGGCTATCGCTACTATCACGCTAACCCCTCATCACGCTTGGTTGAAGTGTGTGGCCTTTTTCCGCCTTGTGCGTTTATCATAAATGCCTCATCGTTTCACCTCCGTAGAATTCGATCGTGATGATGTTCGATTGCGTCTATTTCTTTCGTGATACTGGGAATCACTGCATAGATATAATATTGTAATTTACTTACTGTAATTCCCCAATTTCTAATATTATATTTTTTCCAATAACCAATAACACCACATAGGCCCTGAAAGGTTCATTATTTATTTTTGTTCTCATAATTTTTCATTTCAAGTTAGTATATTACTTAACGAGTGGTAAGTGCGAACTCAATTTTGCAGAAACAATTTAATGGGTGCCAAAAATGGTGTCTTTATTATAAAAAGGCAAGAAAAATTATATTTTGTTCATTTTCTGGTAGAATATTAACCGACGAAGCCATTTCCAGAGGACTGCGTGCTGGAAGAGGTGGTTGGGCTAAAAAACATTCACCTTAACTAAGCACGTAGCCCCAATTTTCGGTTCGTTTGCCTTCTCTAAGCTATTCTGGAGGAAAATGACTCTCATCCTACGGAGTAGTTACTACAATTTTATTTACTCATGAACATGGAAATTCAGATTAGTATTTACCAAATTCTTTGGTCCCAGATTGAAGCTCAGTCTCGACAGTTTTTACAGAAGAGAAGGAGTTTGAACGCTTTTGAGGCTGCCGTCGTCATTCGAAGCTGCATTATCGAATTATATCTGATTTCTGGCACCCTTGCATAATAAACGGAGAATATAAGACAATCAAATGTTTGTATTTTTTATGTCCCAAGTCAGTGGGATGAACATTTTACGTCTACAGCTCTTCGAGCCCTATAAGGAATAAGGATGTGAAAACAAAATAGAATTATGATGGAAAATGTTTTTAATAACTTTTGAGATGATAACAGAAAGATGCTTTCTTCCCGCTTAGGACCCTTGTCTCGCGAGAAATCCCGCTGTGGAATGTTCATTTCTGTGTACAGTGTATTCATAATATTATTTTCACGAAATTCAACCAGTTCTAATAAACGTTTCTGACGATTTTATTCTCTTATTGTTTCAGTTGTGCTGCTAGACACATCACGAGAAGGCTCCTTGCAATGGACAACGTACCCGTTCGGACCACAAGCCAACACGCCGGGGGTAGGTTTTGAAAATTTTCCATTATTTTTGTCCTATAATGACTATGGAAATTATCTCAGGGCTGACTTATCCCACCAAAATTCCCATCAGTGTCCGTACTAGTTGACTTCTCACTAAACCTCAAAATCATCTTTCAAGTAGAGCGTTGCCAGTGAAAACACCGTAAGGAAAAAACAGTTATCAATGAACACCACCTAAGTAGAAGGCACTTATGAGAGAACAGGCTTAATCGCCGCATAAAATTGGTATTTCCTATTCATATCACGAGATCCCAGTGTGGAATTACTCTTATTAAGTTCGATTGACCGTCACAGGAAACAATGAACCGGTGAAGAAATGATGCGCGCGGGTTATTATCCGTTATTAAACCCACGAACCTGTCTATTTACATAATCATTCAGTTTTGAAGCGATTTAATAGTTGTCGTGATTGTCGATCCGCCAACAAAACTTGATCACGTTGGACATCCTTGCGTAAAACCATCGACCGGAACTTTCCGGGCGCCAAATTATTAGTTAAGGAGCCTTAATCCAGGGTATTTATAAACCGTGGATTAGGAAGGCCCTTGTTCGCGCTGACAGTGAGAACAAGGCTTTCGCAGCTCTGGCAAATAACACAGCTATTTTGAGAGAACGGAATGAACATCTTCATCGAGAATCATATGTATCTACCATTTTTCACATTGATGATGATTACGAATTTCCTACGTCCGTTAAACAACGTGAACCAATTCTTTTGCCATCTTTTAAAACAGATTTCCGTCTTACAGGGTTGCCGTGATTGCTTGTCTATTGTAGGTTTCTTCACGCTATTCAAGATTGGATAAACTACGTTTTGTTATTAAATGGAATCATGGTAAATTGAATGTTCTGACATTGAGCTAACAAAGTCAAGTAAATTGATTATTCGGTCCCATTGAGACTTAGATACTAACTGGCTGACTTGGGAGTACAATTGACTTCATTCCAACTTTTTTCCATTCGCAAATACAATTGACTGGGAACTTTGTGATCCTGATGAAAAGAGAGGACTGAGCAAAAGAAGTTTATGATTCCTATCATGAGCGGTAATTGGTTTTCAAAACCGGTTGCCTCCTATTGGAAATCCGTTAAAGAGGCCGCAGAAAAGCTAAGAGCCTTGCAAACAGGAAATGAATCGATTTGATTCGAATAGGACCGACCCGGGGGCCCACGAATTGAGCAGGAATTCCTATTATTGTCACACGAGTTATCTCCCCCTTTTGATCTTTGAGGGAAAAAGCCCCGCGGAAAAGAGACTGAGGGAAGATATTACCCCGTTCATTGTTGACTTGGCATATTGTTTCGTCGTATTTGGCGAACAACCGAATTGAGCTTAAGACCCTTGTCCTTACATCATCGGATTCTTTTTCAGTGCGGCCCAGCGAAATGACAAAAGGCAGAAACTCCTCGTGAAAGATGATTAAAATATTCCTTTGAGGCGAATACTGCAATATCCTTTTCATTTGGCTCGGATGTGAAATTTCCATTGCTGAAGTGGATTTTCAGTTGATTTTCAATTTGAGTTTATGAGTCTCAGCCCTTATACCAAAACCGGCTACATTTTCTTTATTTTCATAATAATCATTCAGCTATAGAAAAAGGCTACAATTATTATAGCGTCTTTGTTTTTAATTAAATCGACTTGGCACGAAATAGTCTCAAACTATGGCGTATTGTTCGAATTTTTCTCTTAAATGTTGATTTTCATAGGAGTTTTAAAACAGTGAACTGAGGGTTTTGAAATTTCAGTATTTAAGAAAAATAATGCGATAGTTGATAAATTAATATTTTCATGTTCTATTTTAGGGTTCCAGGGGCTTCATTTCACGTTAAGGTCGTTTGATATAGTACAAAATAACGGTATCTAGTGATTTTTTTCCTTGAAATATATTAGCTATTGAATCCCCGTCGATATTTTAAAAAAATATTGCTGTTATTTATTTATATGGGTTAGTGAGAACAAAATGGTTATTTATTGTTGTGCTAGGTTGGTTCGGTTTCATGGTTACTGAATTGTATTCACTCGTGGGACTGCGTTGGGTTGAGAAGGTGAAGAAATTTGTGGACGCATATCCAAAATTATAGCATCTGCTTTCTTCGTTCTCTTAAAATGTGCCTTACAACCGAGCTTGATCTGCAGCAGGGGCAAGGGAAAAAAATCAACTGATTATGATTCATTGTTGGATACGAAGAGATGGAGGTAGAAGTGACTTGGAGTAAATGTTTACAGCTAGTTGATTGCGCTCATAGGCCCCTACCAATGCCGGACGGTGTACGTTGTTGGTCCATATTTCACATGGGGGTCTCTTTCGCTTTCTCTCTCTGCCAGCCATGCTCTTTCTCTCTCTGTCGGCCCTAACAAACCGACCTCACGATAACCGGATAAAAGATAGCCAAACATTAATTTGACTGAAGTGGACGCGCAGGCCTTGTCACTAGCGTCCTCCCCGCCTCGTTCGTGCTACGAGGGCGATACTAAACAATCGCATTAATTTTTTTTAATGGCTGCTCGTTGTAAGGATGTCGCATTCCTATTGAATATTCTCAGGTACAACGTGACACGTGTGCGACATCCATTTCACACACAACATCTCCTGTTGACCGATGCGTTACATGGCGCACTTCAAACCCCAAAACAAAAAATTGTGTTTGTTGTTGAATCGACTACTCGTCACAGTCACATGTGTACTATGCTCATCAAACCAGTGTCCATGATGCAACACGCACAGGCCGTTCGTAATGTAATTATTCAGCTTTTACATTACCCATGTGACCTCAACAACCATTAATTCGGTTGCAATATGCGTGTTGCAGGATAACACACTCATTTCTTACCGACGAGACTGATTAAAAGAACTCTTCATTTTTCCAGATAAAATGTTCATCTTCTCACAAAGCACCCCTTTCTATAGCGATCTTCGTAGGTTTTTATATTTTTGTGGTATTTCAAATATTCCGAGGCTAAATAACCGGCCGAGGTGTGTTTATTCATCTGCATAGTCAAATTATTGTAATTGTGGGGAATGTCGTACCGGTACCATGATATTTTTGGGAGCTTCACAAGGCAGAACAGGAATTTTAATACACCGAACAAAGTAATATTCCTATCCAAAATTTATCGGAGATCGGAATGTGTTTCGTTTCATATTGATGAGGTTTTTTTGATTCGATTTCGTAACTCACGTGGAACTTGAAGGAAATGGCCCGGAAATATTTATGTTATACCGCCTCACTGTTAATTATGTCTGGCATATACCGCACACCTCAAGGGAAAGCAAAAATACGGCGACGAAACTGATTTCTCGGCTTCGATTGAATCGATCATGAGAAAAGAACTGTTTGCGTGACGAGAAATACAAATCGTACGTCAGTCGGTTGAACCGAATGCTCGGCGCAGACCGCAGAGCTCCTTTTCCCGGCAACCAAGAAATCCCTCCTGCTCGACATACGAGGTACGAAGTTCCCGAACCGGTACTTTCCCTCGAAGAGCTCAGTACGACATCGACCATTAACTCAAGACTTTGGCCGTGCTGGGTTGTTACTGACTTGATGGAAAAGGGCTTGCGTGCGGGCTGATACGCATCTAGTCACATCGGCTTGGCACAGTCCTTTCGAAGAAATGAATCGCCTTTGCCTATTTCGTTGGGAGTCTTCACGGCCCGAGTTTTGTTGTCCAAGAGGAAGCGTTCACTCGCGTTCAGTTGTCTCGAAAAAAGCTTGAATATTCACGGACTCAAATATTCGTCTACTTCGTCAGTCAAATTTTTTATTACTTCCGACTTTACTGAGATCCTTTCATTGTTGAAAGAGGAACCGGTTCACGGAACAAGCATGTTTTAGTCAATAGAATAGCCGAAACATTGTCGGGACAAAATCACTTCGTTTACCGTTGTCAATAGGTGAACGGTAAGCCTGAGTCAGCAGTGTAGTCTCTCATTGCTATTTTTGATCTGTGTTATTTTATTTTATTATATTAAAATAATCCATAGAAAAGCCGTTGAAATGACCGGTCTTTGAGTGATAATTCAGTAGCCAGGACGAAGGAGATTGCGTCAAAATGGAAGTCAAGACGTAGTTGCTTTTAGTGACCGGTGGCTCGCCCGGAGCTCGAAGCCCTCCCGAATCAAATTAAACTGCATTCCTCCGCTCAATTACTGAAATCGTCTCCAAAAAGTAAAAGACCTTTTCGAATTCAATTAGGAACCTCATCTACTGTGGGTGTAGCCGTCGAGTCACCGGGGCTAATAAGGGCTCGAAAAACGCTGTAACTAATTCAAAATGCTTCACCTTTACCTCAGGGTCAACCAGGAGCCCGAAATATCGTCTTTCAAATTCGTTACCGAATTATTCAAACCGTCATCCATAAAAAGAAAATATACCATTAGCCAATTTACAAAATTTTATGGTTCTCTTTTATAGAATGAAGCGTTGCCATTATCTGTATAGAAATCAGCCTGTATAGAAATTATATTGTTAATTCATATTTGTATATTGAGCGTTGTTATTCCTATTGTTGATCAATCAACAACCAAACACCAGACTGAGTAAAGGGCTGTGTTGCTACTGGGTTTATATACCTACCCCTTCTTCAGGCCTCGGAGTGTCACCCCTTCCTGGTCATTGGCTCTGAGGTGGCAAATGTTCACTCCTGAAGGGAGTATGCGTCCAAATCAATAAGGCCAAACTCAAATATGCTTATTTTTATCCAAATCTTCAGCTAGTGGAAACCCACAAAAGTTAGTCTAGGGTGTTTTGCAACCACATTCGATAAGGGAAAAACGGTCAGTGCTCACGAATAAGCCTAATTCAAACTACTGATACGCGGTTGTTCGCAATCTATGACGTAGCCTAGGACCGGAGGCAATCGCAACTCACCCTCCAAGATCGCGTGCTCACAGGAGCTAAGTCGTTATCAATGTCCACTAAGAGGGCGGATCCGTCTGCTTCAGGCGTAAGGCGCCGCCGGTTGTGTTTCTCATTTCCCCGCGCTCGTTGTGAGTGTCCGTTTTATGAACCAAGGAAAAGAAGGGTTACAACGCATAGCGTCAGATTGAGATATTAAAGCCTCTCTCCTTATCAACGTTCCAAGTAATTATTAAGAAAGTCCTTTCCCTTATCGGATGGAGTGGATCTTAACGCCGTTAGTAGAGGTCCGGTACACGAGTGCTCGCCCATGCAAGGCTATGAATCGATAAGGCCGGCCAGACCTCTTAATGAAGATATTATGTGGTGCGAATGTGCTCAAAAATGGTGAACCTCAACGGGATTTACTTCCCGATCTAAATGGCACCACGGAGTCGAGGCCAATCCAAATTACTTTAAGCCTCCACCGTGTGTTATACTTAGTATAAATTGCCCTTGTTTCGCGCCATTACCTTAATTGAGGCAAATCACTCCATTATTTACTAGGTAACGAGGCTCACGCTCAAGCCTTTCGGGAAGGAACATAGGGACCATCGGAATTCAGCTCGTAACACGACCGTTAGTCCTGAAGAGGAAGGATCCATTCAGCCATGGAGGCAGTTTTATCAACCTGAACTACTGGAGGAGATGTTAATTAGATTTAGAAGAGGGGTTGGTGGACTTTAATGGGATTTCGCAAGGTACTCTGCTATATTTGGTAGTTCAACATTACTGTACACTTTCAGATAAAAAGTAAGTCCCTCAATTATCTACAGCGTCGTCATAACACTGTTCCATTCTAACTTAATCCTTAATTTTCAAAAATTTGTTCTGTCGAATTGCGGTCTAGACGAAATTGCGGAGTTCAAAGCGAAGGTCGGACCAATGCTGATCCATCGTCCCTTGTCAGTTGCCCATTTGCTATCCACCCACCGATCCCCCCAGAAGGTAACTCGATAAAAATTACAGGGATGTCTCACGAGTCCGGCAATAATGAAAACTGTCAAGATCGCTCACGTGGAGCAAATGGAACGAGAACGACGAAAGAATCCATTTCGCAGTAGCGGTTTTAACGGTGCGATGGGTTATATTGCAGAAAACCAAAGATAGGGTCCATTATGGTAATTTCCTGTTCTCCTAGATAGCGTCCTCATTTATCCCCGGAGGACATTTAAATTACCAGCACTATATCGTCAACCCTATGGCCGAGACAGTAACATTATTTAGCTCCTGAGTGACGAGATAAGGCCGGTCCTTGAAATTGAGTTTCCACGGTAGAAGCTTGATGGCAGTATTCTTCCTCACTCTTTAATTCCTGCGATTGTCATTTGTTAGTCCTCCTTTCTAGATATTTTCATGAAACCTTAGTGCCATGATATTTTCTTATTATTGAGAGAGCACCAGCTGCTCTTTACTATCGAAATTACACCATAACTATCGTTGTTTATCAGGATAAGTATTACTTATCGCGTTAAAGGAAATACTACTACAGCTTTCTTCAGTGCTATAATAGCATGATTTGTTTGTCGTTGGCCGTTTATTGTGGAAGGATGAACCAATAGCATTCGGACCTCTTAGCCCTAATGGCTGCTTCCAATGAATATTCAATGGCGGCCGAGGTAGATATAATGACTTCAAAAGAGAAGAAAAAATCAAACTTGGATGATAAAATCGGATGCAAATTGCTCTATTTTCGTCAACCTACGGCCCTAATTTAGTATGCACTATTTGAATATTCGGAAGGATGTTGCCCAACAGCGCATCACCGGTTCCTATTGTTATATCCATGTTAACTCGTCCATAACGCTCATTGTGTACGATGCATGTGACATCTTCTTCTCACTTATTATATTTTATGCTTGAGCAACGATCATTCTTCATAACGTGCTTCCAGATTAGGTTTTTTTTCTAAATCGTGCATGTCAATTAATATTTCAACATAAGATGATGATGCGCATACATAATCGATCATCGTAAAAAAAATACACGTAAATTACTGTTCCACCAAGTACAGCAACTAGATGCATTACATCAACTACCGGACACACATTCGTAACAAAACTATTTAGGAAATTAAGAGATTTCTGTGCCATTACAACAGCTTTTGAATGCTAACCGCCTTTTTTTTCTTGAATATGTGCCTTTCCTTTGGAATATGATGCCATTTTTAGTCCTGAGGGGCGTGTAAAGTGGTGTTGGAATCGAACAAAAATTTCGCATATTATGTGTAACATGAGTACAGATGGAAAGGAAGCGAGAAATGTCAAAGAAACCATTCATTAAGCCGCACTTAAAGTCACTTTATGCGATAAAAAAATTTCATTTTATTTTAACGCGAACCTTTCGTGGAACTTCAGCATCATTGGGAAACTTTTGAACGTAATTAGGGCAACAACATCCAGACCCCTCATTTGTCTTTACTTTGGAGTTTAATTGAGGTGGGAGAGAAGAGCTTGATGAGTTTTATGTGTTTTTAGTTGGCAATTGGTGTAAAACGTGGCCCTGCAGAGCTCCCTTTTTGCTCTCTACGTGCTTCACTGTGGTGGCGGTGTCGGTGTTTGAATGTTTCGTTTATTTATTTTCCGCTTTAATAATTTTTTCTCGTACGAAATAACAATGATTTTTTACTTCACGTGGAGGTAGGGTGAAGCCTGTGGGAGAGGTTATGGATATGGGCAGCTGCTGTCGGTGTGGGGTGGAGAAAAAATGTGAACTTCAGAACGAAAAACACGGTAATGAAGTGTGCGTTTGCAACTGCCATCTCCGCAGGACGGCTTTTCTCAACCCTCGCTCTCGAGGACATCAAAACACGCAAAAACTTTTATCTTCAACTCCCGAGTAGAACTTCGCTCAACTCCTCTAGCGACGTCACATTTTCAGTCCCCAGACGCTCGGAGTTGAGAAGACGTTTAAATCAACCCCGAAAGCTGTACCTCCCTCCAGAATTTGTCACTTTGCTCCTCGTAGCGTTAATTAACCTGTAGTCTGATTGCACACGTGTACGTCATTAGGCCTCTGCTCATGATGCTTCTGCTGGGCCAAGGTAGTACACTGTCACGTGCTTCGTGTTAATATCCTGTGCCGAGCAAATATTGACTAATGGAGGCCTCCGTCGATTGAGCAAACGTTTGTTTAGTGCGATACTCCTTTGCTAATCGATCTAGAAACGTTCATCATTTGTTCGATGAACTCGTCTTGAAATTCAAATGGCCTCTGACGTCCGACTAAAGCACTTCATTGTCGGTAGCCCAAGGACTTCATGAATGGTCCTCCACACCGTCCTGAGTGGATTGTTCCAAAGTTGCTGTGATCAATTGTTGCTGATGCCTCTGAAAGACTCAAGGTTATCTCTAATGAGCCGTCCTAATTTTGATTCTTTAGCAGCTGGTCGCCTAGTTCCCCTCACGTGATTGTATAGAAGACCTTTCCTTTCACTGCTGTGGAAATAGAGCCGAAAAACCCTATAGATGAATACTGTATACCAGGACGATTCGTATTTTGTTCTTTTTTGGTCTATGATTTCATCTGGGGAAGGGGGATTCTGACAGATTTTTTGCATATTGGTTCATTTCAAACAAAACAACCACTACGTACTGTTTAGTTGCATTTATTAAACCGTGGTGGTTCGGGGTCGTTGTTTGAACAAGCGGCTCGAGGATCGTGTGTGCCGATGTGCGTGCGGTGGTCCCGCCTTGAAGAACCTCCAGAGGCGAAACTCGTGCTAAGGAAACGAAACTTCGAGCAGGACTTGACACGGTGTTGTTATTACCGAAGTGGAAAACCCTTTTGAAGAGGTTAACATCCCGAAACCTGCCGGAGGGCTTCTTACAAGGGGCAGTTCTCGGACCACTCGGAGCAGGCCTGGTATTACGCGCCTGCAGCCGCCGCGCCGCCAGCTCACGTCGATTTACCCGTTGTTATCCCGGTCATTACCGCTCTGGAAGACGAATCTTTGGAGGAAGAAGGCTCGAGAAAGCTCGATTACCAAGGAGCTGTAATTGTAGTCACATAAAGGAAACGAAATTCTAAACTTTGAGGGTTCTTGCGAAAAGTACACATTGTCAATACATGACAAAACATCCTTGGGTGGAACAAACAACAGGGCTCAAACGTAATCGTACTGCCCCCTCACTTTCTTTTCAAATTGCGTTGAATATTGATGTCAGTAAGTACGGCTTTTGGGTATATTGTATGCCTTGAGAAATTGATTCGTAGTGAAATTTATATAACTAGTTATAATATTGGGAACATGAAAAAACTCTCCTCCTTTTACAAAAGTAATTATTCAAATCATATACCTGATACTTATAATCACCAGAAGCTGCCCCCAGGGAAAGAGGATGAAGGGGTGGAGGGGGGTCGTTGCTGGCAGAAAACGTCAAAACCTCCTCCCGTTGCCGCCCCTGCTCACAAACCCAAATGACTTTTTCCACCTTGGGGAAAAGTTATTAATGACCCCGCTTTTCATTAACATGCAAATGCCATTCCCCGTCCTCAGTCATTAAAATTACGTCTACTTTTTTTCCGTTTTTTTTTTTTTTTCTGTCTCTCCTCTCTCTTTGTCTCTCGACCAGAAGCGCTCGTGGTCTAAAGGGGGATATCCTCTTCTGGATGGGATTATTCTCCTCACTTCGCGTTTTTCATTAATTCGCATCACTGTTGAAGGAAACGGGCACCTGTGACCTTGCGTGCCCCCCCCCCCCCTCTTTATTGAAGACTGTTTTAATTGTGATGCATTTTATTTTAACACGGGAATCATCCACGGAATAGAAATATTTAGGTTTGTTCTATATGTTGTCTATAGACCTACAACTTTTTCAGGGCCAAAAATAAGTTTGCGGTTGTCTATACTTACGACCTTCTAAGATGAAAGGAAAACGTAACACCCTTAGTTTCAACTGTAAATCACATGTTATTTTGATGGCCCCTTCACTATCTCGTATATCCCGTCATATTTGCTTAAAGGGTGTAGAGATAATTACTCCCTCTCTTTTCACCACAGGAACAGATATAAAGCGTTCAAAAATAAAACACGTAGTACCGACATAAAAATGACGAATTTAGAGGAATGATATTTATATCACGGCCTTTTTAAAGCTAGAATCTGCTCGTTCCTACCGATGGAAAGTATAAAAAGGCAGAGTTGAATGGAAATAATTCCTGTCTTGAGGTCGAACAATATAAAAATTCGTTTACTTCCGGTCCTATTCCACCAAGCTACGAACGATAATTACCATTGTACATCATGCCCTGTCAGCCACTCTGAACTACCTCACAAAAAGGGGAAAGGAAAAACTTTTTTATTTTATTTAGACTCCCTAGATCCGAGACTTAGGAGTTTCTTCCGAGTATTATGTGGGGGTAAGAAAGAGGCGGAATGAATCTAGAAGGCTGAGTTTAATATTGATACAAGGGAGTCGCAGTAGGGGTGGTTTACAGTTCTTCCATCTACGGGGGTGGGGTAGTAAAGTCGGTGTAGTAAAAGAGGGGCACTCCTGGGGGGAAGGGACCGGTAAACACTGAACTTGAGCTCTTACCTGGCCTGCTCGGCTCGACGGCTCGAGTCTTATTTGCCTGTTTTATTTTTCACTCCTCTGAAAGTTGCAATGTTTTCCGCTAGGAGAACACAGAACGTAGACGCTGAGAAAAACCCGCGACCTCCCCAAACTACGGAATTAAAGCCCCTGTAAGGCGAGAAACGATGTAAACAAAATAAAAGTCATGGGGACCCTTCTTCCGCCAACTTCTACTTTTCCCGAGCACTTCCGACTTTTGAGCATAAAAAAGTTACTTATTTCGGAAGTTTTTACACGGTCTCAACTTGAGGTCGGGACACTTATTTGTAGTGAAGTTGGATTTTTTACGACCTTCCGTCTCTCACAGCGAAATTCATTTTTATGAATAATATATGGGCGATGGGGGGAGGATACACGCATGAACCGATCGTATTCGGGCCTATGTCCCGTCTAGCGTGGATAATTCGAACGAAGAAATGCTGTATCTTGCAGCATAACGTGAGCATTGATTTCTTGAAACCAAAAAAAATCGTTTCAGGCCATTTAGCTTTAAATTTATTTTAAATTCACTTGTATTACTCGTATTGAACAAAAATACATACTTTGTTTTTTCCGAAATTCATTGAAATCTGATTCCTGTCTTTCTTGGATATAGCTTTTTGCAGTAGGACATTCAGAGGAGCTCTCTGCCTCCCCAGAAGTCCAGGGCATTTTCGGCACGTGTTACCGAGAGTAGGTGGTGGGGTAAAATGTGAATGAACTGACTGTATATTTCATACGAAACCCTTTGCCCTATGCACTAAATGAAAGTGGGGACGGGTGCCTCAAAAGGAAGATTGGAAGAAGAGTACGTCGTCGAGGACCATAAATAAAAGGTGAAGTCCAGCTCGACGAATACGGAACGAATACCGGTTGTTCGTCCAAAAATGGGCGTGAAACGGTTTAAGCCTATCGGTTTTTCTTGACTGGAGAGTAAGACCCTCGTACATCTACATAGCTACACTTCCGTAGCGCCGAGCAGCAGAAAGGTCTCTAGGTTGGAGGGCATCGCAGCCCACGCGTGTAACACAATGTCAAATGTGAACAACCTGAAGAGAAAGACAATCGGGATCCCAACAAAGGTGAAGGCGGTCGGGTATTATGGGACAATGCTTCACTTCGCGGGCCTTCGTCCTCTGGGCTCTCCCTTGGAGCCCGACACCTAGTAATTATGAAGGCCCGTGTCTCGGTTAATCTTCCAGCCGCCCTCGTAAATGAGGTGGACCTGTTTCTATTGACTACCCTCAGAGAACCCGCTATTCCCGCCCAATGTCAACGGAGATTTTGGCTTTGAGCAATGAAAATTGCAAAACGTGATATGCAGAATTCATGACTTGTGACCTAGTATCATTTTAGTTTGTAGAGATCTGGTTGCCTGAAAACTTTAATATTCAAACTAATAAAACCTCAGTCCTAACGGTTTTCTCTTCCAATTTCACATACGATTTAGGACAAATTATATATTCTTTCCTACTCCAGGACTTGTGATCGTATTCACTCATTTTTCCAGTTCGGCAACTAGACAAGAATTTCAGATGGGTACCATCTTTCAGAGGATATCATTTTACCCTTGAATTTATCAAGCTGTGACTGCTATAACGTAAAAACTTTTGAATGTGCGATAGGTGGAAAAAATGTGGTAAAGAAGATTTATCTCTGAATTGAAGGGCCTGATGCGGTTAGGGCTATGTTCGAAAGGCATATCTAATCCGAAAGGCAATTCTTACTGGCGTTAGAGCGGAAGCAATAAAAAGAAGGGAAGGAGAAAATGCAGAAAATTCTGCCTTTAGGGAGGGTTTTGCCGAATGGGAGTGCGCTCAGGTGAGGGCGGCTCGTGTTCGACTGTTTCCTCTCGTAAAGGCCTTATAAATCCCTAGTTAGAAAAGACAGGAGGCAGAATGGTGAAAAGAGTTCGAACGCCTTGAGCAGTCTCAGCCGAAGAAATCGTCCTTTTGATTCCTTCGGACGTACCCAGACGCATTTCAGCTCAGCATAATCCGCTCAAAAGACTGTTTTTGGTTCATTCCAAGTCTCGAGGAAACGTGAAATGTAGTGTCAGAAGAGAATAGAAGGTATACTAAGAGTACCGAACAAACGTTTTGCCTCTTTTTGCTTGGGGAACTTGGCAGAGGTGTAATGAAAGTCATTTTGTTGTAAACTGGGGGAACTGCAAAGGTACACAATCATTATGAAAAAATGCATGGAATCTGATAAATACTTCATTTTAGAGCCATGTAGTAACGTATCACATTATACTAGGCAGACCCAACTTTTAAATGAGCTATTAGACACAAGAGATGAAATAATATAGTATGTACTCGAGAGATTCTTATGAGTACCATAACGCGTGTTTGTCACGAAACAATGACGATAATCACCGAGGCTCAACGATTACAAGAGATTTAGCTCATAACCGGTCAGGCGGTGACGTTGAAGGAGTCTCATACGTGTTCAAGTGCCTCACGAATGATATTTCCACGGGCTCAGGCGAGCACTCTATTGTAATTCAATGTAAATCAGGTTTTTATTTGTAGGGCCCATGCAGGGAGTGGTAGACAATAACTATCAAGTACGCGTTTTTACTATTCGAAGTCGTCGCTCGTGGAGAACTGTCATTATGGATATGTGTCCCAGACTGGGAGGAGGCGCTTCGAAGAGCTGTTAGAAACCCCGTGTCCATTCATTTCGTTGTTTGTTATTGTTTCTGTAACACCACTGGCTTTTTTTTCTGGTGACGGGGGTGAAGAATAAGGAAACTTTTTTCTCGGTTTTCGAAGTTGACTTGCTACATGTACGCTTCGAACGAAGGAGTGCCAAGGGAACAACAATGAAGGAAGCAAAACTGGTTACAATGTTATCGTCGGTTGTCTCGAAACCTAGAGCCACCATGAATAACTGTGACAAATGAGCCTTCTTCGAGAAGATTTCCAGGAGGTAATGCTTTCCTTTCCCGGAAGATAAGGGGTCCCCCAGCGCACAGGCCCTGCAACTTGGGTGAAATGGCAGTGAACTTGCCTCTCTCACTTCAACTCTTTCCATTCGCGGCACGCATTCCATTTTTCTAAACCCAAGCGATCATTTCTCACCAACTTCGCCCATGTTTCATACAGATATCCGTCAAAAGGCTTCCAAGACATTTTCGGGAGAAAAGGGCCGCTAGAGAATCGCATCCTGCGCGTATTATAACGGTGATTGATTGTCGCTAACTTAAACAAGTTATGTTCGTATATATTGGTTCTGAAAAGGTATTTCCCCACGTGGTGCTGATTGAAGACTCCAACTAAGAGTTCTGATTAAATCGTCAGGTACCGCACTGTCGCTGAGTGTAACATCATTGCTCGGATTCATGAAATACAGTTCTCCGTCTTCTCCATATATCAAGCTCCATGAGATGAGTACGCTTCTTGACAGGAAGAGATGAAGGACGAATGGTGCAGCATCAAGTGTATAGCGAGCTCCATGAACATTGTGCTGATGCAAGTGATAATTACCGTTATTTCTTCTGGTGCTACAGTAGCACGAGGCAAGGACACTTGGTAGCCACGATACGCTTCAGCCCCCATGAGCTGCATACCAGTTATTTACTCTCTCTATGAAGCTGTAGAGTAAAATGTAAAGAATATAGAGTATTATTTATTTTTGTTCTTGTGCGCCACGAGAACTCAGGACACATTTTGACTGCTAAAGGATCTTCAAAAATGAAATTGTATTTTTTGAGCACATCTTAGACATAATCCGATGAGAAAATGCGGTGCTGCGTGACAGCTCGTCGTCCAGCACATGAGACGGCTATTTCCACTACATTTCATACAATGGAATATCCTCGGATTACAGATTGAAATATCTTTTGTCGCCTCTTCTTTATCTGCCGTGGGTGCATCCCTGCATCGTTTGGTAAGAGATCGCACAATAAGATATTCGAACCTGGCGCAACGTACGAGTTCTTAAATAGCTCGTATTCTGGATTTCCAGTTCTGGCTTACGAGTTGGGTCATAAAAGGAGATCGGTATCTTCGGATGTTTGCTCCCCTTCCCATTCTTTTCTTTCTGAAACGCGAGACTTGGTTGGGAAGCAATAGTTTCGAATTACACTCCAGTTCTTTCGGTTAGGTTATTATTTTTTGAAAATGGGTGACCCAGTGGCATCTCTTTCTCACTACCTGACGGTGAACTCTGATCTTGACAATAGCAACAGCACACCTGCTCTCTATTGGCCCTCTCTAAAGAGGATTTCTCCCCTTCAGGTCAAATATTCATTCCAAACAATTTGTATTGCGGAGTTTTTCTCTCACAGCCCCTCGCAAACACTCAAACAGGCAACTGGCTGTAAATCCATTCAGTTGATGATGCCTGTAAATAACGAAAAATCAAAATTTACGGCCGCCGTAAACCTGCCTTTCAGCTCATTGTAAAAGTTCCATAAAATGACAGTTTATGTCCATCCTGTGCAATCCTTCATCTTTGATTGGTCGTGAAGAACCGCTCTGTCGTCCCGTTGACATTTCATTGGGGTTACTGAATGTATCGCAATGGGTAATTAAGACCATTTTTCTGAGAATGGCCATTCCCTACATTATGAGTCTGAATTAAGTTGAAAAAAATATCATCTTTTGCTAATTGAGATTTTTGTTGTATTAAGTCATTGGAATAGCTGAACTTCCGAAATCGTTTCTTTTGAAGGTATGTCGTGGAAGTGTTCAACTCACTCTCATCCCAAGGAAAATGTCTCGATTCTAGTTTTTCAATAGTTTTCACCGTTTTTCATCATCTAGCGGTGGTTGAAATCGAGTCAACTGGAACGATGAAAGGTTGACAAATCTTCGAATTTTCCTCCGCTCGGGACCAGCCCAGCCGACTGTGACTTCGTTAAAATATCTGTGGGAAGGGAAGGTGCAGACGTGGGTTGAGGTTTGAAGTTTTTTCCTTCGGACGCTATGGACGGCAAAGGCTCAATGGTCTGGGGCCCTGTAAAGGATGTGGTGAATCAGGTGGTAGAGACAAAAGTCTGGAGGTTTTGGGTAATGATCCCAGCGGACCCTTTGGGTTTTCTCCATGACACGTCGAATGGAGGAAATCATTCCACGGTTCATCGGTGGAAAATCCTTCTTTGTCCCAACATTCCACCTGCCTTTCCAGGTTCTTTGAGACCAGTCAGCCACGAAAACCTCATTCCACTGACTGATCACAACAAGAAGTTGATTATTATCGGAGGCAAGAGTTGATAGTGTCGGTGGGAATAAAAACTTAGGAAATCTAAAGTTTTTTCCTATGTGAAATGCGTCATCCGTTTCATAGAAAAAGTCGTTATGGCGGTCTCATCGTAATTACTGCGAGGGCCAGTTGTACCTCAATCAAGGTCCCGTGTGTTTCCAAGTGGAGATTTGGGAGCTATACAATAAGAAATTTTTGTTTCGGCCATTTCATCTACTCCCGAAAGCTTTTTGAGGGCGATAATGTTGATTGCATAACTGCACTGAATAATCTCTCATTTCCTTATCACGCTGAGGTTTATTTTCCACTCATTTCCATTATAATTGACATTTTCATCCTATAATTGATGAATGAATGCTCCCCCATTGGCCCACATGAATGTACGATTTGTAACTCGATTCGCCGAGATTGCACGCTGAAACCATCTCATCCCTCGAATTGGCAAAGAAACAACCTCGAAAGAGAGAACTTTGCTGCGAGCTTTCCTCCTCCCAGTTCACTATATACACTCCCAAGTGCCTCAGGTAGGGCTCCCGTGGAAGGCAAACTTGGAAGCCTCGTCCAAAGCAAACTCTGAGCCCGGAAATCGGCCGAGAAAAAAGGCAAGAACTGGGGAATAGTAAAGTTTGCTGCTAACCCCCTCCAATCCTTTACAGCTTTTATTGGGAAACTTGTTTTTCTTTTAATTAAACCCGGAATTGGATAAACCTCCTGAGGAATTGGAGATAATGGGAAAGAGAAATCTTTTCCACGGGGAAATCGCCGGTGAGGGAGAAGAAAAAGAGTTTGGTAAAACTGGGGAGAAAAGGCACTAGCAATAAAAATCGAAACTTTCAAAGATTTATTCATATGAAAAGAAACTTTTCACGAACAGCTTTTAATAAAAGCCTCTTTTGCCGAAATTATTTCGTGAATTCCGCTCCCGTCCTACTCTTTAAAATGAAAAGAAGAGCGAGATAAAGAGGAAGGAGGTTTTCTTGGCATATACTTTATCAGAGGAACAGAAATGCTTTATTGCTCGTGCTCCACGCTTAATTAGATGCAACCAAGAACCAAGAATGTTGGATCAAAGAAAATCCGACGGTTTTAATGAGAAATATAGGAAGATGCGGAAGGTCGTTTTATGACTACGATGTTCAGCGATGGCAAGAACGCACAGCATGTTCGAGTGTCTTCAAAATTACTCATCATCCTTTTAAACCCTCAGACAGTCGACGGGGAATGTTGGATGATGGGATGCGTCTTTTGGGTAGGTACTTTACTTGAAGGATCTGAAGTACGGTGTGCGGTGCTCAAACATTGTACTCTTTTTAAATTTCGTACCTACTTGATATTATTTTTTCACTGAACATATTTGTAGTGGAAAACATCAAAAATCGATCGCTGTCTTGATCCTCTTTGAATCTGGCGGGCCAGTATGCCAGGGGAGTTATATGTAGACAATTATTTTTAACTGAAGCATCTTTGTTGTAACGCTTTCTCTCCCAACCATTTTTCCTTGGTGTGTTATGATATGGAATATGGTATGATAGTTAACCGTTCGTGGCATAAGATCAGACCACTAAGTTTGAAGTGTTATCAACCAGTTTATAAATGAGCTAAGGACGTGACTCGAGAAACCCTGGCCAGTGCAATCCTTATATTTATCTCTTCCTGCCTGTAAATTGAATTTAAAAAACCTACTTGTGCAATAAATACATTTGAGCTGTTCCTATGCGTCAATTTATTTGGTCGACTCAAATTAAATGTATTATGCATGTTTTGAAGTCCTACGGGGGTGGGAAAAGGCGCTATTTTGAACGAAATCGGATGGGATACATTTTTCTTCAATATTGATGAGGCATTGTATGCAAATGTGGCTGGAGTGCATCATCCCGGCCCGTTAATAGGTAGTTCGACAGTCCTGAGCGTAAATTCAAGGTCCGTTGAATCCAGGATTGCGTCGGAATGTATGTTATATGTGAATTTTTTCACAAAATAATCGTAAACCTTCCTATGAATCGTGACTTATGTAGAACGTGCTAGACTTTGACTTTGCTTGAAGCTATTTGCCTGGTTTCCAAAAGAATAAGTTATTTATTTTCAAAAAAATCATCGTTGCAAATCACAGAGCCGGTGTAAAATTCTTGAGGGAGTGAAGACGTTTATTGAGATGGCTCTTCTTGCAAAGCAAGAGCGTGAAATAGCACCATTGTGGGTCCAGTTCGACCCGCCTAGGTCTCAGAGAAATAACGTTTCTAAAGAGCTGCTTCTAGCTCAGTTGACTTAGGTCTCTAGGGGAGGGGTGTCAGTCTAAATAACCCCGGTAACTGACCGTACGAACCATTGAACACCTCCAGCTGTCAGAAATCAAAAGGTGACGCTTCACAATGCCGCATTCTGTCGAAAATCCCCTCTACCCTCACTACCAATAGCACGAGGCGGTATCTCCCTTGTTTGCCTGTACCTGCTTCCCACCTATTATGTTTCCTACCGTCTCTCCCCCTCTTCCTAACCAAATCGTCCCAATTTGCCCCATCACGGTCCGAAATCCGTGAAAACAGAAGTGGATTTATGGCGTTGCCTGACAGGCGGGGAATGAATGAGCGCCAGATGTTTTCAAATCAAGAAGTACGACTGAAAATCCGTAAATAATTTTTTTTTCGAACAAAAAAGTTGAGCGTATGTTTATAACGAGCACCTCAGAAGATTGTGATTGTATCGACATCGATTACCGACCCTTAGTTCGCCGTTGTATGCCTTCGCGTGATAAATTTCCAATTATAATTTCTACTGTTATGGATGATTGTGACTCGATTTGATCTCACAGAACAGAATAGGAAATGTTGTTGGACATCACAATGCTTACTACTCTTCAGTGACTTTGGATTGAATTTCATAATACTGGAAGCTTCGCGGTCAATGTTTTTTTGAAATAACGTGTTTTTGATACTCAACGAATGCCCAACCCCGTTCTGACTTTCATTTCTATGAATCAACAGTAAAGAGACGTTCGTGGAACAACTGGCACCGGCTGTTGCCCTGTAATGTCACATCTTTATTGACTATGAGAGGAAATAACAGTTATCAGCCTTGCAATTATTGACATACGACAAGAACGGGCAGGAAGTTCGAGACTATCCCTGGTTCTCAACCCTCGACAGGCACGGCATTTACCGAAATGTATGCTCTTGTTGAGAAAGCCCAGTCATTTTAATTTCCAATGGGTTTCTTAGAAAATACATAGGAGCGATTATTGTAGTGAGTTTGGGCCGCAGGATTTGGTCTTTTCTTTCTGCCCATGTCCGGTTCTCATTTGAAAGCAACGATGTGTAACATCACGCATGGCGACGGTCACTCCCATCCCAAGTTATGAAACCTTCACAAACCCGCACGGAATTTTACTTGAACGGAGAAAATTCAACGACTCGTGGCTGATGTCGCGACTAAATATTTGAACCACAGAACGAACAGCGTGAACACCCTTCTGCGCAAATATGAAGGGGGCGAAGCGTGGAAAAATCCTGTCCCTCGAAGGGGAAGAGACAGATATGAAATCGTTTTATGTAATTTTCATCTTGCTCGACTTATGTTGTTGGTTGGCTCGGAAAAGCGAGCGTTGGCGATATTTACTCTGAAGATGAGCATGAAGCCTTCCATATTTGAACAGGATCTGGGATGGGTCGATGGTCACAAATATTTGTGACGATGAAATTTTGAATCAGTCAACTTTTCATATAAATACACATCCAGCTCTCGGTTGGAATGGAAAATAGCGGAGTCGAGGACAAAAACCATGAGAGGGATTCTTGTCGAAATATTGCTTCTAAACTGGTGAAATACAATTTTTCCATGTAAACGATTAGAATAACTGCCCTACACTCCTTTCATGGCACGAAAATTTGCTTTCCATGCTCTATATACTATGTGAAGATTTGTGTCAACCGGATATGGTGTTTGCTCTCCAAAACGTAGTTGAGCGCACGAATATTGACGTTCGCCCGATCTAGCAGATAACTGGTATTGGCAAGTCACTTTCGCCCACGTCTGAATTGATGAGAAGGAAGTTTCTGTGAAAAGAAATGATTTCTGTATCGAACGTGAGTCGCGCTACGCTAGCCACAAAATTATAACCGCTCATGTGAAAACGAAAAAGACGACCTCACATCGAATTTATTTTCCGTATTGGTCAACTAATTTTTTTTTCTTTTTTTGTTGCAGGTAAGTGACGAATACTAACCTTCATCGTAAAATGTAAGACATTCTCCACTATTTAGTTTCCGTTCAGTTTCAACAGTCTAAAGATCATAGGCGTTCCGTCGTTCCTTCGCAATCGCATTTTATAGCCGGTGGCAGGCTTCACCCAGAAACATCTTTACGGCCCATCATCGACCACGCCCATCTGTCGACAAGTAGTCGTAAAATGTGTGTTATGTGTCACATGTTTTGCGGTTTTTGCCTGGTCACTGAAGAACGCTCTGCTCATTGATGAACAGTTGAAGATGCGAGCTCATCTCATCTTTCGGCAAACGTTTTCGGTTCAATCCACGCTTAGTAATAGAACTGCGTGTCAATGATGAATTAAAGCACTCCGGGTCGACAATAAGAACTTGTGGTCATAAACCCAGATCATCGATTGCGTTGAACATTTCATCTTTGTGAAAAATATGTATCTGCTGATCGGAGCTGGCCGTGTTTTAGTAGACGTTTGCTTCTACAGCTGCCTGAACGGATGACTAGTTCCTAAAAAATACTAGCCTCGCCATTACTATTATCAAACTTCAGAACATTAATAATGTCGAGAAAAAAATTGTGGCCCCAATCGGAGGGATCGTCTTTTTGCATGAGAACTCATATATAACCAACAAACGCGAACGTAATGGTTTCCAGAACCTGGCAGTACTCGTCCCCAACATAGAGCTTTGCTGCAGTCGCCATGTACATACCAGTTCACATTCCCGAGTTAATGTTCGACCAACCACAGGTTCGTGGGGAAAAGGCCAGATGAAGGTTTAATGATTACCTTGAAAATATGTTCCGCGTGCTAAAGCACATCTTTGGCTAGAAGGTGCCACATCATAGACGAGACCGCGGTCGCCGAACTCAGGAATAGCGGGGGACTTGAATACTCTCCTCCGATCCTAATACCATTTTCCAGACAAATTATTGCGCCCCCCCTGGCGAGGGTTTGGTTCTGCACCGAGCAGATCGGGATGAACCACTTGTCTTTATTGTTTTCGTGTTCGGAGCTCGAGTTCCCGCAGAAAATCCCAGAGCTTGGGTCCCAAAGCCGTAAACATGACCTCTTTATTGTCTAGTCGTGATCTTGGATGGGTGTTGGTGTTCCAGTGATCTCAGTACTTTGGAAAAGCTATTAGAACCTTCATGCACCTCCCTTCCAAGAGCCCAAGCGCATTTGCCATTTGTTTCGATGGTCTTGTAGCGCTCGGCACCCCCCTCCCCCCCATCTTGAATTCAGCTTAATTAGCTAGCTGGATTCTCACAATTGAATGTTCCCAGGTTTTAAACCAGTTGTACCCTTGAATTGCTATAGTCGTTTCGGAAAGGACAATAGCACGAACCTGGTCTTTGTAGTTCCTCGACACAACAGTGACTACATTCCTCTCGTATCATGAAGTTATCGAGGATTCTCGAATGGTTCCGGGCAACAGTTGCCGCAGCCCCTAAGTCTGTATATACCCCTGTGGGAAAGGATTAGTTGTCTTGTAATAGTAACTGTAATTGTTTCATCCAATAGAACATAAAAATCTCCTCCTTGGTAATATTCAGCAATGTTGCGGTATCAGGGTAAGCCCGACCAACTATAACCGAGAAATAGTGGAATCCACTAGTACCTATCAGTACAGATGTAATCCTGTTGAAAATAATTTTACAAACTTGCCGCGTTCTTTGTTTGCCCCGGTGAATGTGCTACCTTCGTATCACGCGCCTGTAGATGGTTCTAAAGGAAGAAATGTACATGTAATTTTGCTTTTTTCATAGTACAACATGATGACGTCAATTTGAAGAAATTATGACTGACGATGGCTCACAGGCGGCAATGCTGTGACAGCTCTTCAAAAAAGGACACTTTTTTCTAACTAAAAGCTTCTCAACCCTTTAATTCAATTCGCCTTTGAAAAACCGGACCCTTCTACTTTCAAAAATAAAAAACGCTCGAGGGGCTGGTCGAGGCCTGGGTTCTCCGACGGAAAATTGGCTCACAAAAGAAGAGACTTGTGTTGAGGAGGGGTACCCGGCTGGGTAGGGGTGACTCTCACTCTGAAATTCACAATTAGGGAAGGAACAGAAGGAGTAAAAACGAGCTCCGAGAGATGAGCAAGAAAGAGGGAACGCCAAAGAGGAAATTTGAATAAACGAATCAAAACTCGGAGAGATTGGGCGAGAAGCGGGTGAATGGAGAGACGAGAGGACGAAGGAAAACGCACAAAAGGAGAAGAACTGGAGGAGAAACGCGGTGAAAACGCTAACGCGATTAGGAGTCAGCGGCAGTTGGAGCGAGTACCCCCACTCCCCTCCCGCAGGGGTGGGAGGAGTGCTCTTAAATCAATTACAGCCGCTTGGGTGTGAATGTGTGAAGAGAGCAATTAGAAGAAAGTACTTCCTTTCCGAGTCTTTTGTTCTTACTTGAAAACTCCCTTTTCTTGCTAAGTTGCTAAAACACTCGTGAAATGGTATTTCGTCTCAATGAATTTCGTTTCTCCTGTTTTTGTGAGTTTCCTCATTGCAGGTACAAATTCGTGGTTGTAAAACAATGTAGGCGACGATGGAAAATGCTTTATAACTCTGCATTAGTCTGAGTCCAACCGACACTTTTGCGGGCCAATGCCCGATTAATGTAGAGTTAAAACATGCATTTCTTGCTCTTTTGGTGTTGGGTATATCTCAGCGAGGAGGGATGCGGTTACATGGTACTTTCAAAACTATTGCTGTCGGCCTGTGCGGATGTGCCTAGGCTCACTGGAATCTCCTTTTATGCCGGATAGGGCCACATTCGGACAGAATGAAAAATGGGAAGGTGCTCATTGATTTCATTTTCAATTATCAAAATTAAATTAAAATAAAAGTGAGAAAAGGTTTTTTCTTAAGCTCCGGTAGAGCGAATTGAAGCCAAATTCCATGATCCCACATAATAGAAAAGGAAGAGAAGTATGTTGACTATTTTGATGAAAGAGACCATGACTATTCGAGGGCTCCCACTGGGGGACTGTCGATCCGTTTGGCCGTTGATAGAAGACAACTCGAAAGGATGAAAAGCCTCAAGCGAATGAAAACTTCCTTTGGAATTTAATTGAAAGCGATCAGCTCCGAGGGAGAGAAACGAGGGGCGGTAAAGAGATAAAAGCGATGGGGTAGCTCCCAATTACGAAGGCCGTGGCCTCTGACGAGACTCTCCTTTGATCCGCGTCTCCATTCCTATCCAAGAAAATCTCTTGGGGGTGGGTGGATGGTCCGAAAGGGGTGAAAACGACGTTACTCTGGAGGTTCCTCACTAAAAAGAGGAAAAAAATCTAGCGAACAGCGTTTGTTGTTGCTAACAAGGGTGAGAGCTGAAATGAAGGGGGTTGTTCAAGTGTGGCATTGGAATAGGATTTGGGTGAGTCATTTTAGTCATATCTTCTGTTGCTGGAGTTGTAACCCTTGCGGCTCTTGAAAACGTGGCACATTATTCCAGGTGGCTTCCTGGTACTTTGCCTAGCACCACACGCTACCTGACCATGGAGGCTGTTTCAGATATACTCAGTCTTCTTGTGTCATGGGTCTTCTGATCCCGGTCACCTTATCCTCATCACATTTTCCGCCATCGAACAAAGGTGTGGAAGTCTTCCTCGTTGTACGGATTTTACGTCAGCGTCAGTGAATGAATATCTATTCTATCCTCTTCTTCCCGCCACTTTTGAATATTCTCTCACCAGCCAGCCAGCAGGTGTATCGGCATAATTTGCGCCATCGATGCACTGCTGGCCACGCTAGTTAGAGCGCTCCTCTCCGCCAATATCCAGTTTAGGTGAGTTTGTGTCTTTGCTCAGAGCATCTGCCCACACATCAGCATCATACAGGGCAGAGTATGAGGGGCGGGTCTGTCGTTGTTTTTACTTAAGTCCTTGAGGCCATTTTCAGGGAGGACTCTTCAATCAAACGTTTTCATCGTATTCGTAGGTAGGATCCGCTCTATTCGTTTCGTGGTCTCTCTATTGGTCTCCTTTAGAGGCCGTGGCAATGTTTCCTTCGGCTTTGCATTACATTTGAGGTACATACTGCCAGCGATAGGCCATGTGCGTCTATCCACGCTCCAGTCTCGTTCAAGTTCTCTCTTGCTTGCTCCTTGTGAATCAGAAATGTCACCACAATCACCTCCTCGAATTTTTCACAAAACGTGTTTTAAGGTCTAGTCTTCTGGCCAGAATAACCCCTGCTTCAGTTAAATAAAACTGTATGTATGTTTTACCTATTTGTCATGAAAAATATTCACGAAGTATTGACGATAGCGTCCGATTGAACTGAGATTATTTGATCGTTTCGTTGCGCCTAGTGAACATCATCCAAATAATCGTAAAACAGTGTCACTTCAAAGCTAACGCGAATAATTTACGTTGAAACAGTGTAACGATTTTCATAAACCCTTGGCACAAAATCTTCAAACAAGTATTTATTCATGTGTATTCGAACGTGTTTGCAAGCGTTTTGTTGAGGTTGTGGATATGTGTCGTTTGTGAGTCATTCGCCCGTGTAGTTGTAAGGAGGTGCACAAAGGGATTTAGGGGTTGCGATTGCTTCACTGTGGGGAGCCCCTTAAGCCGTTTTCAAATAAGAAAAATATTATTTAACAAAAATCTTGTGAAGGGAGAGCTTGATGTTTTCCTCTCTCAGCGATGAAATTCCCGTTGAGGGGGCCGTAAAATATAAAGCGTTGGCTTGATATACACCGAATCGGCTCGGATTCCCTCCGCCTCACAAATCCTATTTTGGTGTAGGCATTTTCTTTTTTTCCTTCCTTTTACGGTGGTAAATCAGCGTGCTTTCCATTAATAAGCAACAAGATCGACTCATAGGGGGTAAAAAGTGATCGGGAGTTGATCTTTTTGTTGTAGGCGCGCAGGCACATCGGCGGCTTTATCCGATACGCACTTCATCCCTTACACCCGGTGATAGAAATGAGACGAAAATCTCCTTATCATTTCAGGGGGGAGTTTGTCATCTTATCGAATCCCTCCCCTTCACCAAACGCCTGGAAAAAACGTACGCTTGAAAACATCGACCCTTGTCAATGGTGTAATCTGATGAATTATGCGCCTTCCTTAACCTAGAAAAAACCGTCGAAAGCCCATTTTGTCCCTAAAGTGGTCGCGTGACCCCTGAGATACATAATAAACGTTTTTTTAAAGAGGGCGTACCACTCGCCTTTTTTACGTTCTCACTTCGCAAATTGCTGTAACTCCGCCTGTGTCATTATTGATGAAATTTCCAACAATTTAGTCTATTCTAATATTCGCGATTAGATGTTCCACTCTTAACGTTCCGTTGTTCTTCGCTACTCCGCTTTTCCGTCATTGACGTTCCTACTTGAGTGTGTGTTTCGTTTCGTTTCGGAGAATAAATTGAACTGCCATTAAACATGTATGAAGTGACCTATGTAAGTAGGTATTTTTTGTAGTTTCTTCCTTGAAATTGTTTGATACTTTCCCTTTGTGTTTGAGATGTCACTCAGTGGTAATCCTTCCTTGACGAAAATGGGCACTACACAATTATTGGTTGTAGAAATCATTGCCCCCGCGAATCAAATCATCCTGCTTTTGTCAACGTTAATGAACTTGGGATGCTTGGGCCATCTCCCGGATAAAATTAGTGGATCGCAATGGACACTCACCTACTCAGATTGCACAAAAGCGTTAACAATAATTAGTAGGAGAATTCATTCAGATACTTCTAAAATCAGTGTTGGAACATCAATCTGGCTCGAAGAGTGTCATTATTTTGGTTTATTGGAATTGCCGGCAGAATACATCCTTTACGAAGTTATTTTTTTTATAACAAGCTTTACTATATTGCAGTTTTAAAATAGGTCAGTCCCGAATGTAAATGTGACCTGCTTTTACGTCTTACTGCTCAGGCTGGAAAAGCCCTTTAAAATTCAATGGTAAATCCAAAGTTATACATAACTATTCTGGTATAAGTTGTGTATAATTTAGTTGGAGCCGATTTGCTGCCAACAGAGTAAAGTGTGGGAAGAAAGAAGTATTTGGAAAGTGAATTTTCTGGATTTTCGGGGAGGAGTATGGTTTATTTTTACTAAACGTTAGGCGTTAAATAGATTAATATTGGTTCGGATTGATTCCTGCTCTCCGGTCCGAGTATGTTGACATTGGTTAAGAGGGGGATTTTCAAAATAAATGGGGTCCCGATTCGCTTTTAAAAATGCATTTATTTATTTTATTTTTCTCTTCCAATTAAGTACGTTAATGACATGGAAGATTCATTTTATGACAATTCATGACAATAATAAATCGTTGTGGGATAATTCGCAGTGTTCTCATTTGGTCGTAACGTTAGTTAACGGAACAGCTTATCCACCACCACGTTCATAATTTAGCATCAGGCGTGATACATGAAACCATATCTGAGAACGTCGCCATGAAATACATTCTAAAAATTACTAAGCTGCGAACTAATCTTGTCTTACACTTAAAAAATACAGGTAACCGACAAAATGAATTATGAGAAAAACAGTGAAGGGAATATTGAATAGTTCATCGACTTTTCTATCCTTGCTTTGGTTTCCAATGACAGGTCAATCTAACCAGGTTGGTGCTATCTCGTACTTCATTTGTTAGCACTCTCATCGCTGAAACCCGGAATTGACGACCACAAATCCAACAAAGACCTTCATTTCTTCCCGAATGATGGATCATTCTTGGATGCAACTCGTTGCCTTCGATCGTCTCCTACCGTGTTCAAAATTACACCAGCTCATCTTCGTTGGAAGCCCCTCGGTTGCTCGTTCCTCTAATGCGGTCATTACCTTCGTGAGTTAACACTGGTTCGGATCCTACGTGCTGTGCCCGGGTCGTCAGGGCCTAATAGCCAAGAGGAGCCTCGATCAAACTACCTTCACCTTGACTCCACTGCTCGCTCTGGTCGCTTCGCTGCATTATCCTTTAGCGATCTTCTCTGTTGGTTTTGTCGCTTCAATTTCTCCTTACTTCCCCTGTTCATTTTTTGAACTAACCAAAAGTTCTGATCAAAAGAAGGTAAGCGCTCTATTATCTTTCAGTGTGGTTACGTGTTTCCTATCCAAGATTGAATCGCTGATTATTTCCTCAATTCTCATTGTTATTGATCCTATTTCGCCAACATCGCACTAGTAGGATATAGAACGAGGCCTGAGGTCGTTTGGAGGGTTATGCGGTTCTACCTATCGAATCCAATCATTCTTCCTCGACCTTGGTCGCAATTTCCGAATAACCTTCTCCATGAAACTGCGTTCTTTGTTTCTCGAGCCCCCGAACATTGCCTCGTGTTGTATTGATTCGCTAAGTTACGGTTCAGAAAACAATCCGACAATCTTCTACTCCCTAAACAGTTGTATGTACCTCATATCCTTGAGCGCGGTTCTAGAGAACACCGCACTGCCCACGTAATTGCCCATGATCGCCGTAAAAGCTTCAAATGTGACGCGTCGTGCCCGGAGATATTTGAACTTTCTCTTTATACAGATTCAGGAAGGCCCAGTAATTTATCGTAATACCGACGGTTCTTTGTTTTGATATTAAGTTGTCAGAAGTTGACAGGCTTTCACCTCAAATATGTCTACGTTCGGGAGACAAATGGAAAGGAACGGTGAGATCTCGAGTTTTCTCTTCCCGTAAGTACTTCACGATACTTTTCAGGCTGTCATCACTAGAACTAACGAGAAAATGATCATGCGAGATTTTTTTATCAATTCTGCCCCATTTCGGATTAGGCCGTGGATGTCATGATTATGTAGAGATGTGAAAACCTCGCTTGTTTGTCTATCACTTCATGGGGATAGGTAGGTACACGTCTCATCCGAGACAGCTTCATATCGGTCACGAATTTTGTGTCGGCTTTATGGGTCCGCTGTCTCGGAAAGACTTTTTTCGAGTTTGAGCACCTCTCACATTTGTCTTACGTCCGTCCTCCATTGGCCTCTTATGAAAATGAAGTTTTTGTCTTTTCTTTCGAACGTCTCGACCGTCTAAGTAAAATGACGGGCATACGAGAGGAAGCGGTCAGTTGGTGCGGTAGACAGGAGAAAGCACAACCTTCAATTACAGTCCAAGGTAGAAAAGTAATTAGGGTCCCGTTCAAACCGTGCATTAGCCACCAAGCCCATGCCCACCCTCGGAGCGATGGAACTTCTCAATCCATGGAATATCACGTGTGAAGTGACGAGTCGAAGTAAGATTCTCTAGAAGATTTCCTAGAACAAGTCTTTTCACATGGAGAAAATTTGAAAAAAATATATAGGAAATAACTTAGTTAAATTTTTTGTGAGGATTGTTAACGGATTTACTTATATTGCTCCTGTAGCCATTTCTGTCGAGACTAAACCTTTTTGTGCCTTTCGTCTGATAAATAATATTGAACTGATAGAACGTCTAGAATTGAATTGAATTTTCGGTGTCCATCAAATGACTGGGATGACCTCTTTGGTAGGTAGATGTTGAACCTCTTCACATCCTGCCCCATTCCTGAATCGTAGCTGATACCTCAACTAACATCTGTGCAAGAAATGTTTACACGAGCAAGCAACGCGCGGGGGGAAAAGCACATGGAGGGGCATCTTCCTACTTATGTTACTGAAACAATAGCCATAAACCCGTGAGACGTCCGGTGTGTCTTTCGTTACTAACCGAAAGACTGCGAAATAAATTGCTTCGAGTGCCTTTTCTAAATATGGTCTTCTTGGAGGCTCCAGAATCATTCCACGAGTCTTCATTTGAATAGAGAATACCCTCACAATTATAGCAATTTACGAGCCGTCCATTAAAAGCAATAGGCATAAGAAGGGCTTGGAGAGGCATCAAGAGGGATCGTCTCTGCGGGGACATGAAAATAAATACAATGGTATCTTGTTCGTTTCGCGGGTTTTATTGTTGGGAACCTTAGTCTCTTGCATAGCTGGCACCGTATTAGAGCTAACGTACCAGACTAATGAACCTGTCGTTGTAAAATGGGGATTTACTGGCCTATAGTAGGCATCAGGCTCAGCAGAGTGGGGTTTAAAGTTTCTCTATATTCCTGCTCTGACGGATGTATTTAAATAGATTCACCAAGACAATATTTGATTTATGTGGGTTTAGAAATTCCTTGATAAAAACGTTCTACAATCGTTCAATTCAGTGTTGAAAAAAAAAAAAAAAAAAAAAAAACGGAAATAACCTACGAAAAAAGATACTCGCAATTTCCAATTTTCCCCCGAATCACCTCCAATTCTAAATATTGCCTTCAAACACCACTTTTATTACCACATCCCATAGTCGCCATGTTGAACAGCACCAGCATCTGAGCCTGGAAAAGCGACTGATGTGAACGAATTTCCTCCGGTTAGGAATGCCGTTTCCGTTTGAAGGTTCCCCAACTGTCAACCCTTTGTGTGTAAGAGCTCACGCGTGCTGGAGGTGGACAATCTAAAGCATTCCCTGGTAGTTTATTGTTGAAACTCCTCCCAGCACGCGTTTCCCTCCAACGACCGACTGTCCTTTGGGAAAAACGCTATTAGCTGCGGGCCGTTTTTCGTTTTTCGTATCGCGCGAGGGGGGCCACAGTGTTGGTTAGGTGGGGAGGGGGCACGCTGCTCTCGTGGTATTCGGTGATTAAAGTCCTGGGGTTTCATTAGTGTAAAACTCCACTTCTCTCTGTCGTTCTTTTTCCCTTGGGGCCATTTCTTGTCACATTGTCTCTTCTTTATACTCGAGAGGGGCCCCGACCTTCTAGTTCAAATTGGGAGACGCCCGTCTCATTATAGCGCGCCTCCTTTGAATAGCCCCATTAACAGCTAGGCTTGACGCAACACCGCTCACAATTTTGTTATCATTGCGGTTTCTTTCTTCTTTGTTTCATTCATCGGATAAGATTACTTACTTTTTTTTATGGGCGAGTCATTATTTTGGTCACTCAGTCGAGCTTTCATCCGTTTCCGGTTGTGTTGTCATTTTTGTGAACAGTCAAGTCAAATATTTAGCCGACCTTCCTTTGTCCAGTGTCTCAAGGCTTCATTCAACACAACCTAAACCGGTCCAGTTGTCCAAGAATTCCAACATACAAGTCTGTCGTGATGGACATTGAACTACGTTTTTCCTGCTGAGCTCAGTAGAGATGACAAACAATGGTAGGAAATTATTCAGCTTCAAAAAACCTTACTAGCGGTTTTGCGAGCAGCGAGATAAAATAACGCACGAGCCACGCTATATCTCACACTCCTGTTCATTCATCATATTCACCCTGATAACTAACTCCACATTCAATTTTTCCATTCATTTGTTTCTACGTAAATAATATTATGGTTCTGCTATGAGATAAAGTCGCGTATTGTATGAATGCCAAAAAATATTTATCAATCAGCGTGACCGTTTCCTTTTCATTCTTTCCTCCTGCGATTATTTGGTATACAAGAGATGATTACTTCAGTCTAACCCCACATACAAAGACAGAAACTACTTTTCATATAGATGTATTTTTAAATAGATAATAAAATTGAGAGAAAAAACGATTACGGGTTTCCCTCTGAAAATGCTTGCAGCAGGCATTGGTCCTACCTATTTGATAAAGTATACGTTTTTTCTCTATTAGGAGCCAGAATGGCGTCCGTACTGTACGGTTAGACCGCTAAAGCGTTGATCCACGTTCTCCGTGAGGGGTTGAGTGGACCCGACGGCTAAACAATCGTCAATAAATACCTTTTATTTCCCTCGATATTCCTAGGTTTGCAAATGTGAGGATTTGTGGTTGGGTTAATTCTGACAAAAGATACACAGACTTCTAAATGAGATTGAATTACATACTCCCCTCTTTCGCCTCAGTAAATTTTGAATCATCAATCGAGAGGTAAATCAGGATTCGACCTACAATGAACTCTCACTTGTTCATCAACGTGAGCCATGTTAAATTAATTCGGGTCTGTTTCCCGTGAGATGAAAATAATGTCTCCCAGACGTGCTCAACATACTGCATCACTAATATCCACGTCTGGATTATTTATCCGCCGGATAATAAACGAACTGATGAATATTAATACAAACGACCAAGTCAGGGCTTGTTGGATCCTCGGTGAGAATTCGTTACAGGAACGATGTGACAGTGACCGCGTTCGCTCAATGTTGGTAAACTCGGAAAACAATGGCGGTAAAATTACAATGTTTGACTTGAAGAGAGGACCTCCCAATAATATTGTTGTAGGAATTTTGGTCGGACAATGGACCATTTGTTAGAAGAGTTTATTTATTATGCAAAAAGGGTCTGGGTTGAAGGGAATTAATTCGACGCGCGTGGGCGGATGTATGAGGTGACCGTGGCAAGATTTGACAACGCATACTTCTCTGCATTCATCAAAGTCTCACCTGCTCTGAGATGGATCCGTGCTCGGACGAAAGATACACTTATTTTTCCTCGCCCGACCAAAGCAATTTGTTCCCAACTGAACTCACAAGGACCGGGCGAAACTGTCTTTTCAAACTCTGCGGCCTTTTTCCTTCGAGCCCTCCTCAACCCAAAGCCATTCAAATGCAAAATCCATGCTCGACGTCCTGAGATGGAAGCAAGGGTCCAGCCGGGGAAACCTCTTCATTTCTGTCCAACTGAAAGACTGTTCTCTCAGTCCTGGAGCTTTCCATCTTTCAGCTCCATCGGGGAAGAAAAAAAAGTGTCTTCGCCTGCTCATTGTTCGACTCACGTATTTGTCCTTTTGTGTAGCGAGCCATTCTATAGCGTCTGACCTCTAGCGAGAAATATGTAGGAAGGAGCCCTATTTTTTATACGAGTAAATGGGAGAAATCTTCCATCTCGAGCGAAAGATGATCAATTTTGTCGAGTAAGCGTGAATAGAGGTATAGACGTTCAAACGAACGGCACATGAGTTTCTTGAAGAATGCTAGCAACATTTGTGATGCACTTTATTCGTGTGGCGTGCTACTTTTCAATTGGAAATTCAGTGATAGCGATTACGAAGATTTCATGTGCATGATTGATATCGTTCATGTGCCGCGGCTGTTGGAGTCGAATGAATTATTCCGAGGAGGTTCTCCGTGCCCTACTGCAGCAAAACTCAGCGACTTCCTAGGCTAGTTCATCTGGACTTCCGAACTCAATGAAAAACGGGAATGGCTTCTTCTTCAGTATTGTCTATTTTGCCCAGCCTTACTAGTCCAATAGCATCTGCAGCATCTATTGAAAATATGCGTCAATCTCCTCAGTATATTGCACTACTAAGAAAACAAGTTTCCGTCGTTCTGTAATTCCATATAAACTTCTATACGGCTCCGCGGATGGATTTATACAATATTTTATCTAATTAAGTATGAGTGTGCTTTATATTATATGCCGTATTGCAACTCTGCGCTCAACACACAAACCCGTGAAATTTCCATGAAACCCTCCATAGGGTTATCCCAGCGCGAAAAGCGGTGCTCAGTTTTTGGAGAGGAGTGAGGCGTTGTCATCGTCAATTCCAAAATCCTTGAACAGCGTAATATTTTTTATAGTCAAAAGCGAGGAGGACCATTTGCCATTATGGTGACTCATTCTGACAATATCATTGACAAGATTTTCGATGAGCACCAATTAATATTTTCCTTATTTTTCTGTTGAATGTTGAATTTATGCTGTTTAATGACCCTTCGTAACACTATAAAGCCTGTCATTATTTATTTCTTGAAGAGGTCTATCGGGAATTGCCGCTGAAGCTGGCAGCTGAAATAGGCCTTGCTCCTTGTTGACATTCTTGATGGTAAAGCAGATGTTGATCGGTTTATTTAACCACTTGAAAATCACCACCCTGTGCCTAATGAAAATGATGAATTCACTTCTAGTATAAGTATGCCTCAAGTCACCTGCTCAAAAGTGAGAGTCGCTAGAGGGGTCACGTGCTACAGTCCGTGTTGCTTCAGCTGTCCGTTCAATGATAATATCTGTTCATGAATGTATGGTTGTATTTAAGTTCTCAAGTTGAAATTACTCATCGTGGCGTTGCCCTGAAAGTCAATGTGTAGACACGCCGACTTTTATGGCCTTGGGCGGGAGTCGTAAAACTTGAAACATCTATGTGACGAAGGGCCCTGGAGACTGGTCGTTTGCATTAATTGTTCATGATCTCCAACAAAATTTCCATGGAAAAGTACTAAACTCTACCTTGGCGAAGGGCAGTGATGGCGTCCGTTTAACTTGAGTATTTAATAAGAGTGGGCAAGTTTTGGGTGGGGGATTATGACTCGATGAAGTTCAGAAATGAGGGGACAGTTGGAACTAATGAAGTTAATGGCCCGTATCGGGATTTCTACATTAACTTAATTAGAAGCAGGTGCCCAGGCTTCGAGGTCTTCTCGACTGGAAGTGGACCAGGCTCCTCCGTGTAACCCGAACCTACCTCAAATGTAGTATTAAAGGAAATGTGGTACTGTCGGCCGGGGGTGGAGGGGGTAAACCACCATCAACCCTTCTAGAGAGGGTGTCCCATTTCAAGATGGCTCGCTTCCCTCGCACAGTCCCCCACTTCTTTTAGAACTTCTTTCATCACTACCCTCGAGGTACTTACCAGACTTAACCATGATCAAAGACAAAGATTGCTTTCGTTTTGGAGGATCAATTAAAAATGAGCTTACTCGAGGAGGGGATGCAAAGACAGGGACGGTGAAATGTGGATCTGGTGAATTCGCTAGAAGTGCTACTCGGTAATGGGGGCGGAAGTGGTCCGGAACCATCTGAGGTTGTATCTGAACAGCACTACTCGTCTTCAATTGATAGAGTCCAACCATGAGTAAGTTTTGGTGTTGCTTGAGCGCATTGTCTGATTTGCTGTGGCGAAGTATTTCACTGTAGTCCAAAGTATCGCACCCTCAACACAATAAAAAAACGCGGTCTTTGAAATCCTATTGGGTATATTTTTCCTGTTTTTTTTTTTTTTTTTTTTTTTTTTTTTTTTTTTTTTTTTTTTTTTATTAATGATTTTGATTTCTTGCGTTGAATATCCGAGCGTATGGGTACCCTTCATCGATCACCACAGTTGAAGGAGAGCTATTCCTAGTCCTCTTCGGCCATCTTTGCTTTGGTTAGGCTTTCAAGTTGAATACCCGCCGTACTGATGACCAACTACCTGACCGCAGGAGTGGAAATTAAGGAGCAGCCGCCGTCTAACTCTAATTGCGCGGCCTTGGCCAGGGCAGGGAAACCTCGGAACGCAACCATCATCCACTTCAGTTCTGGCTCTTCGTCCCTTTTGACTTGAGCAACTTCTTACACGGTCCTCTTCTCTTCTTCTGCTCGTTCTTTTCGATTTCTTTTTCTCTTTTTCGCCCGGGCTCTCTACCAACTTGAAGAACGAAAACCCCCGTAGGGCCAGGCCTAGGATGGTACTTGATTATTATTATTAGTTAAAGCTTGAGCTGGCCGTAGAGTGGGGACGAGGGATAGCCACTTAATCAACACGCACTTAAAACCCCAACTACCAGCCGGTTCTGTAGCACGCTCTGAAATGAAACTCTCCGTGGTAGCCCCGCTTTTGTATTATTGAATTAATTTGATTATTCAGTGATTTTACTCCCAAGGGACCTCACCGGGTCTTACCCAAGTGAAGTGATTTCTTTTGAATATGGTAACTAGATGAGGGTTTGAGGGTTGAAACCTGAGAGCTTCAAAGAGAGGTTGGCCATAGCCTCTCTTCTGGAATACTAACAGGTGTGTTCGGGGAGCACTCTGTGGCTCGGTTCGGCTAGCATCAAGTAAAGACACCTTTGTCCCCGTGTTTCAGTGTTCATCGTTTATACAAATTGTGTTGGGTTGGCCATAAATCGGAATCGCTTCTCCCATGAAAACGATAACCTTTTTCTTACAATATTTTCCTCGTGTTTATAAATAAATGTAAAATACATTTTCTTTTTCTCCGATTTTTCTGAAAATTTGACATTTTGTGTTTCAAGATGTCTAATTTAGGAATTCGAATCGATTCATATTTGTCCCGAACCCATGAAGGACATTTTGAGAGTACTTTTGTAGTAGTACTTTTGTGAATGTTGTGTAATTTGTTGAAAGTATGTCGGTACTTATTAAGGAGGATTGTAAATATGCTAGACGATGCGAGAACAACGTTGTGGTATGATTTGCAGCGTTCTTTAGATCATAGGACAGCATGATTGTCATTACTCTATCGAAGAAGTGGATCTCAATGTGATTCCAAACTCTCTGCTCAAAATTGAACTCAACTAATTTATCAATACCGCGAAATTGGATGGGCATAGGTGAACCGGAGCGTTGTGAATAACTGGTTAAATGAAATGATTTAAAGCCCCACCGGGCAGAGGAGTATTGGAGCGGTGATATGAGAGCAAAACTATATCATCCCCCTCCCACAAAGCTCTCTTCCCTCTCAAAATATATGGCTTTATTGGTATATGTGCAGCGATGCGGATATTCCTTCGAGGAGACTTATGGGCGGCATCTGAGATCGGGTCAATCCCCACCTGAATTGGCCACATTACTTTCTTGCCAAGAGGCCATTCGATCGGCTGGTCTCCACAATAGGTGTCATTCCCTCCCTCTCCTCGTCCAGACTTCTGCTACTCCGAGATAACATAGCCTCTTTCCAACCACCCTAAAATCTAATCATGCTCGTTGAATCGGTAGTGTATTTTTCTCCAGCCTGATTCGAAGCTCTCCACAGATACGATCCCGAACGAAAAATGTCGAGGTTTCTACGAACATCTGCTGTGCCTGCTCTGTAAGATTGAAACCCCGCCAATATAAGGATTTTTTTCTTCTTTATTGGGGGCTTACTACAGCAATAACACGGGATCGAAAGAAAAGCGTGAAGGCATGTGTTGGTTGTTATGTAACTGTAAGTCGCAGTCATCCTGATGTTTAGTCAAGAAGACTATTATTTAAATCAATACAACAAGATAATTTCAGGGATCATCATTGAATGAGTCAGAAACTCGATCGCGAATCGCAACAGGACGATTAGAGTCCTGAATCTGAAAAAAAAAAATATCACAAAAATGAAATATCGTAACGCCCGCCTCATTGAGTCATTGAGCGCATTTACTCTTTAGTGAATTAGGTTGTTCGTTCGGGTATTTTTTCGTCTTAAAATTTATATCGTCCTTTCCCGAACAAATCACCAGCAACCTCTTTTGGAGAATGACTTACTTGAAGTACCTCAAATACAGCAGCGAATTTTTGATTGACTAGCAGGGGGAAAGTGGCTGTGAAAGATGAAAAGATGAGACAGAGTTCTGTGGGAGGGAATCGGAACCAAAATAAAAAGCCGCAGGAAATTTGGGGACGATAAAGACGGGCCGGGTAATTTGTAGAAGGATGTGAACACCCTCATCTGAAGAAGTGAGCAAGCAAATATCAAAGGCGATGGAATGAGTCAGCGTATGGAGCAAATGTGTCGGCGAGAAAGGTGTGTAGCCGACCAGGCTACCGTAGAATGAAAAAAAAGAAGTGAAAAAAAAAAAAAACCATTAAAAAAAGAAACTGACGTTTAATTTTTTCCCCCCACTGAAGGATGGAAAAAATAATTTGTTTTGAAGAAAAAGGTAATGATGCGGTTGGACGAGTATGCCTTCTCTTGAGTGTCGATTTGAACAATTTTTATCCGTCAACAACCAGGACGTATGATGAGGGGTGCCAACAGATGACTTGGTGGAAAACAATATGCAGCGCAGTTGCGACTGCCCCTCATGGGACTGACACGTTGGCGTCACCCTTCGAAAAAGCCAAAAACTCGTCTATTTGTAGGAGTGACTGTCACGGATGGACGGGGCTTTTGATCGGAACAATGGCTCGGAAAAGGGATTTGGACTCTAATGCCCACTGAGAGGGTTCCAACCCTCTGGCCTGCTTAGGCTCTTTCCCACCGATGGACGACCATAAAGAGCGAATACAAAAAAAATTAATCCGAAGTATCAAATGATGACAGGCATTGGGTTGAATGGATGTCCTAGCCCTTTTCGAGCTTCAAAGATTTATTTAGAGTCCGAGGATAATCTGTGGGGTTCAAATTGGTATAAGATGGAAGGTACAACAAATTCCACGGGCGTCAGCTCAACTCACGAAATGTACTCGTAATGAAGTTCAAACCAAACCGTCGATGAATTCGAACGAATTTGGGCGCTCGATCAACCCTTGAAATATAATTGCTCTCAATACTCAAGATTCCCGTCGGCATTGGAAGGAGTCTTTTCTTAATCACAATTAGGGGTCTAAGATGGAGAATACCTCTGGCGAAAATAGAGTAAGAAAAGCACGAAAGACGTCAATGCCTTTCCACTCTCCTTCTTAGAATTTCCAGTAATGATTCACCGGCTCTTTTTTTTCATTCTTTTTCATCCGATGAAAAAGTCCGACCATTCTAGAGGGCTGCGGTTTTGCTAGTGACAGGCTCCTCGAACGTAATGCAAAGTTACGGGCTCCAATGCTCCTTGAGAAAATAAAAACTTGGTCTATCGCGCTCAGATATTCGAAATGAGATTTGGTACCGAGAACTGATTTTCGACGTCGGCTAGGAAACGGGCATCAAAAACTGATTACGGCTCGCAGGAATGAGTGAGACACGGAAACGTTGGAGTTTTTTTTTCCTACGAAAATAGTGATTCAAAGTTGCCGAACTGTTTGCGGCGTTTTGTCCGGTCGTGGATTCTTGGAAAGGATGGCGGCAACTTCACCTTCGTTCAATATGGGTTCTTGATTCGGTCTCATTCACAGAGGAAATGACGAGCTAAATCTTGAATTATGAGACGACCAGGTAGTAAATGATGTGATTAGAATCTAAACGATTCTCTTATTTCGTGCGGACTGTGAAATCATAAGGGACGAGATGACTTGGGGCGAATGCTTCTTCTGATGAAGAGGATGTAATCATCTTAGCTATTGTCTTCCCCCTCCCCTCCATCTCCAAAGCTTGATTTCCTAGAAGGCGAATTCAGAACTGATCGTTGATTTCCGTTCGTAAATTCAGTGACTCATCGACAAGTTGACGACCACTGGTCTGTCCATTGTTCATATTTTACTCTCATTCAAATGTTCTACAAACTTGAAAAAAATGGAAATGATTGCATTTTAGAAATTAATTTTTACCTATTGTTTCGATTTACCTTTCACTCTTCGATTGAGTGTGTGTGCCCCAAAGTCACCGCACCGAGTCCATTTTATGCCTCAGTCCAGATCAAGTGCGGCGAGCTCTGGGCTGGTACTAGGATAAAAGGGGTCTAAAAACATTTGTTTCTCTAGTTATTTTAAACAAATAAATTTTAAATTCTATCAATTCAAATGATTGCAGACACGATGGAAATTCCACAAAAACTTTTGAGGAAGACTTGCAAGCTATCTAATGCGAGTGTCAGCTATGTCTTGGTACTATGTAGTTAACCTACGGCCGCAAATCCATTCAAATATCCGAAAATAATGGTGAATAATCCATCTCAAGCTTCGAGTATGTTCTCCCCCTATTCCTTCAAACTAAGTTAACCCCCTCATGAAGAAATTCGTCATGCTCGGTGTGTAACATCCTGACAACGAGTCACTCGCTGGACTTATACTGATTCAATTTTTTTCCCCCTGGAATACGAGGAAGAGCGTATCGATGACTATTCAATACTTAACTTGTTCAGCCCGAATACGCTGACATCACTCAGTTTCCTCGAAGATGAACAGCGAGCTGACCTACCACTCTGTGCTATTAGGTACGTTAGATCACAAGGTGGAGTAAAGCCGAAAACAGTAACGTCGGCGGTCCTGAAGAAGCCGCTTACTTGTATGCGGGAACCCTAGGAATTGCCTCAGGGCACAAAATCATGTGGGCTACCCAGAGCTGGGAACTGAGAGCGAGCCCACGCAAACAAAGCGAAGATGAGTCAGAAAATAACGGAAGAGCCTTTATGAATATTCGCGAGGAGAAGATACCCCGAGACGAACGAGCCCATTTCCAGTTGTCTCGGTTGAACTTCAAATTTCGGAACGCATATCGGGACGTTCCACTCAGTTATTACATGACTTCGTTACAGTAACAGCCAATACGGTGGGAGTAACTATCATTTTCTGCCACCGACCATCAGCGTTTAAATCAACCGTTCTTGGTATGATGAGCCTCTCAGGCTTGTTTTGCTCAGGTCCGCTTACCTATTCCCTCTTCCGATATGCTTGGGTTCAAGTTCGGAGAATGTCAAGCCACAGGACTGGCTGCTAGAGCGTTCTAACTGGAGCAAGAACCTATATCGAAAAATGATTGGTAGTTTGGACAGTTTTATGAGAACAAAGAGTGTCAGTGATATCCCTTTACTTAGAAGCCGCCTTCGTAGTCGTATACCTCCGCGGTTGTTCGAGATAAGGGCAGGACAACCTATTGAACGCTCAACTGGGCCTCCGACGAAAACCGCCTTTCATGAGAAGAAGAAGGGGAAGAGTGGTGGTGAAGTAAAGGGATGGATATACGATAGTAGGGGCTTATCTAATAGTGGAGAAATAAGAACTTTTTATCGGCGGTCGAACTTCTTGCTAGGTTCATCTCCCCTCTACGTCAAGTAGACGAAGGTGTTGACAGGAATATATTGCTGATAATGAAAAGGAGCAATAAAACTTTAACCTAACGCTAAATCATGTCAAAGCCTTAGTCCGTTGAGTTCTGCTCTCATATCAGATGTTTCAACGACAGTTTAGTTTCGAAATTTCTCGTACAAAATTATTCCTACACTCCTGAAAGAGTTTGTATCTTGATTTTAAATAAAAATTTTTGACTGACCAATTTTTTTTCTTTTCCAGGTACGTATGCTGATTTAATTCATTTTGGTGGTAAGGATTACTTATGGTTAAGATCGCGCACTTCTCATAGTTAAAATATTATCATAGTTGAAGTACTATCTCAGTGATTTCTACGGATCTTTGGCAAAAGCCGTTGGAATCTGAAGAACCATAATTTTCATGAATCTTCCATTGCTCAGCAAATTCGCGCCTTTATGAAACACTTGAGAAGGCGATGTATACAATGTTGATTTGTTGTGCCCAATACATTGGTCATTAATAGTATCTCGCTCATCCGCACTCCATTCATAGTTCAGGATGTCACACTCACGTAAGTCCTAGCCCAGGCTGTTCATTTCTCGAGTTTTTCCGTTGAAACTTTCAATTACCTTTTTTAATGGCCCGCCGCGGAGCCAGCCTTGATGAAGATGATTGCTCTGTAAATGAGAAGAAAGGTTGTAATATGTGAGTTTTTTCTCTCTCGCACCGGAGCTCCCCTTCGCAGCTAATTTCTTGACTTTTGATGATAATTATCATATTAGAAGAAGAGGAAGCGTGGATTGGACTCGCATCGCCTTGAGGACTATTATTTCGGAGTTCGTGAAGCCTCCACCTCCGCGTCCTGCTCGGAAGAAGTCCATCTCCCTGACGGACCGACTCTAATTGCCAAGAGTTTGAACTTCGCTTTTCATTCCAGTTTCGAAAAGGTCCATCATGAAGGCGCGCCAGTTATTCTACGGAGAAGCAGGTGCCCCGAACCTGTAGAATTCTTTTCTTTATGTTTCATTCTTCTTTTAACGTTTCATCCTGGTTTCCCATATACCCGTAGAATGCAGCTGCCTAGTCCTCGTTTTTGATACTCTTTTTCCTCCCTTTGTATGCTCGTGAAAGTGAAACCGGTGCAATCAGTGTCTTAATTCGAATTAGACTTGCGTTTGGTATCTCATTCATTCGGCAAATTGTCTACCCTATTGTTTTTCTTGGGCATCTCAACCCAACCGATAGAAAATCCATACTGAATTTAAAAACAAGTGTCTATCACAACGATACCACAATCGAGCTCTAACATTTATTATTAACCTATCCTCAGAAATATTATTGGGACGATTGGGCCATAAGCGTCAATTATTTCCATCCCATTATGAAACTGGTCAGAACAAAATAGCTCAAAATTTCTATTTCAAACTTTCGTTCCCTTCTCGGTTATTTGTTTGAGGATATTTGTTCGGAGATAAATAATTAACGCGTTTGCTCGTCGGGGGCAAAGAGGATGTACAGTTAAAAAACCGTGTGTTTGCATTATTCGTTACCACTTCCACTGATTGCTTTTCGTGCATTCGCGAGAGAAACCCCCTTCTCTGGGCTGATATTAGTATTTTACCATTCATTTTCAGTCGTGCGGAATTTGATTTGGTCGCTCTGTTAGCTTCGGGATTCGTCAGAGGTGTTTTTAATCGGAAAACAAGTAAATTGGAAGGGAGTGTCGATGAGAGCTCCTACTCTTTTAATTACCATCGCCGTATTTCTTTTTATAACTTTTTTTCCGACGGTTGAATTTAATTTTTCCATTGATAAAGACTGGTGAATTCAAGTTTTAATCCAACCCTTTTCTGTAGGGAACAAAATTGTGTGACGCTCAGGGAGAATAATGAGGGTAATTGCTGCAATTTCACTCCCATTGACTCAACTTTATTATTAATCGCTCTAACGACCGAGCTCTTCCGAAACGATTTTCTTTACCGTTCTTCGTATACTGTGGAGACAATGATTTTCCTGAAACCAATCGATGTACGCTATCAAGGTTAAATGAACCCGGACGCGTCGTTTCTCGTTTATTTTTTACATTTTGAGACACCGTACGGGCGTCGCACTTAAATCCTCCTTATTCAATATTATCTTCAATTTCGCTGGAAATCGTCCATACAACTCATGTTGGCCTTTAGAGTCTTATTTTTATGGATTTTCTCTTGGCAAAAATCCTTAAATAGAATGTGCTGGCGCCTAATATTCTCATGTACGCTCACTTCCCTGGATGTGTTAATTCAAGTTATGAATAAATGATGTAAAAATGAATACGGAATCGATATACGAATAATACTGACCTTTGTCGTATATCATCTGGGGGTTCGCGTTCCGAAAACTGGAGCTACAAAAAGAAATCCTAGGTGTGAAATGTGAAGGTGTGAGGGAAAAAGAATTGCGGACACGACATTTTGTAGGCCATTACAGTCACGTGTTGCACATCTAGATACATTACGCTTCCTACACGACCACCAGAGCAGCGCTAGATCCATAGATGCCGTCGGTAAGACATGGGTTCATTGCCTATTCAAATAGACTTTATCTTTTCAACGGTGAAGTTCAATTTCTGTCCGTCCTCGTGAATCCCATTCCAACCCCTTGACGTCCCATTCCGCCTACGTGGCAGGGTGAAGATTTAGTGGGTGTGATAGTACGGGGAGATCTGGGTAGTTCTTCCTGGTCTGTGATGATGTGAAAGGGGATTCAATGTTTCGTTTAATGTTTTTGACGTTGAGACCGTCTTGACCCCTTTTATTATTAGAACAGAGGAATCGAATTTAATAAATTTATTTTTTAATAAAAATTTAGAATCCATTTTGAACATAATAAGTTCAACATGGATTCTAAATTTTTAAATGATAGAACTCCTAAATTTTTTTGAAATGGTTAATGATGTTGATTATTGGAATGGTATTCAAAAGCGGAACGAATTAAGATTTATGCATAGAAATAAATGGAAGCTTTCGTAAAGAAGAAAAAAATGGGCCATATTTACGGGAAATTCGGTTATACGAATTCTTTACTGCAATATTTCATTAGTTTTCGACACCGAATTATTATTTTTCTACAGTCACAACAGTTTGAAATAAGTCCTAGCTTGGTAGCCCACAATTCCAATTTTTCCCACCCCCTTCAAAGAAGGGATAAAAGTCGATCTCTGTCTCCCCCACTGTGAGATATAGAACCAACCATTGGAAGTGAAACTCAAACGTTAGTACGGGAAGGCTAGTCTTCCGGTGGAGAGAAGATCAGAAAACAGGCCCCCCTTTTTCGCGATATTTCACGCAGTAAGCTCGTCACGTAGCTCTCCTTCGTCCCCTGTCTGATGCTACCAAGTAATAAAAAATGAGTAATGCGAGCTTTTGCCGACCGTTTGGGGCGGGAGTAGGTTTTTCCCTTCTGGGAGCGCGAAAAAGTGGTAATAAAGACCTACGTGATTTACGGACGTTGGGGAAGTTAGTAGTTTTTTTCCATTTAAATATTCATTCAAGGGATACTAACATTGTTGTTGTTATGGCTTCCGCTCAGACATCCTGTAGGGTGTTTATATAGGAGAAAATCGAATACTCTTGAGGTTCCAATCTTGGAGATCAACAGGCGTTGTGTGCAATTCATGCACGGTGATGTTGACCGATGTTGATATTGGGACTCTGGTAGATCCAATTATAAGTTGAAAGAGCGAATTTGACTCTGCTCCATTTGGACTGTTGTTGGATTACTATTTAGTTGGTCCCTAGGTGATTTGTTCGTCATACGTAGAGGTTTTTGTATTCAATATCTCATTACATGGCTCAAGAGAGGAGCACTGAGTTTGGTATTAGTTTGCCGCAGCAACACTTGGGAAATTCCAACTTACGACTTTTCAACATCCGACAACTCTGACGGTATTGTTATTCCCGAACGGCGTTGGCGAATACAAACCAGATGAAATTGCAATTACGAGAGGGAGTATTTTCAAGCGGCGTCCAAACTCAGTCCCCAGAGGGGAGGAAAACGAGCATTTTGAGGCGAAAGAGGTAAAGGCAATAAACGTGGGAGAAAGGGAAGGCGTATTCGGAAGCCGTATAGAGAAATAGGATGCCCCGTGTCGGTATAGCTGGCATGGGACCCACTAGCGCTACACGGGCCCATCCAATCGTCATGGTTTTATAGGCGAAAGGGGCCTGAGAAGGTTTTGGGGGGAAAAGTCTTTATTCCCTAGAGGGAATTGCGAGCTGCTCTGGCGAAGGTAAATGACGCGTAAAGCTCCGCAAACGACCGTTAGTGATGAGGGAACTAGGTAATATCCTGAAGACCGCCGATTAGTGAGTTATTCTAGGAAGTTGGGCGCTGAATAGTTTTAAACCAACGGCGAACTATTGCAACAAGGAACTGTACTGGGAACGCAAAGAAGCCTCCGAATAGATGGACTGTTCTCTCTATTCATATCTGGCCGCGATTTCGTAAGGTATCGGAGTGGCGTTCGTGGGGGTTAGAAGCGTCGAATTAAGTGAAGACGAGCATCTCCCCCTCTGGAAGAACCGGTCTGGGTAATATCGCTCCCATCACCGTCGTGTTGTTTTTTCCGGTAGAAGGGCTTCCGAATTGACGAGCCCAGCAAGGAGCAGATCCTCTGGCAGGACCCCGCCCAATCCGACAAAACCCAAGAGCCCGGAAGTCGAGCGGAGACACATGGGCAACTACACCGAGAATGAGACTAGGAAACTGCTTTAGGCTCCAGTTGTCGAGGGATACTCCCATCGGGAGGGTTGCACGCTCGAATGTTTCCATAACTGAGTAAATAAAACGACGAACGTACGAAAAAAAACCGGAAAGGGGAGTGACGCGAGCAAAGTGCATCGGGTACTGCTTGCCAAAGTTCATTGACATCGGTGATCTCAGTTGGCTACAGCCTTGATGAAATAAATGTACATTCAGAAACCTTTTGAAACACTAGTATTTATTCATTGATACTCAGATTGGGTGTGAACCACCAATGTCCAATTGGGTCGGAAGAAGCAATCAATGATGTACGTTAAGCGTTTAAAAATATGCTTGACAAAGCTACTGAAAGTGAATATATTCTCGCGAAACATCTCAAGATGTCCTCAAGTTGTCGTATGATGGTGGCTTACGACGTAGCAAGATTCCCTCAAGTTATTCCGATGCTCGCGACTCCCCAAAAGAATTTCAGGGCGCCATTCCACTGGTCGGGGCTCCCCCTTCGTTGCCCGAGATCGCGCTCAAAATCTGTGAAATGACTCGGAATATCACTTTAAGGTAGGTCCCTCCGCTTGCCTACTGTGTAATGACGCGAACGTAACGCCTTCTGCGTTCCCGGTGGCTCCTTCCGATGAATTCCGGGACGATAAAGGCCTCGAAAGGGGCAACCCGATACGCGTTTTCCCAATCCTCACGCTCCCGAGCTTAAAATATTAACTGCATTAAGTTCGGAGTGGGCTCTCCATGGAAGCTAAAACCCGGGGGTTAGTTGCTTAGCTGGGCGGTCTATTGTGTTACGAACCCCATCCTTCCACCCTCGAGAGAATCATAGCCGAATCGATCGGGACTGGGCCGGATGGATTTCCAGCATCGCAAACGCTATAGATACCAATTGAACGAAAAATGTACGAGTCAGGCCAAATTTTCGAACTTCTTGGTGTGAATGGTAAAAGCGACTGCGAAGACTCGAGGACGGTCTATGATAGGGTTTCTGGCTGCACGGCACTGCCCACTGCGTACTATGTGTTCTCAAATCCTCAGATCAACATTGTGTGATGAGATTTCCACTGGCGAGGTGACAAATCCGACATTCCAGTGATAGCCTGACCTACTATTGCTGCTATGTGTGCATTCAGAGTGCCATGATCTTGTCATATTCCTGCACTCTCCCTCACAGGTCTCCCAAACTAGTCGTTGCTGCACACTATTCGAGAATGTTTCCAAAAAAAAAACCCTTCTTATCACCATTGCTAAACCGAAAGTAATTCCAAACGTTTATTCCCTCACGTTTTCATTAACAACCCACCCTCCGTCTGGTCCATTAACATTCGTCACAAGACATCGATCGTGACAACTTCAGAAGGGTAGAAATTCGTTACCAAAGGACCCCCATTTCAATTACCTTCAGTAAGGATAAAAAACTTGGCTGAATATTTTGGAGGGAGAGTTCTCGTTTGCTTTCAGCCCTCTGTCGTTCCGCGAAAAAAAATCCTCTCAAGTGCTGGTACTGTTTTGGAATATTTAATTTTATTGCTTAAAAAAAAAAGTCGATTTTCACAAGGTGATGACTGTGGCTCCTAACTACCGAAACCCGTGCTCGCCTCTCGGTGAATGGCTCACGAAACCAGATCGAGTAGGGTTTGACTGGTTGATTGGGGGAGTTGGCGTCGAAGTTAACTCGTGACAGTCCATCATCAGAACCGTTTTGTCTTCTGTCCCTTTTCCCTGATCCCTCTGAGCGAATCACCAAGGCAACGGCTCCCAAAGTCCTTTCGAAACGTGTTTCAACTTTCCTCACTCCCGCTGGCGAACAATAAACGCATTAACAACTGTATAACTCCCCGAGTTTCCAAAGGACAAAAGGGAGCAAACCTCCTTCCTCCAGGAGTTGATCCATTCTTGGGGATTTCTCAAGTGGTTCCCTCTTACTCCTGTTTTTGTCTAGTTAAAAGCCCGAGAGTAATCGAAGTATCGATGCGGAATCTTTTGTTTTATATTTTATTCGGCGAATCTGAGCCAATAAAAGGCGTTTCCACTTAGGAATTCGCGTCAATTTCCTTTTCTCAGCTCCCAGATATTGGTTAAAAGCTCTGATCTAGTGGATGGGGTTTCTTTGTTGGCAGGAAACCTTCTGAATCGCTCTTTTTTGGGCGTATTTTGAATGTGGCTGAGAGCACACTCATTGACTTTAATAATAAAAAATACGGTAACGATTGGCTTTTATTGCCGCCCACGATGGTTTCATTCCCTCTGTAACAGCCCAAATCTTACGATGATACACCTGCATCTTCTCTCAATACATTGGAATACGCAAAATTTGGTGTCCGAAAAGAAAAAACTTTTAGTGCATGGTAATATCTTTATTTCCCGGAAGAGATGAAGGTTCTAGAACTGTAGTTTTCAAAAAGAGAAAACTACAAGGTGCTTTGTTTTGGAGGTTGGGCGCTTCAGTTCAGCCTTTCCTTTCTGTGGAGTTAGACAGGTGAAATTCTCAATAAGGCCAATGTATATTAAACAAAAACTTATTGATTTGATCTTCCAGATACCTCTCAAGTAAAGAACTTTTTTTGTCTCTCAATACGTCAAAGAAGATAAACGATGAGAGGAAACCCTTTCATATGTGGGGCAACACCATAAAGAAAACAGGCTCTCCCCATTCCACCGGCTTTTATTCTATAACAATGTCAATTAGAAGCCATTAAGAGGAGGAGTTGTGTAATTACTGGCGTGAAAGGAGAGTTCCTGACTCTTTCACCGATGCCATAAACTATTCATGCCTAATGAACCGTCCTCAATGGATACAGACAGCGGCTTCGAAACGAAATAGGAAGTTGCCCTCCAACGCCATAAGCCTCCAGGACAATGGTGTTGAGATAGGGGTCCCTGAGTCGCAGTTATTAAAGTTTCGCATATGATAGAAGGCGGAGGAGAGCACTTAACGGAATATTCTTCTGCAGTTGAAAACGTTTTTTTTGAAAGCCTGCGACCAATTAGACATCTTTCATTGCTGAAGAGTATTATTATTTACTTATGAAAAGACTTGGAAACACCTTTTTCGTCTCGCAGGTTTCATTTGAGTACGATCGAGCCATGCTTAATTATTCAAGTAATTTCAGTCATTTAAAACCTTTGTTCAAGAAGAAAATTAAGCACTCTAATTTTCCTTCCCATGATTCTAAAGAAAGATTATGAAATGTTAAAAAATAAACTCCACCGTCGATTTCGATGTTTTTATGCGCAGGATTTGCAATATTATTTCCCAGGTATTCTCATGAAACCTCGTTAGCTTACCCGTTCTCAAATTTTGAGTTCAGGTCCAGAAAATGTGATTCATAATACGATTTGCGGATAGTTTATGACATTCTGAAGTCGAGTTTTGTTGTTAATCAATAATTATACCTTAAAACTGTTGTAGGCGTGGCATCTTTGGTACCGCTCACTTTTTGGCATCGTTTCTTTTCGTACCGGTTGGCGTTTGCCGCATAACTTCTGTAGCGACCATTAGAGCTCGGACGTCGTCAAATATCTTGATACAAAACCCGCGGTTTTGAGTTCTTTTCAACCGCTCCGCTATTAAATCAAGCAGCAGCCTTTCCGCTTTAGCGCTAATGGACTGTCTTACCTTGGTAACCACCATCAAGGTGGTTTTCTTCAAAACGCTTCCGTCAAAACATTAGTCGCTTCTTCGAAACTGTTGGTAGCTAAAGACCTGCAAATGTTTCAGACCTTCCGTTATCCCGAGGAGATAACGAGAGTGGTTTTCTTCTTGTTTTACTTCTCTAGAAATTACTAAACCTTGGTATTCCGTCATTTCTCCTCAAGCGAGAAAATCTAGCCAGATGAGAACAAAACAGCAATTATACCGCAAGCACTTAAATTATTCGAAAACCTTCGTAGAAACACCTGAACAGACTCTATAGGTATAATGTTTCAATAGAGGAGTACTGAGGTTTTTCGTAATAAACCCATCTAAAGTTTTTTTTTTCTTTTTAAAAAGTTTGAATTTTACTTAATCAATGTCCCTCAATACAATTTTCCGATGAAATTACAATTTTGTAAAATATTAATGTAATCTTATGATAAATATATCGAGTGGATTCAGCTAGTCATCGAAGCTGAAATTCCATGATTGCATAATTCCATCAACTATTGAGCGGCTCCTTGAAGGAGTTTGTAATTATTTGCGAAGGTACTAAGAGATGCGTCGTGAGTGAATTTGTGCCGCAAGAACAAATTCCATCCCCGACCGCCGTCGAATTTTATTTATCGATCCGAAGAACAATGATCACTAGCTCTTCAAACAATCGAAACGGATCGTTTACATAATGCGATTTTGATCGAAATCAGTTACATAAGAAATGAAACATTCAGAGAAAAACTAAACGAACAGGTTGGCGATCTCTATTAGGAAATCTTAAATGTCAATCTACAATGCGTGGAGCCCAAAGCTCACGACCGAGCCCTTTTTAGAGCCCGGAACTGAATAAATACGAAGGCATTGGGCTCGGGTCAAGTGGGAACTCTGCTGGAGGGTATTGTCTCTGTGAAGAGCAATCTTCTGCTTTGGAAGAAACATGAGAGACTTATAAGTAAATTTCTAGTATTTTCAAATATTTTGTTTGCTCGATGATCTTGGAAGTATTAAATACGCTAGCAATTGAGATAAACCGAAAATTGTCTACCAAGCAACATTTCATAATAATATTCTCAACGGTTATTGCGGTGCAAGTTCAGAGGGATTTCTTCATTTATTAATTTATCGGCGTTTGCACAAAGATTCCTGGATGAATATTGTTTTGGGATTGTGGTAGAACACAGTAGTGAGTCTTGTATCTTTATAGGAAATTTTATATCTCATTTCACCCTATAAATGGAACCGATCTCTTCAGAAGGAATGACACGCCAATTTGAGGATGAGTACGTTTTGAAATTCATTGAATTGCTCTGCTCTCGGCTCTTAATTATTTGTGCCAATGCTGAACTGCCTCATTAAGAGAGCTTTATTTTCTTTAGTACGCCCGCTTAATCGTTGTAGCTCATGAAGACAGTCAAATGTGCTTCGTCTGCAATGGGGAACTTCCACAGACCCTTCAGAAGATTTGATCGGGGGTAGATAGGGAGAGGAATGTCATTAATTTAAGGTAATTTTGCAGTAATGATAATGACCCTGGGGGTGGGGGATAGTGGCAGGATGGCCGTAATGGTCGCCAACTGGGAAGACGGTTTGATATCGAGATAACCCGCCCAACCTCCCGCAGGGCGTCTATGATTCACACTTGCCACCTAATATACTCGATTGGGCTCGGCGTCTGCGTTTCTCCAAGCCCTCCTCACATCGGTTTAATTGCGATTCACCTCCCTCTGCACACTGTCGCACGCCCATCCCCGATCCACCCTTCTCGTGTAGTTTTAATCCTCACTCCCTCTCCAGTACCGGGGCATTTCAGTCCCCTTTTCCAGCGCTTTAATTATTTGGGATTACCTAGTTAAAACTAAGGGTGCCGTCACACACGCTGGATCCTGGATCTTTTAATAAAATTACTCCATTCAATCCGGTTCTGAGTCGCATTTTCAATTTTCGTAATGTACAATGGTGACATAGAGCCTACGACAACCTGCGAGAGCGCAAATCGGGTTATCCCTTAATGCTCACAATACAGAACCGTCGGCAGGTAATAGAAGCAGAGAAATTGCATCGTAGAAAAATGTAATGTTTGAACTCAACCGACGCAGGAGTTGTGCTCAAAATGAAGTTTGCTCTGCAGAACATATATTAGCCAGCTCCCGTACTAATGAGCTTTTCTTCATGATCCTCATTCTTGTATCAAGTCAGTGTGAGAATCGAGTCTAGTAAATCATTCTGAATGTGAATCGAACCTTTTAAAAGCTTTTTTGGAGGAACTTTCTTCGTAGGATCCTCGAAAATTACGGTTCTTAATCCTTGTAATGAGCATGCTTTCGGTACTGCACGCCGGATATCCTGGAACCTGAGCTACGCCGCCAGGCCGGGCGGACTTCCGCGTCAGTCTCCAAGATGCTCGACTCAACTGGTGCCTCTCGTCCACAAAGCTTGTCACCCACCAGTACACAACTACGAGCGGCTCTCCTTCAAAAAAACTAAACCGGCAAAAAAGGCCTAAATCTTTCGAGAAAAACAAAGACACCGGGCGAATATAACGGTGGTAGAGAAGGAGGGGGGAGATGTTTTTTCTCTAACGCATTTAGGCAACCGTGTTCCTCTTCCAGAGTTTATTGGGTGGTAGAAGCGGATAAAACGAGAAAAAAAAAATCGCGCTCGCCTTTGCGCTTAGGCAACACGATCGACTGCACATGTGCGAGCTTGTCAAGTGTCACGGCTGACCCTCGAGCCTTCTAAACCACCGGAGGTGCAAGCACCGCTGTGCTTATCTTCGTTCAATCTTGAAAGTTGCATCCCAAACCCTTGCCAGCGTGGGCACTGTAATGCCTTTTTCTATTACCTTCGCCCAAAATATGACATCCTCCTAATCCCGAGACCTCCTTTATGTGTGGCACGTCTTGTCTCGAGGAATTGTGACTTTTTAAGAAGTCCTTCTTCTTCTAAATTATTATTTTGTTCGTTATCTCGGACTTTTATCTTTCATCTAATCTTTCTTTTTTTCTTACTTTTTATTCCCGTACCCGACGTGGATTCCTCCTTTTGTCGATCGCGCCCACATAGGGGTCCTTTCTGTTCGACGGTTCTTACCATTTCTGGAGTCGCGCTGAGTCGTGTTCTGATTTTTCGGGTTAGAAAATATATATTTATGTTTCATTTTATGGGCTTTATTGAGGTTTAGAGGCCAAATTCTGGCTCTGGAAACAAGCTGTATAAAATTCACCATCAAGGAACAAGTTGATATTTCGTGTTGGGTCCGAAAAAAGTTTAAGTTTTCTCAGTTGGACGGTATTTCAATTATTTTATTATACTGTAAATTTCGACCGTGATTTGCCTTGATGGTAAACTGGTTAAGCTGCGGTACCCAACTTGATTTGTGGTTTCGATGTCCTATTTTCTTCATGCCAACTGGGAAAAGCCTTCGTAAATTACCCCGAGAGTATTGAAACAGTGATCCTGTTCACGAGGCTCTCGATTGAGACGTTAAAGTACCTGATTCCAGAGGCGTTCATAGGCTCATATTTCTGGCTTTAGTCTTCCCTTCTGTCCGCAGGATTATCCCCATTACGCGCTCATAAATTATCGATTAAGAGCCACGTGGGAAGAGCCCTGAAAGGAGGAAGAGCCTTTTTTCTCAACGACCTAAGAACAAAAATGGCGGCTCGAAAAGAGAAAAAACTGAATCGGCAGAAAGGGCAAGTTAAGTTCCGAAAGCAATAAATAACTGTTGTCGTTGGTTGCGGTAATTGTTCAAGACTAAGACACAATGGGACGTGCTATCGGGCTAAAGAGAGCGAAGCCTCGCATAGGCAATTTCCGAAAGTGCATAGGCCGCCGAGAACATCCCTCTCTCGTGGAGGGTTGTTAATATTCATTTGAAAGCTAACGCATTTACTCGCGAAGGGACAATGAACAAGAAACGGAATACCTCTATCTGAACAGCTACTACTCCCTTCGGCCGTACGGATAAAATGTGATTGGTTTCTAACCAAAGCTTGGTAGCTTCTTGATGAGAAATAAATGAGACTGACTCCCCGTTCGAGGTATCTCAACACGGAATACCTCCCCTTCCTATTCAATGGTTCTTATTACTGAGGAATATAGCTAGCAGGGGGAAGCAGTGGCGAAGGAGAACAAACAGATTTCGGGTCAAAGGCACTGATCATCCTGTCCTGTGAGCTGGAAGTCTGGGTAATTTACTGGTGCTCGGTAGTCGATTGGGTCTGGCGCGATTTGAACCTCATCATTCAGTTACACCATGAAAATTGTTTGTTGAGGAATATTTATTTGTACCCTTATGATCTGGTAAAGACCCGTCCCTAGCTAACATCCCAGTTGTAGTAAGATAAGTGTTCCTCTCACAGACGTAGAAATGGCAAAGTTTTAGGTGCAGGCTTCCCGCCTCCTGCTTGGCCTGGGGGTGGCTATTGATTTCACGGCTTGCCCTGGAAAAGGTGAGATCCTTTTCCGGTCCCCACTTGTAAGGGGCAACATCTAACAAAAGAAATGAGAAACCTGTACAGAACGTTAGCCTTTTCCCATTCGTCCCAATCGATCTAGTGCTCTTCACATCGTAAAGACGACTAATCGAATAAGCTTCCTTCGATATCAACGATAATCACACGTTTTTCCTACTTGTTACTCGTAAGTTTCCAGTGATTAATGAATTTTTAGTATAGTTCATCCTTTGTAAAAATGAAGGTATATGAGCCAGGCTACATTGAAGTATACATACGGTCACAGAGATTATGCGAATGCAGCATCAATCCCATTTTTGCTTTTCGTTCAAAACTATATCGAAATTATATAGGCTCTTCCAACACATACCCATCTTGACTCCTTCACATCATCCGCGTGCAAAAAAAAAAAAAATCTACAAGAAAACGCTGCGAATTATCTCAGTAAGGTGGTTTTCAGGTTGAAAACGTACGGCTAATTCTCCAGCGTAAAATACCTGCTGAGGCAGGGAGAAAAGGCGCAAACATTTAAAAAAATAGAAGTACCGGGGGGATTCAGGGGGAAACTACTTTTTAATTTAATTTCTACACTGCGGCTTATTGCGGTTAGACTAAAACAAGGCACAAGTAAGGGCCAAATTCTTGATTTTTTGGAGCATCCAAAAGGCCATTTTTGCCCGGCAGTTACTAGTACGAGGGTATTGTAAACTAATGTGATGGTCGAAAAAAATTACAGTTGAAAGAGTGCTTCTATGAGTGAAACAAGCCATTGTTGAGGCCTTGTCGATTGGTACTGACATACTCGTAGATCCTAAAAACATGAATGAGGTGTGGTGGCAAATTATGAAGGAGGTGCAGAGTGTTGAAACGTGGGTTGCCGGAACGAGGCGAAGACTGTCGCTCCTATCGTCGAATGGCCAGTGATATCGTGAGAGTGACTGATATCAAGATATGCGAACTCGGAGACATGAGCCAGTACACAGAGGTGTATCGAGTCCAACGATAATGGACTAAAGTGAAGGCGGTACGTACAAGGGAAAGGCTTTATCTTTGTAACAAGTCGCCAGCTGAGATAGCAGTGTGTATCTCGTGGGCTGAAACAAACAGAACTCGGAAGGATTAAGTGGATGATCAGTCGTGGCACCCTACGTCACATTTATCCGATACCGGGGGAAGCCGGGACGTGGGATCCACCTGTGTTTTCGAATATATTACGCATATCCCGCGTTCAAATTTATAATGGGAACTCAGGTGCTCGGAAGACAACGGCAGAATAGAAGGTTCGGGAATGAATTGCTCCCAAAATGAATACATATGAGGGGAGGGTAGGTAGGTTCACCAACCAGTTCCTAGTCGAGTTAATGACCTTTATTTTAGGTGTAGCTTGGCGGAGACTGAGGAGAAGCTCCGGGCTGGAGGGGAGTTATAAAGGGCGAATAAATCATAATTCTGGACGTGTTTAGAGATACTAGCCTCGCTGAAGACATCGGGCCTTTCGTTTGAGAAGGCCATAGTTGTGCATGTTTCCAGAAATGTTTATAGGCCCGGGATGCAGAGGAGGTAGGAGGAGGGACCACCCGTAGATTCGGATAATCTATGCAAATACCTATCAGGGCTGGAGGAGCGGGGGGATCGCGTTATATCATTTCTCTTCGACGGGGGAGCCGCAAGGTTCATTCGGTTTCGCTCGGTTCTGCTCCGTTTTTTTGGGTTGAGACATCCTGCGTATTGAACTCTGAATAGACGCTGATCATCGGCAAATCCCAGGCATCTTGCGTGAGGAAGCTTCAGGTTAGTAAATCGTCAAGTTTTGGGGTTGGACCTCAATCACCCAAGACTTCGGAACACTTGTTATTCATGAAAACCTAAATAATCAAGCACTCGTCGTTTTGAATATTGTTAATCTCCTCAATATGACTGATTATTCCGGGTGACACTAATTAATTACCCTGAGCTCATACAGTTGGAACTAAAATTGTTGTTACGTCCATTCGGGAAGGTATCGAAAGGAACCAATGAACTCAATCTTCAGATCCACCCTAACTGAAACATCTACGTTGGCGAAGCGCTCAAAACTACCGTTTGCATGAAATTCTTTGATGTTTGAAATACATTATTCAATAGAACATTCTCAAAAACATGATCATTCATTTGTGAACCAATGGCGCTCTTACAGTGAATAGGCCCTTGTTCCATTGTAGTGAGAACCCCATTGGTTGATATTTGTTTACAATATCCCTCGCCTCACTCAGCAGAGAGTAAACAACAGTGTTTATTTACGAACCAGAGAGGCGGTGCTTCAGTGATATCCTCTTTTCATGTCTCCGGCTGAGCGTCAAACAACTTTTAATGCACTTCGGAAAAATATTTTCATCTATATAGAAGAGATGGGGGAATGAGGACTCGTTTCGAGCCTCGTTATGATGAGATTCGGAGCCGTCACTTTACCAAGCCTATCACAACGGTATGAGAAAGGCTCATCCTGCAATTTACATCCTCTAATTCAATCGGGGTATTGAAAGGTGAAATAGATTCTCATCCGGGGAGTGAAAAAAACCACCCAGGGGGATATCCCTGTCCTCGCGCTTCAATGGGCATCTACATAAACGGGCAGTTTTTCATGGGATAAGTCCTTTTTAAAATCGTGCTAGGAACTTTTTACCCAGTGAAATCCCTTTCAGAAACCTCATTTGGATCCGCATGCCCGCCGCAGCGCGGGGGGGGGGGGGGGGGGTCAACGCAACAGAGCTCTTTTTGGCTTTTTGGTTACCAGCAAGCGAGAAATCAGCACGGTATGATGTAGGCATTTTTGATAAAGGGGATGACATAATTATTAAGAGCAATCTCCGATTTCTCTTCCTTTTCTTGCGAATTGAGGCTGAAGCGGAGAGGTATCCTTTCTTCCGTCCGTTCCGATCCTCCCTATAAAAGCCGATGTTTAGGAGAAACAATACAGGAAATGGAGCAAAGTCGTGTTGCACTGGGTTAGCAGTATTTCCAGGTCAAGGGGCAAGTTCGTCCGAGGGAAAACCAACCGCCAACGGCAATTCCTTTTTCGATGAGGTATTTCTCATCGGGAAAAATCCCTGAACGGACAGTTTGGCCGAACAATCAAACTGTGGCCAAGATAACTGGCAGCGGAAAGAAGCTCGCTCAGCTTCGGAGTTGTCCCAACCCTTCCATTAGCTGAAGCAACGTCTAAGCCGGTCTTTACCCCTCATTTGCGGCGATGATCTGGTAAAAATGATGATGGCACCTCCCCATATGTGCCCATCTTGGTGGTCATCTCTCGCTTATTAGAGTCCACCTTGTGCAATCCTTCATGCCCCAGTATTATTGCTCGCTGTTGTTTCAAAAACATCAAAAAATGATTAAAGTGACATCAATGACGGCTCTCAATGACCACGAAATGATGTCAGGGCAATTTTTTGTTTCGATGCGTTCTCAACTCAAGGTGCGGAGGTGGATTGTCCGTTGGGAGATGGAATGGCCAACTGTGGATAGTTAGAACACTCCTGTCGATCCGCTGTAACAGGAGAGGAGCAGGGGGTGTTCCTTTAGATAATTTAGGCATCCTCCTATCAACACCCGCAATCCTGGTCAGCGTATGCCTCGCAGAGCATCTAAGTTAATTTTAGGGATTTCCCGTCGTAATACCAATCATCAGGAGGTCCGTTCAGCGGTTGCTTCTGTTTATTCCTGCTCTCTTGGACGTATTCCCCAAGTTTTTAATTTATTGATCATTCTATTTCATTATTTATTTTTCAAAATACCCAATTTGTTTCCCCGTCATTAATACAGCTGTATTTTTACATCAACCACCCGATTTTCTACCCCTCGTTGAACCTTTGCGGCTCTCAATTCTTCTCATTTCATTAACTACCCTTTTATTGGCGCTATAACGCAAAGTATTTCAGAGTATTTCAATCGCGGATGGCACAATGTTGACAACGTAATTCCGGGAGAAGCATACTTTGGACACCATGTAATTCAAAAAGGTGATAACTTTCACTCAGTCATACCTTTTATATACGTTCAGGTGGGCAGTACTTTATTGGTTATTTCTAACGAAATAGCAAAATGGTGCCCATACTTGAGCATGTCACAGTAAAATATCTCGCGCTTGGGAGTTTTATTTCTCTTTTTAAAATTATTGACCGTAATAAAATCCTCGGTTGTACCTGGGAACGAGAAACACTTTGTGGTTCGTCAGCTTGGGAGATTCGAAGAACGTGAACGCTCAAATCGGACGATAAGAAGAAGGCAATTTCAACTTTAGGCAGCAGTAACTGTACGGTGTCTCTTTCACCCTTCTTTTACTGCCCACTGACGATATCGTGTGACCAGGCACCGTCGTAAATAAGTACAATTAGGAACGGTCTTTTTTCTTCCGTTTAGCAGATACCTCGGTTTTGGAGATCCATCAAGAAAAATCAAAAGTCGAATCGAACATTTATTCTCATCTCTTAACAGCTTAGATTTTGCATACATCAAGAGCGAACTCTAAATAGCGAATAAACTTTAAATCGGAGTGTGATAATTTCTCTCTCACCAAAAACTGGACTGGTAGAAGGGTGGAATGAGAACACTGACTTCTAGACGTCGTTTTTGTACAGTCAGTAATATTTTACCTTTTTATTTGGAATTCGTAAAAGCGGGCGGAACGAACTCCACCCATATGGTATACTTACCGAGGTAAAAGAGACTCACGTTCAAATGAAAAAGGTTAATCAAGGCAAGAGTGTCGTCTTCCCTTCGTTGCTTGACATCGAACAGTGTTCGTAAACCTTTCTCCTCTCCGATCAAATTTAATTTTAGATGAGCACGAGAAGACGCGGGAATAAAATACACTGGAACGAGACAGGTCCTGTATGTTTTTGCCAGAAAATGAGACTCTTCACGGCCAAGGTTTATCATGGGAATCGAAAATTTATTCTGAATCTCCTGAGGGAAAACGATTTATAAAACGTAGTGTAAAAATCAACGGACACTTACAGAAAAATGATGCAAATATTTTAACAAGAAGATTTTTTTTTTTTTTTTCGCGACACACTTGGGACTTGAGCGTGCGTTTCGATGGGTGGGATACTTTTCACATCTGGATTCTTTTCAACCTTGATTCACGACAGTGTTTTATTCATGAGCCTTTCCTGTGCGCGCAGGTGGAAAAGTAATTTCTCCTATCTCATTGCCCTTTTCCTCCGCAGCGCCTTGCGATTTTCATGGCAGCTATCCAGCCGTAATTTAATCGTGTTCACTCGCGTTGGTAGGGCATGATGGATCAACCGCAAATTTACTCGGTTATTCTTGAGACTTCTGACTACAATATGTGTTACCTCGTACATTGCGAATATATAAACCAATTTAACAAACTGGCTAGAGGTTATATGATGGAATAGGATGATTACATTGAAAACAGTTGCTGTTGGAGAAGTCATTAAAAGAATATCTCCAGACTCTGCTATTGATGTTAAGAAAGCTCCTCAAGATCTGAATTGAATGGAATATTTACGCTCGAGTACTTGAAATAGGTACTCAGAACCTGGTTTTTCGACATTTCAGAGAATAAAGCCCTACGAGGTGAAATATTCCACTAAACTCGAACGCTTGATTGACTGTGACTGATAGTCATTCGCTGCGGTTTGGTACCGGATAAGCTCGGGAAGAGTGTTTTGAAAGGGGGTACATATTTTTTACAATACATTATTTTCACTTTTCTGGATCTTCAGTTCGGGCCACCTGAAATAATAACCATTCTAGAATAATTAGCAGTGTCAATAGAATGAGGTTACTTTGATTTTGCGTGAGGATCTGCTCGAATGGTAGGACTTTATATAATGCAGTGTAAGGAAATCATCTAGTTCGTGGTATCCTGCCTTAAGCTTTGCTCAAGGGACGAAATGCTGCTGGGTCGCTCAATGGCACTGGTGAAGTGGACTAGTAGATTATCCTCTCCCCCTTTCCCACAGTGGAAAGTGTCTTGAGCAAATCGATTGGCTAAGTCGCGTTATCTGCCAGAGACTTCACCTTTCACAAGGATTTCCCGGTGGCGAAGAGGAGTTGGGAGGTGGCGAAAACTTTTGTGCTTTTTAAGGGGTTTCCCCTCACGACCCGGCTCACAAAGTACAGGATGAGAAGAGGCTTTGAAAAACCCCTGGACCCGTAGAAGCTGACACCACAACCTTTTAGGGAAAGCAGGAGGAAAAAGAGCCCACGGAGGTTAAGTGAGGAAGCAAACAAGTGAATCCGGCAAGGTCTGGGGCGCCCAAAGAGGTCCTCTTCCTTACTCCCGAAGAGCACTTCAAATACTGATCGAAAAAAGTGGGGAAAAGGCCTCTATCTCGCCCAAGGAAACCTTTTGCTAGGGGCAGCTCATCTAACGCTTCCTCGTTCAAACACCGGACCTCCCCAGAAAAGCTTAGGGGTTCTCGCTTGACGAAAAGAAGATAAAAGAACCCGAACAAGAGTCCCAAAAAGCGGGAAATGCCAAAGGTCAATACATGGCGTGTCATCCGAGAAGATGAGAAATTGCGTGGACAATCTCGCCCCCATTTCGGACCCGTGTTTAGAGAACTCTTTCTCGCTAGGGACTCTTAGGAGGTGACAACAATGGCAGCAATTCAAGGGGGAAGAAACCTCCAGCTCTTCTGAGGGTCATGTCTATCTTGCCACGAGTTCTGTCAAGTTGGCATATCGATCAGAGACGAGGCTTCCCCATCTGAATCGGGTCAAGTACTCAATCAGATTCCAACCGTTTTGAACTGATGACGCTATTAGTGATTCCAGGACGGAGTGGGTGGTGTTTTCGTTAGTGCGGCATGACATTGCTGCTGGACATATCATGCAAGTTAGCTAGGACATCCCTCATGAGCGCAGTTCCCGTCAAAGGCCTTCACGAAAACGTAGGTGTTATAGATTATTATGGACGCCGGTTTCTGACGCCTGTCACTCATTTACGAGTGCCTAATGCTCGTATGCGGGTTTCACGGCCCCAACAATTCAGAAATACCTTCCAACATTGCTTAATCTCCGAAGCCTCATTGGCAGTCGTGTTGAATGATTACCCCATAGGGCAACATTTGTCGAATGGCAACTCAAAACTCGAAATGCCCTGCACGTTCTGAACTCAACAAGTAACCAACTAAGCTCTCGGCCGGCGTGTGGGCACTATGGTTGTGCTATAACAAATAATGTCATGTTCCGCGATAGGAGAGAAAACCCTCGTGGAACGTGTCGATCGGACCCGTCCGAGGCTTGGAATCGTGACCTCGGGATTTTTATTTCCGAATGGCGTTCGACGGTCGTACAAGGCCTTCGATAAAAGTGAAAAAAATTCGAGCCCTCGAAAGAAAAAAATAGGTTTTCTCATCCGCGGTCAACAATATATTGATACCTGGATTGCGTGTGTTCGAGGATTCAGAGTAAATGGGCACCTAATTGAGGAAACAAATTTTACAAACAGTATGAAGTACCCTGTCCCAGAATATCCATGTTTATACTGTCATAACTCATCTTAATTGATTCAGCGTCCAAAATTCAGTGTAGTATGACTCTCCACGCGCAGAAGGGTACGCGTGGGTAGGGAGATTCTGTTTGGAGAATTTTTAAAATTTATCTCGGTTGTCTCAGAATGCACATTCTAAGAACATGTTAACTACAATGGGATATGAAAAAACCAAATCATAAGTAATAAGATTGGGAATACGGCAAAGTGGCCCTAATTTGCAGATACCTAGGTAATGAACTATACGAATAAGGGCGTTTAGTGAGCGATTTATGTTTATAGAATTGAGAATGACCCCCCAATAGATCACACTGATGATTTTTCAGGGCTGCGAAAGTAATACACTCTTGTCGGGCTCTGGAACACCGCGCTCATTCTGTCCTTCTATCGCCTTCGACGTTCACAGCTGCAGCTACAACGGCGCATGGGCCTAATTATAAAGCGTCAACGTCCGGCCTCTAACTGTTCAATGCTTAGGTGGCCCCATTACCTATTGTCTCGAATAATTAAAAGCGGTTATAGACGTTGATGTGCCCACCTATACTCGATGGTATCTCACTGAGCCGTGTATTTCCGCAGCTGGTCGACAGCAATCAATCACCTCTCTGTTGCGGAACGAAACGGAATCTTGTCGTTACACGTTCGAACATAATTCTTCACGTTATAGGTGCCTAGAATGGTTTTCACACTTAACTATATCACGTGTCGTATGCCACCATACAAACTGTTCATCTATGGGTTCAAACTCCGAACATTCATTATATTTATATGATAATATCATAATAATAACGATAATTTTACTCATGGAGCGTACACATTGTTTTCAGTTAATCCTTTATTATGATGATAAATTCTCCCCCAGCCATAACCCAGTAGAAGCCACCACTAAATAAGACAGCAACTACTCGTAACTGTTAATAGATTTTTATTTTATTCACAATATCCTCCATTATCAAAATAATTGGAACAGCATATATCAACTTCATACGACACAGGTGTACCAATAGAATCGATTCTTTGATATTCAGTGGAAATTGAATTGAATGCCTCATGCCTACGTTTGAAATGAGTGAACCGAAATAAAGTATTCATGTGCAAAAATAGGAATCTTTCCAGTCACGTGCGATTCATACAAGTTCGGAATGTTGTTTTGAAAATAATACGCATATTTTGTTTAAAATTTAATTTCGATTCGTTCAAACAACATTCTTAAGTGGCCTAGTATTGCATTGGATTGAGTCAAAAGAAAATGATAAGAATCATATTGATCCAAAAGGATTTAAAAAACATAGAACACCTCGAACGCGGGGGTCTTGAGTCTTTCTACCCAATTCATAGACTGAACGTTATAAAGTCTCAGCCTCAAGTCGAGCTGTCTTCGCGTTCAATGTACCTAGTATCTTTTGCCATATGGCCACGCGGCCCTCCAGCAAAACTTGACTGAGAGTATCTGAGGGCAAAGAATCGTTTTTCTGTTTACTATACTATTGAAAAAGCTGTTTCTTGGGGTACAATCACGAAAATCGGGACTCCCGAGGTTTCATTTAGCGGTATTTCGCAGTCTGGCAACAATTTAGCTCTCAACTGCTCCCCTTTTCGCATTGTTAATAAATGATCCGCTAATCATGATTTCTCCTGACTAAACGTTTCCTTTTGTTTTCATTCTGTTCTCAGTGGGTGGAGGAGAGTTTCACGAACTTCGAGAAAGGAATCAACTGGAGGTCGTACGTAGTCTGCGACGTCGCTTACAACAACGTGAACAACTGGTTGTGGACCCCCTTCATCGAGAGAGGCAACGCCAATCGGATCTACATAGAAATTAAATTCACCATAAGGGACTGCTCGCTCTTCCCGGGCAATGCCCTCAGCTGCAAGGAGACCTTCTCTCTCCTATACTACGAGTTCGACGCCGCGACACGGGAGCCGCCGCCATGGGAGCCCGAGAGCTACAAGTTGATCGGTGAGTTAGAGCCAACCTCGGACATTGAAAAGACTAAACATACATTTCAGTCCATCTTTCATCAATGAGCTCTTAGTGACCGCGTTTTTATGGGTTCCATCCGTCGACGAACGCGTCTGATCCTGATCTAGGGTGCCCTGGTCGAATCGGAGAAAATCCGGACTCAAAAACGACTAACCTCTCATCCAAAGCTCAAAACAAATTTTTGACACCTGCCGTTTTATGTAGATTTTCTTTCCTCCAAGGAGTAGGAACAATGTTATCTACTTGTAAAAAGGATAATTCAAATACTCGAGAAAGGCTTTTATACAAATAGCTCAAATATGCTAAAAAGTGAAAAATAATGTTTGAGAAGCTCTTGAATGCATTGGAGCATAGAGTCTTTGGTACGAAAACAGTAAAAAACTGATGAACGGAAATCTCATGAAAAGCTTTGACAGTTACGTGACTAAAAAATAAAAGCGTGAGGTGCAACGGAATCTCAATTGGAAATAAATTTTATATTCGAAGTCAATGTGATTATTCAAATTCACGTGTTGGCTCGTTTCTTATATCCTGTAGGTTTCTTTTATCAACTTCTTACAATTTTTGGAGTAAGACATCTATCAGTTTGTCCATCGCACGTTCTTTGATTTTTTTTTGTCCTTAGTTCATCAGATACTTATTGCTACTTCAAACGATTTTTTAAAATATTTTTTTAATGTTATTTTCACGTTAAATTTTTTAGTCTCATGCTGATACAAACACTAACCCCAATCCCCCCCTCCCCTCCCGTCACCGGGTTCGGGAATAGCCACATCCGACCATACTACTTCAGCAATTTTATAATTTTTCCGCCTCTCATCCTTTTTTGTAGTGTTTCTCTCCATAGGAACTCTACAAACCAGATTTGAGGGGGTGGAAATCCATAAATATACATTATTTTTAAACGTCTCATTGAACCACGCATAATCCGTAATAAGGTAAAAGAAAATGAGGGTTGAGCGTTAATTTTCATTTAATTCCACAACATGGCCAAATGTTCGGCTTACGAAGTATTCAACGAATGGACGGTATTCAAAGTCATTCAACAGAGGACGTTGAGAATCCGACGCTTTTCACCGACTGTGAGCCACCGGGAGAGATTGTTGCCTCCAGACTAACTTGAATGAATTGTCAACAAAAGGAAAGGGCGAATTCATGAATTTCTTGAAGTTTCTTGAATAAATACGCCGCGTTCAGGGTTTGAGCAATCAAGAGCGGAGCGAACTTATGAATTTCTCATGGTATGTAAACAATGTCAATTTACTGTCGGGTTGGTGGGTCAGGGTCGGGCTCTTCTCACATCTATTCTAACCCTCGAAACCCTCTTGTTATAATAATTTCAGTAAACCATGCTCATCTTCCGTAAATAAGCATCAACTTTTCAGAGAAATCTTAAGCAAAAGTTTATTCAAAATTCAAACTACATTTCCGCACTTGAGTACGTTCTAAGCAGAAGCGGGTATAGTTGTATGATATTACGTCCCTGTTTAAGTTTGTTTTGTTTTTGTATGATGTTGTAGTCGTGCAAGATAATTATTCATTCTCGGAGTTAGTGAGTACCGCTCATACATAAACTGCCCATTGTTTTACCATCACGGAGCTGATGGTTGATAAATATGAAGACCTCTACCTTCCCTTCATTACACGTATTGAGGTTGTATACATCGGAAATACTTGGAACACAGCAAAAAGCAAAGCATTTACGACCGCAAAGCAAATGAAAAATCCACTTGAGAAACAGCCCAGTCAACTTCTCGTGCAGGGCTTCTCTCGGTAATGACTGCTAAGGAGGAAATGGATTCGGTCGTTTCTCAACTAGAGAAAGAGAAGGAAAAAAAAGCAACTTTCCGGGGAAAAGAGTTTCTCGTGGAGGCCTCAACTCTGTTCGTTTACACCGTAAATCGGATAACTCCGGGCTTTCCCAAAAGGTTTCCTCTTCTGTTGAAAATCCTTTGGGTCGTCAGAGGATGAAACTGAGGTGCGTTTCAGCAAAGTGAAATAAAACCTTTTGAGAAAACGGAAGAAAAAGTCGAGTGGACCGTGGAAGATCTCGGGTGTACAACCAATAAAACTCGCTGTCGGTAATGACCTCCTGTCTGGCAATACGCAGTGCCAATAGCGAGGCAAACGGAGACCACTTTAGCGCACTTACTTTTCCCTCGACTCATTCGCTTTTTGCCAACTCCTTTGCCTGCGAAAACCTTCTGAGTACGTGCAACGCTCGATAATTATGGTGTATATCTCGGTTACCTAAAGGTATGTTTCCTTGCCGAGAAAGTGGAAATGTAGAGGCTTGAAAACTTTTCTCCTTTGATAGAAATCAGTTCGCGGCACTCAAACAAACATCAAGAAGTTCATCTAAGCTATTTTTGGAATTATCTATAATATGAATGATTTTATGGGCCTGCCATCAGATTATCAGATTATTAGTACGTTGGCAAAATGTATGTATTTCGATAATGGTAATATTCTGAAGGCTTTAACCCCAATTCTATCCCACTTCCATGTTGTTGCCACTTATATTTTATTTTATTTTATTTTTTTGCTTAGAAGTAGAGGCGTAGCGTTTGAGCGACATTTTCATAGATATCTTGGCCAAAAACTAAATATTATAGGTAGAACTCTTCCGAATGGGAATCGTGATTCTGGGCGTTTCTCACGGCGTTGCTACATAATCTATCTATAAGCCAGTTATAGGTATACTAGCTTGATGAAAGAACCAAGGCTCCCGTCCTGGTTGAACAAGAATTTTCTTGTTGAATCGAATTTCCCATTTGAATGAAGTCCAAAACTTTTCTCTGTGTCGATTTCAGTAATAACAGTTTTCCCAATTAAATGATGGGGCGTTTTGCTCAACTTACTAGGCGCGTGGATTGACGAAAAGTGTTGTTTCTAATTTATTTTGAGAATGTCCGAAAGAAAATTGATTAACCGACTCATCCAAACTAAATAATTACAAAGTTGTTGCTAAACATTCTATAGATAATCAACTAGGAGAGAAAAAACCCGTAATGAGAAAAGACGGGAGAGTTAATTTAGAAAAGTTTGAAGCGTCCCGTGGCGAGGATTCTCGAAATTCCTTGAAGTTTGGGAAAGGAGATAAGAGTTAAAAGCGAATGGAGCGGGGGTAAGTTTCACGGGGAAGATGACTATAGGGGCGGGAAGTGGTTGTAAAAAGTAATGTCTACATGGAAAGAACCCAAAAGCAAAAGGGCGGAAACTTTTGCTGTGAGGGTTAATTACTGGCGAAGATAATTACAAGGAGAGATGGAATGGTTAATGAAGCCTGAAAGGGGAAACCATGGGGGTGCCACTTTGCCAAGGGGAAGATCCAGTTCCAAAACCTGAGCTGTCGTTGTCAGATGCTTCCAAGATGAGATCTGTTGAGTTGAAGTGATTTTGAAGTTCAAGACAAATTAGTTACCCTTAGAACCTGGCCCCCTTTTGACTAGTTTGCTAGAAAGTTGAGAAATGCCCTACCATCATCAACAAGTTCAGTCAACAACTTTTCTCCATTTCTCAAAAATCTTTTCATTTATTTCCAGGGCGAATAGCGGCTGGAGAGGGAAGGTTCAACACCAACACAGAAGTTAACATCAACACTGAAATCAAGTCTATTCCCGTGACGAAGAAAGGCGTGTATTTCGCCTTCAGGGACCAAGGAGCTTGCATATCTCTTCTAGCTATTAAGGTAAGTTTAATGAGCGTTCTATCTCGCTACTTCCTGCAGGTGGTGAGCGTTCCCCTTGATTTATAGCACCGCAATAATAATGGTAAAGTCATAATGATTGCGATGTAGACTTTTGAAGCTTCATCCATGTAACTATTTTCACATTAGTCATCGTTTATAAATGGTTCTGGTTTTTCCTTCTGCCAGGTTTATTATTTGACTTGCCCGGAAGTGACGGTGAATTTCGCCAAATTTCCCGCCACGCCAACCGGGCGAGAAGTGACGCTTATCGAGCAAGCGACTGGTCGTTGTGTCGACAACGCCGAAGAAGTCGAAACGCCGACCTACCTCTGCAAAGGAGATGGCAAATGGTATTTGCCTACAGGAGGTTGCAAGTGCAAACCGGGTTTTGAAGCTGACATCGAGAAGCAAACGTGTAACGGTGAGTTATAAATTATTCTTTTAGGAATTATAAACCTGTCTTCACTTTTCAAAATATTCGTACCTACTCCGTCCGCACCGTTTTTAAGCAGTAGAAGGTGTGTGGATGGTTTGGGGTTTTTTTCCCCTCATATTTTTGAAATTCTGGTAATTGATTTCTGGGTCTTTTTGGTCCTTGAGACTACTCAGCCTAATCAATCAATTTTTTTTTTTTTTGGATGTGTGGATTGTTTTTTAATAAATTTCGTACGCTTATTCGACATATAGGTCCCGGTTTGATTACCATTTGTGGAGGTAGGATATGAGTGAAGCTGAATTTCGAAACTGGGGTTTTGAGTTTTTCCGAGTACATACAGGGTATATGTACATATAGGGTATAATTTTCGACTCATTTTCGAGTCCCGAAACAGTTCCAATGTAGGCACCCAGGGGTCAAGAAGAACATTTTGAAATGAGTATTTGGTCGAATTTGTAATTTGCAGTCTGAATGTTACACGTCGTACAAGTATTGACGAGCAAATCGAAATTGAGAGCGTCTTGTTGGAAGCACGTTTGTACACAACGGTCAGCACGCTTGACGTGCTCGGAATGTCAAAGCACCAGAGGCGTATTGAAGGTGGAGGTTAAACAGCAATGCACACATGTCTCGACAGTCTGCCAGACTGGTCGATTTCGTTTGAACACAGGAAGAACTAACGAGAAAAAGCCATTTTCTGGTCGTCCTACCAACAAACTGATGCCGATATTGACGATATTTACTCATGATCTGACGAATAAACCAAACGTTTGCCTTTCACAACCCGTTCACGTTTTCCATTAGGACGTAGGCCGAGAAACGAGGATACGGAAAACCCACTAGTGACGTCAAGCTCTTCTCTCGTTCTCTTCTAATTGCTACCGAGAGTAATCACTGAAGGACCTCGTGACCTGTGCAGACGGAATAGGATCGCTCTCAGGGTGTTGGCGTAGCCCGGATATTCGTTTAGGGGAGGGAACGGCAGTATCCCTTATCTCGAGGGCGTTGGTAATAGTCCTGGAAAAAGGGAATGGAATCGGCAGTTACCGTTACGAGAGACCATCCAGGCGATGCTCGGGGAGGATTGTTTCTTAGTTTATACTCTGAGGAAACCAATGTTTTTCAAGGAGAGCAGAACGTTTCACAGCTTTGAGAATCAACCAAGAGATCGTTCGTGTTCCAATCTGAGCAATTAAGCTATGCGATATCTCGCTGACGTAAGATTGTATAATTTCAGTTTGTTATTATTAGAATGAGTTGATAAAAAATCCGTAATGTCCCCCTGCCATTTCTTGTGACGTTTGACGTCAGGACCGAAGTAGCCCTTCTCTTGTTCTAAAAAATACTTGAATTCGACTATATTCTTCCTTCGGGCCCTTATTGTGCCTAACTTCGTTTCAACTTGACCAAACACAAACAGAAGCTAAATGGATAAGTAAAATACGTAATTAAGAAATGGTTTTTCGATATTTTCGGAGACATCATTGGGATGTCTGGGGTATCATCTCCAACCAAATTGCGGTCGCTGAATCAACTACCGATTGCTACAAACAGAGGCAGGTTAGGAGTTGATAAATAAATAAAAAATAAAATTAAAAAGTTCGTCCTCGAAGATACACTTTTACACACGAGCGAAATCCATAAATCGTTGTGAAATGATAATTCCTTAAAATATTTTGGTCGTGATAAATAGGCATATATATTATGCGGCCGTATTCAGAGAAGAGTATTCCCTTCATTTTCGTGCAATGTGCACCACTTCCCCAGATTGTGTCGTTAAGGCTCACATGTTGTCGAGCAATCATCTCTCAACTTCTCGTGACAACTTGCCGTATACGTGAATACCACTGGTGGGGATCTTCCCGTTAAATTACTCGAAATCATTGGGTTTAATCACGATCAACCTCATTCCCTCATTGGAACTCATTCACGCACCCATCCGAAACCGTACCCACTGATGCTGTCAATGAGTCGATCAAGGTGGGCAAATAATGGCATTGATTTCCGTGTTCTCTCTGAAGTTTGGTCGTTGGAAAACAAGAACTGAAGGCAGTTTGGTTAAAACCTTCAAAGGGGAATGATCCAGCATTGAATAATGATGAGTAGCAAACAAGTTGTAGTTACGACGTCAATGACCGTTTGAGGCTTGAGATATTTTAAATGGTTTAGTTGGAACTGAAAGAAGGAATGTTTTTCTACAGGCATTTTTACGAGAAAGGTGGTGGCTGGAGGAAAAAGGCACATGGTTCACGGCCTATATGGTAATGCTGAGCATGTGAGGGAACGCCGAGTTGACATGAGAATTCCGAGAGGAAACATCCGAAGGATCTGAACTAGTTTCGATGGGATTACGCACCAGAAGAGGGGTTGGTGGAACGGGTTTCGTAATGGTGGTCCTTGAAAGTCTCCGATCGAACTAGGGAAGTTCACAGGGCGTTTAACAGAACCAGAGAAAGCTGAGGAAGAAGACCTCACAAAAGGCTTGGACTAAGGTTAACCCTCGGGTACCCCCTGCCGGTTCGGGCTCTTTTCCTGCCTATTAAAACGAGCTATTATTGTCTTCCCGAATGGAAAAAGATCAGATCTCCCGTCCACGTGGACTGGTCGTGACCCTGGCAATGAAGGCATCATTGTTTAGGGCTTCTAGAACAATGTGTACTGTACTGGTTAAAGCCTTCAATAGAAGACGCCAACGATGAACTTGAGGAGAGCCTAGAAAAGAACCCATTAGCTCTAAGTACGCCCGGGTCCAGGCTGAATAGGATGCGAAGGGAATAAACAGTTTTACATTCCACTGACCGTGTGGTGATGAATCTTCTTTTATAAATGCTCTGATCTACCATGACAAGAGAACCAAAACCCACTTTCTCCTTCAGGACAATACGAGACAACATAATGCTACAACAGAGATGTAACCCGTCACTATGCATTTCTTAGGGGTGGATGGGTACGTTTTTGTCACTGAAGGGGGCAGAGTGACAAAGAGTTCACTAAATAAGTTCAGTTCGTTTCGCACAGATTTGGAACATGGAGGTGTTGTTGATTTGCGTTAAACGTTCATCTCAGATTGCATTCCACATAAAATGACTGATTAGTCTGTGTGAAAAACCTCAAGCGGTTACACCCATCTTATATCAGGAATAGGTATCATGTGTAGTTGTCGTCCCAATTATCGGCAGAACAATTCATGTGGTTAAATCTTTTCCCGTCATATTCTATAACATCACCCAATGTGGCAATTGCTCTGGACTGTCGTTGCGCAAGGGAGAAATCGGTCCAATAACCGGCCTTGCCAAACTGCAAATACCTACACACGTTAAAAAGTGATCGATAAGAACCGTTCGCCCAGCTACCGCCCCGAAATCGGGGACACGGCGCCTATATTTTTGTCTGAGAGCTCGAAATATTATTCATTTTTGCGGCAGTACAAGAAGCTCGATTTGCCAAGATTTACATAACAAGCCGTTTCCCCTCAAGGGAAGAACGAAGTGGCGATTTAGCTCAGAAGATTATTACGATAAAAAAATATATATTTCGTGAGCGACGGCGAGGGAAGGGGTGGATCCCATAAAAATTGATTTAGCAACATCTTTGAGGTTCGATATCTAATGTTTCGGGTTTTATCTTTTCATCTAAGGGTACGTCCTGAAATTAATAACCGGCCTAGAGAGATCACAATCTTTTGACTGGACAAGCACATTGATAGGTTTTGGGAATCCATTCCGATTGATGATCCAACCTTTAAAAAATTTTGATGCAACATGGATTAGCTAAATAGCACTTTGCGGGTATTACTGCATTTCAGTCATATGTTGCCCAAAATTCGAAAGTGAGTAAATTCTTGATCTCAGGATAAGAGGTTTCAAACAATTACCCTAATCCAGTTTATGCTATCATTATCACTCCTACCCACTGCAATTTCAATATGGAACCTTCTCACGACCAAATCAACCGGTTCGGTTAGAACCTGAAGAGGGTTTTACATTATTGTGAGAAAAGATTAATTCTAGAGAGTGTTGACTCAATCCCCGGAATAATGGTCTCAAGCCTTCTTCCCGTGGAAACCTCTTTTGGTCGGAATCCCGAAAACAAAAGTTGAGACTCGAGTTAATTGAAACAAGAACTTTTCAGATTGCAAATAATCCGTTTAAAGACCAGGAAATCTGGATTATATTCCAAAAACCTCAAGCTTTACTAATTTTTGTGCCCGGCTCTTTTGTTATTTGCATTTTCTTTAAGGGGAAATTCGAGAGTTTTGAGGAAGTGAGAAAGAATGGTGAGTGAAGAGGGGAGTCATCTCGTTAAAGTTTTAAGTAAAGAACAGGTGGTGGGGGTAGCGTTCATTGGGAGGTGAATATGCAAAGCCTTCTCCCAGCAATTTCCATATCAAGGATGGCAGAAGAGGGATTTTGAAGGTCCGACGCTGGGCTGTGCAGGGCTTCAAACTCATTAATGACGCACAAGACGGAAGAAAAAGCTTTTCGAAGGTAAAACTGAACTGGGTTCTAGGTCCGCCCGTGAGATAGAAGAGCCCGAGAGAGTTTAAATTTATAACGTTAGCTTCAGGAGCCGCTTTGCATAGAGACCAACAACTTGGTTCCTCCTGGCGAAGTGGGGGCCTTCCTTCGTCATTTGCAAGTCTTTTCACCCCGAGAAAAGACACCTGTAAAAGTCACATCGAAGTGAAGGGAGCGAACCATAATATAAATAAATACCAAACAAATTTACGAACCGTCAAATCAACATAGCAGCATAAAGATATTTCCAAGCGGATTAGCATTTTCGGGTTTCGTGAGGAGGTAGAACTATTTGCATTGGGGAAATAATTATTCCTTAGTGAGCTTCTATCCCATAAATATGTATTAAATGCAAGTATGGAAAATAGGCTTGAGTATACTCCAAGTGTCAAGAAGGGAACAATTAACACTCGATCGACGATTCCTTTGACAGTACGAGGAATTAATACAACAGGAACTGTTCTGCCGTTGAGTCCTTGGGAAACTTGGCTTTAGAAGCTTGGGTAACTAAGGGCATAATGAATGAAACTAACTGAAGGACAAACAATCGAGACGCATTTTAAGCATGGAGGTGAGGTAGACTACACGCACAAATCTTCATCTGGAGTAAACTGGTGTTGAAACTCGCCTGTTAAATATCTCTAACTCAGGATTCTCCGTCTATCAAGGACTGAAACATTCGGAATCCGGTTGATCTGGTTACATTTTGACCGGGATTTCTAAGTGTTAGGAATATGATGAAACTAGCACGTAGTTAAGTGATTTTTCTCATTGAAAATCCCATTTGTGCAATCTTAGATGAACTTCGACAAGCTTGAACTGGCAGTCTGGACTCTTCTAGTAAAAGTCACTGATGAGAAAACTGCTGTGATATTCAGATGTATGCGTTCTACTTTGCTGAGCTTATTCACACAGAACCTTGTTTGTGTAGGGTAGTTCGTTACAATCAAAGGAACTATGGATACCCGAATAAACTTGAAGATATTTGGAGGTTCAAGGACACTTCGGCCTGATGAAATTCCTTCAAGAAACCATCGTACAAAATTTTTCTCTCTTCAAATATCAACAATGTGCCAAATACGATGAAGCCATCTCTCATGTTTATGAAAATTCCCTCTCAAATTCCATCGCTTATTAATGGGCTTTTGGCGAAAAATTAAACGCCTCCCGAGAATGAGGTTCGGCACGGTTGTAACGCCTAATAATCCTTGGGGAAAGATTATTGAAGGGGATGAGTACTCTTTTCAACGGGGCTTCCCAAAAGTTAATTAACTTTTTCGAAGCCTTGCACACATGACACGTGACAAAATTGGAGTTTCAAAAAAAAAAAAGTCTTTTTCTGTAGGAGATAATCGGCGGGGATGAAGGAAAAGGAGAAGAGAGCGAATGGCTCAGAAGTTTGGCTGGATTTTCCCTTTTTATCCCTTTTTGTTTCTAAATAATATTCGTCCCCTTTTTTGATCAATTTTAAACGGGATCTTTCCCGACGAAAAACCGCCTCCTTGTTAACGAGCAGGACCAATTTTCGAGAGAGAATTTCTCCCTTCGATATTCTACATGACGAAGGTTTGACGTAAAGACGAGAGCAGAGATTCATCCTTTGCGGACTTTCGGGGGTCGGAAGAGGGAGGAGGGTTAAAAAGCAAATCGTTTGGGGGAAAAAAACTTTCAAAAGTGATAATAAAGCAGACAGGGCGAAAAGAAACCGTTCTCCTGTGTGAATCAATAAATAAAAACTGTGGATGGCTTCATTTCAGAAGCTTCGTCGATTGTCAAATAATATCTTCCTGTGGAAAAGTAACGAGCTTCCTCAACTGCTTTTCTTCATTCCGTTTCATCTCACCGACGAAAGGTATTTTTCGTTTCTGAAGGCAATTTTCTCCAGGGGAGGACTTTTAGGTCACAACAGATTTATTTTTCAGCGCCTCCGAGAGAATAAAGTGAGAAGGGGAATTCAAAAAAGCATATATATTTGGCAGGGGGCGTGCAGTTTTTGTTTTGTTCTAGCATCTCCTGTGTCTTAAGTTGATCATTATTTGCATTATTATTGTCATTATTGTTAACATACTAATTGAACGTATTCATGTTGTTACAGTTTGCCCTCCTGGTAAATATAAGCACGCCACAGGATCCGATCATTGCCAGAGCTGCCCTCAGCATAGTAAAGCGCCTGATTACGGGTTCTCCGAATGCCGCTGCAACACAGGCTATTATCGAGCAGAAGAGGACCCCAAGAGCCTACCCTGCACCCGTAAGTACCTCCCAGTAACCTCTTCATTGCAGGCAATTTCGAATGAGATTTTTCGTTTTTTTGCTGAAATGTACGTCATTTTGGAGGACAACGTGAAATGAGTAGATTGATAGGTGAAGTCTTTATCCAGGCGCCCGCGTGAGACTGCGTTAGCTGGTCAATAAAAGTCGTAGCTACGTCATTGTACATGAAGCGTGCCTTCCATTTTTGACATTGAGTGATAAATTTCCTTACTAAGCTCCCCAAAAGTGGAAGTTGTTCAGCCAAATCAGAGTATCGTAAGTCAGATAACTGCGACAATATTGAAACGACCGTCTTTCCTTTGCTCGAATAAAAAGGAAGGTTTTATCTAGAAGCGGCATAGCGCAGATCCCGTAGTTTTCCACGCCATTTGACGCTCAATTGCGTATGAAACGGGAAATTCGAGTTTCCTCTTGGCCCTGGATCTCTAGAACGTTGGAAACGGGAATAACTGGTTACGACCATACGTTCGTCTAGGAACTGTCGTCGACTAATAACGACCAATGTCGTTTCATCGTAAAGACTGAGCTGACGTTCACTTTATCGACACCCTTTAGCCTGTGTCCAATAGCTAGGCTAAAGCTTGGATTCGTTAAATGTAACACGCCCGATTACAGCGAATTCTTAGAACTGCCGCATCAAACATTTTCGCCACATCCGTGGAGGAGTTACCGCCTAAAATCGTTTTCTCGCTTGTTTATTTATTTTACTTGGGGACCAGCAAGAGAATCGGCGTTTTAGGTATTTTTAGGTACCACACAACGTAACCCCAATCATATTTCCTCATCAATAAGCTATGACGAAGAGGGACTCAAGTCAAAATTAGTTACATTCTTTCTGAAAGACAGCGTAATTCCATGTGACGAAATTTGGGCTATGTGCTGGAAAAATGGTGTCCTCCTGTTTCATTTATTATATCATTCGAATAGAATTTTTCGTCCCAATCCGTTGTATCCCCATTGTTAATGCCCCGCTAAAATGTAAATTATACTTGTGGAATTCCAATATTGGGAAGATTCTATTTTTTCCCGTGCACGAATTCGAAGATTACCATATCGATCTCCCGGATATCGCTACTCTGACTTTTCGAGCCCACTTGTATAAACATCAGCGTTGAGGAGCTTGCGAGGAAAGACGAATTAAATGGATCGCATTAAAATGGAGACTGAAGGAGGAAAGGGTGAACCAGTTCTCAAAGGATGCTTATTAGGCTCTTCTGGAGCATTATGATGAGGGTTAGGAAGGGTCTCGGAGTTTCTTGAGAGTATACATCTTCAGAAATATTCGTGAGATGATTCTCAATTCAATTTTACACAAAAGTAGCCCTGAAGGAGAGGTGGGCTAGTTATCAAAGGGATGAAAATTCCGAGAGAACTGTAAGATAATTATACATGCAAATAGAATCAGTTAGAGATGAAACAAAACCTCCAGTTCACCAAGGGTAGTTTAGACAAGTCGATATCTTTCCATGAAGTCGGTGAATTATGTAAGTAAAACAGAAAGGACGTCGTGTGAAGTGAGAGGAGTTCATTATGAAAATACTCTCGGAAGCTGGGCAAAAAGGCTCCAGAGTTTTATATTGTGGCCCACCCTCGGCGAAGAAGAGGCCTAATATGCATATCGTGGGCTTCATGTGAGACTCGGGTAAACTTTATAGTGACTGGCGGCAGCCAATAAGGCAGCTCAGGAGGGTCCTACTTAAATAGACAGTTGTTTACTTAACAAATACGAGCCCCTGAGAGAGTCAGATGACCACGAAAGATCAACAGTGTACGTTCCTTTGGTCACTAATAGCTTTAACGGTAGACGTCGATTATAACTGAATGTTGAAAATTCTGAAGGGTGTTGGTGGATGGGGCAGGCGACCGAAATGTACTTCAATATGAAGTAGGAAGTAATTTTATATGTGCATAACCGACCTGGAGGGAGATTTTAGTTATTATCCGTTCTGTGACCGTTAGGGAAGCGACAGCGCCGAATGAATTTTATTCACAATCATTAACTTATTGTTCATGGTTTTTTCTTGACCTTGTCGTTAATCGCCGTGTGTCAGTTATACAGGGACTCACCCCAATCGATTCAGCGTCTGAACCTTACTCATAAACGTCCTCAAAAACGTCAAAGACATCCAGCCAGCCTGATTTGCCAGAAGGGGTCCATGCCCTGACCAGAGCGCCAGTCTGCTTGCATGCTTAATGTCTGAACACTACAACAGAAATTTTTACTTTCTCCTCTTACTCCTTATAGTGTGATCAACCTCGTCTGGAGCTAGCTAAATCCACAGCTAAGTCCCGAACCTCCTCGATGTCCCACTTTTACCTCAATCAGGCACCATGAAAGTACCTAATACACTAAAACTGATGTTGCACAAATCGGAGTGATAGTGGTTGTACATTGGGCTCAGATAACCATCAGAGTTCTAGTTGAGCGTTCCTCGTGCAAGCAATTTGATTTTGATTTTGATTTTGATTCAAAATCACGGATTCAGGAGAAGTCAGAGAACAACTTTGGTGGTCCATCTTCTTCTTCTTCTTCCTATTCGATCCTTAGTCGTTTGGGACCCACAGAAAGGCACGAAGAAAATGTCTACCCATCGAGGTACTTGGGAGCATTCGAAAACAGAACCAAAGCTTTAACCAAACCGTGTTGTATCGGGTTTCCTATAAAATCCTCAACCTGTGTGAAACTCGAAGCTCTCGACGTCCTCTACTCCTCCTCGTCCGTTCGTCAGTGAGAAGAAGAGTAGGCACCTTGAAGAGGATTCCACTAATGGTGAAGCTCTTTTCTTTCTCTTTTTCATTCTAGCTTCAAGAATCCGTAACCAGAAGACCTACTTCAAACTGGTATTAAAATGATAGGATAGAGAGATAGGGCTGGAAAAGTGGAAGTTGGGGGTGGAAATTTTTCTTTCTTTTTTCGGGGAGCTAGAGAGAACAATGCTCACTCTTGGGTTTTGTAAAGGTGATGATACTACAGTTATATGGGGCAAGGTACAAGGACCATGTATATCGACCTGGAGTCCCTCCCACCGGATCTAGGTTAATGAGCCCGTGCTTCAGACGCTTTTCCCGCCCGCTGTTCCCGAGGTACCACCGGTTTTAATTTGGCAAGTGAAGGTAGGGTGGGGGAAGGGGTGGAAACAGGTGCGGCGGTGGGGAGGTTCTTTCCTTGTGCCACCTCCGCCGCCCCTTCCACCGCTTCTTTTCATCCTCTTATCCTCTTTTGCCACCGTCTATTTCTCTCCCGGGGTCTCTGTCCTCTGTAGAGGTGTCCTTGCCACCCCCGGCCCTCCCACTGCCTGCTGACAATGCAGGATTTCGCTTGCTAAGGGTCAAACCTGAGGTAAACACTTGAATACCATCCCTCACCCCCTCCTCGCCATCAGCAGTAATTCCTGCTCCTTCATAAGATGCCTAGGACGTCCAGGCCGTTCTTACTTTGTCATCCGAGAGCTACAAAAGGCTTTTCACAAAAGAATTCTCATTCTTTCTCACTTCGAGTCTTTTTTCCATCTGCAAAGTTAGTCTTGAAATGGTCAAAATGTTCCTATCCAACACTCTCCGTTCTGTCACACTAAATCTGTCAAATTTCCATTTCAAGATGAATTATCACTTGGGTTTCCTTTGTATCTCACCAGTCGGTACAAGAAGGGAGAAAACGTTATTGTTTTAGGCTTTGTTGGTTGGTTACTCCTTGAATAATCGGAATCACAAGGTGTTTTTCAAAAAATGGATTTTCGAGATTTTCGGCGATCTAGCCTTGTGAGATACTATTTTTGACTAAACTTTGGACGTTGAATCCAATGGGATGGGCCCCAGAACGATTGACGCCCATCGGAAGAGGTTATGGATCAATATTGGTATCTAACTACATACTTCATATGCGGGATTTTGAGATTTCTGGTACCTAGGCGTGTGGGATATCATTTTCCACTAAATGTTGGACGCTGAATCGATTGGAATGAGTCCAGCACACGCCTAGAAAATCTTGAAACCCAATTTTCAGAATACATATTCTCCCCATACTCGTATTTCCAGAGAAAGTTGAAGGAAAACAAAAATTACCGTTGCTGCATAGTGTGCGATACGCTCTTACTCTATACTTTGTCAAATTCCTTTTGAATCAATACTCCTACGACCAAATAGTTTAAATATAAACTAATAATTATAATTTCGCTGTATCTCGAAAACTATTTAACCTGCCAGTCAAGTTATTGGGTATTTTGTTTACTTGAGAAAATATATAACTGACGGAACGATACGAATCACGGTTCTCGGTATTTACCAGGGTAGCAGATCTAGGTGAATCATGAAAACAAAATTATTTTTAATAAATTCGCTGCACATGATGCAATTTTGTGTGATTATCGCGTCAAATATCACTGGCGTATGACGACTGGAAATGGATTGATTATACTCGTACAATAATTCCGTGTCATTCATTTCTCGAGTTTGAAGCGAAGGTAGAATGTGATAATTGTTGGAGAACAAGGGCACGGCATTCATTATAAGTTGGGCAAATAATGGCATTGACGATATTTATTATCGCCTTTTTGAAATAACTTGATGAAAAGGGAAGTGTTATAACAAGAGAGTGATAACAAAGTAAAAACATCCCGGAGGCGGTTGCGGTAGGAGGGCGAGCTGTTGGGGCGCGGCAGCATTGATTTTGGGGAGAAACACGCGCTAGGAACAACCACTCGAGTAAACTCGTTTCCGCAACTTCCTTCTACTCCAAGTTCAGGGTTGTCTGTGATGGAGCCGTAGCGAATGATGCTGGTTTGAGTGAGTGAAAGGAAAGCATCGATTCGGGCATATCCAAATAGTCCAAGGTGAGACTCGGTGAAGAGAGGAATAGTTGGTGTGCGCAACGTCTGAAGAGTTGCAACAAATGAACTGGTTCAAAAGAAGCCGATAAATTTAGACCTTCCAACGCGATACCAATAAGTTATTGGTTGTGCAGCAAGGCTCTGGTCGCCATCGTAGGGTTGGAATTCCTCTGTGATAGAGGGTTCCACTTACGAGAGAACTAGGTCACTACTGAGACGCTCTCATTCTCCTTATCGACAGCATTTTCCTCTTAATAGGATACCTTTATCGATGATTGGAGGCCGAGTATATTGCAGTCACCTCCTGTGGAGAAATAATTAGAACTGAGAAATCTGATATTCGAATAAACTCTAAAAATTAAGATTTTTCAAATATACGAATAAATTGCAATTCGACCGATAGTCTGGTGGTTCTTAGTGAGAAGTATCATTTTGGAAACACTTTTGAGGAATTTAGGAAAATTCCAAACTTGATAGTACGTAATTTGTAGAATAACCTAGATATTCGAACTCCTAAGTACATTCTGTCGTTGGTACCAACACTCGTTGTTTTCAATTTCAAAGTGAACGAATTATCGCGCTTTGAACCGGTACATCTCAACGCACTCTATCGAGAGGATATACAAAGTGTGTGACGTCATAGGAGTGGCCCTATATTGCTCCATGATCGTGACTTTCTAGTGTTTTTGCTACACAGTAAAAAACGGCTGATTTTCACGCAACAATTATTATCTGACGCCAATGGTCGACGTTAACTTCAACCCCATTTTGCTGGAACCTTTTTGAGTAATGTTTTGAATAAAAATTCGAGGAAGGTGGAAACGGAAATTGCTCAACAAATGCGGGGCCTGAATTTAAGAACTTCTTTTCCGACGAATATTTTATCTTGACGAGGGAGTCTGAAAACGCCAAGTTTTTCATTCGTTTGGAAAAGAAGTATCAAAAGCCAACTGGAGAAAAGTCACTTCAGCTTAGAAGCTGTACACCACGAGTTCAAAGTAATTTACAACTCCTCGACTTCTAACGAAACTGGATAATTTGAATCTAGAGGTCGCTACTATTTTTTTTTTTTTTTTTCCTTCCTCGAGAAAATCCCGAGAGAATAAGTCCTTGTTCATAGGCCGCAGGATACGTAGGGCTCACGGAAGGGGTGGGTAGCTTAAAAGATAAGCTCGGTAATTATTTAAAACTGCTCTTTTCTCCCTTTTTCCAGACCGAGTATTTCTAATTCAATTCAGCGCGAGATAGCCAAGTGAAGAGATAAGTGAAATAAGGCAACTGCAACTATGACAACCACCGGGAAGGTTACGCTGGTGGATAGGCGAGGGAACTTTGTGGAGAAGAAATGAAACTAATAACACAACGGGAGGGGGATAATGATCTTTTTGCTTTAGGGAAAACTGTTAAGACATTTTTTCGAATACTCTTTCTGGTTCGGATACTCGTTTTCTGAGATGAATATTATAATGGATCGGAACATTCAGGATTAGTAGTTATAACGCCCTTCTGTGGAGTTTTGAATAGAACGTGATTAAGGGTGAATTCATTCTATGGAATCCATCCGTAGCCGAATCTCTAGCGAATGTACCAAGTCAAGGAGGGCTAAAAACCGGCTACCGGCATTTTTCAGTCAAAGCTGTGCACTGTGCAGTTTTTCAGCCCCAAGATTAAAGCCAAGTGTTTTAGGGATATGATAATTTAGTTATGAACTAGACTGGGCGAAATCTCCACCAAAATGATCCAATCAAAATAATTGTTTACTGAGGGGTAGTCGAAATTTAATTGGTTCAGAAATAGCCAAAGTTATCAAAATCGCAATATCCAGTTTTTTTTCTACATAAGTGTTTATTTACTTTTTGGTGGAATCATTCTTAGGTATTATTTAGTTGTGGTGATAGAACTATCAGTGCAATGAGCAGGTTCGGCTGTATTGCCGAAAGACGCTATATAAAGAGCATCAAAAGATCTTAAATTTATCAGACTGACAACGAACTGAGCTCTTCACTCTCGTTATGTCCCCTTACTAATTCAAACCTGGCCCGGAAAGTCGGGTGCTTTACACATCGATAGCACACTTTCCTCCCAATATAATTTTTCAATGTTCTCGGAATCTAATTTAGGGGCGATGGTATTGGATTTTATTATACCGTTCGGCGCTTTTCGGCGACGGGCCGGGCGGTCGATAGGGGTGAGGGGTAAAGGGGGGGGGGGGCTGTCACCGTTAATACAGCCACCCGAGTTGGGCTCATCCAATCATAAAACCTGATGGGCTCACTCCGGCTCGTCCATTCAAAAAATAAATTGGCCCACCCCTCCAGGGTTCACCCCCACAACCCCTTCTGTAATTTAGACGTCGGCGCCTGGCGTTTTTTCCCTCAACGCTCCTGCCGTTTACATTGGGATCTTTTTTCAAGGCAAGTCTCTCGGGATTAAATTCGATTAACTGCCTTTGGGTAGGTGTTCGGTATTACATGGTGCCTTTTAGATTGGTTTGCGGTTGTCAGGGAGGTTTCCCCGGTGGTGGAAGTAAATACCCACTTTTAGGCCGAAAAAAAAAACCGTCCTCGGCAGTGGGAGCCCTGTCATCGCCTTCTCAGTCATTACTTTGTGTAAATGTGATCCGATGTGGTCGTTCGCTCACTTGCCACCTTCCGTACCCTCACGTACCGAAAAATTTCCTTTGTCGATAATCACCACCCGTGAACGGAAGGTTCTTTTGGAGTCACCGCCAACGATTCCGGCTCAAAAAACCACAACCTCAATTTTGAGATTACACCGCAGTGACCATGACGTCCCAGCAGGCAGAAGCCCTGCCCCATTCAACTCCTCTCTCTGACTGAAAGCTGCTCGTGTGATTTGAGGGGTGTTATTTTCTGGATCTATCCATTTCCAATATGGGGAGAACCTCGAATATGTAGCCAATGTAATGCTGATTATTTGAAATTTTCTTGAGTTTGAATAAAGGAAATAAAATTGTTTAAAAATATTCCTAATAGAAATGTGGTTTTCCAATCATTCAATTGTAAATATCATATAATTAGCTTTTTAACCATTGCTCGGATGTGAGGTTTTTTGTTTCTCAATACCCCCTCAATACAGAGCGACTCTTGAAGAAGGTCGCCCTGCCTAGGGAGATTGGCCCATCCTACCCAGCTCAATAGGCGATCCTTTTTTTCCTTGCGCGCTACGTAATGTAGTTTATAGCATAGTTCAACCAAGTGAATTTCCTAAAATTTTGCGAGAGGAAGGAAGATTTTATTAAAAAGGAAGAATTCTCGCTGACGGAAGCGATTGAACTTTTCAACGCCATCTGTTCTTTTCCTCGACGCGTTGCACAGGTGATGCCGCGAGTTCTGTATTGTACATATCCTCCTGCGTTGTAACACCTTTTACGGAACCCCCCCAACACCTGGGCCGATCATAATTACACGTTTCCTCTCGAGGTCTCAGTTCATTGCTCCAAATTACCGAGCTACCCCCCCCCCCCCCCCCTCTCCGAAGCCTCCGCCTTCGTAGTTTAAATCTAGCTCGAGCTCCCTGGCCTGTCCGGGTAATCGCGTTAATCCGATTATTTCTCTACCCGTCCACCGTATAATCGGAGCTTTAATAATTTCTCGGGCCTTTGAAAAAGGTGATCTGGACGTAATACGGTCAGAATTCCATTTCGATGTCATCAGCATTTTAATTTATATCTTCAAGTGCCTTCGACCTCCGCCTGGACGCCTTGGAGATAGTAATTACTCTTTGCTCGCCTCCAGTTCATTTCTTATTCTGTGGAAAGTCCGCCATTGTGTCTCCCGTTTCGAGCATTCCCACGCGACTGAGACTGATTTCCTGGCTCAAATCTTCGTGAAGGTGTGAAGAATGAATTATTGAGAGAACGAATTGAGTCCACCGCTCATCACGTAATTTTTACTCTTAAAAATAGAACAAGTTTGTTGGTTGTTGGAGCACGTTGTACTTTAGTTTACTTGATTGGTGAAGATTACAGGAATAAACTCATAACTTTTTTTTTTTTTGAGAAAATTTCATTTTGGGTAGAGGTTGGTGGGAGGCGGAAATGCTCACTCAGGCTAGCTCAACGATATCTTGTGGTCAGATTTCACAACTAGATGGAATTGCATTAAGAAGGTGGTGGTTCTAAAACTGTGGACGTCTGATTTCAGACATCCAGAGTGATTATCGTTCAACTTTGTTTGGGATGGTGCTCTCAACGTTCTCCGAGCTCCACTCTTTCGTTTTGTTACTGCGGTTCGCTAAAGTACTGGAATTATCCATGTTCTTTCTAGAGCTTACTCAGTTTTTACGACCTTTCAGCAAGACAGGCCTTTTTTCGACCATGGGTTCGGAAATTTTCCGTTGAAAGCCCCAAAGAAAGGTTTTGTCTACCAATTAACGCACGGCTCCTCCAACCCCATCGGCGACATGAGGAGACCGATACTTTTGAAAAACCTCGTAAGGTCTGGGTTGTGGAAATCCTCGACATTCGCTCGTCCGTAATTGATGGCATTTTTCGAACAGATTTTCGCTCTGTAATTGTTTCACCTCGCGTCTCGGCGAAAATGACAGGTAGTTTTGTTTCGAAGGGAAAGTACTCGCACGGAATTGCACTTGGTACTGTAAACCAAAACCTATTTCCACCACCAAATTACTGTTTAGCTCCAGTTGGGATTGGAAGAAGTTTGAAAGCCCCTAATCTTTACCGATGTTTCCGAAGGGTGAGATAAAACATTTAATTTCATGCTTTAAATGGGTTTTTGTTCCAATGTTTTCCCTGGATTCCCAGGAAAACGTTGCACACTGGAAGTACCTATGCTTGTCTCAAAAATTCTCGCAAGTTGCTTAGGACATTTCGATCTTGGACCTAATCAGAGGATAATTAACCAATGTCTATTTAACACGGCTTGTGATGAACATTTGCGGCTGAAAGATTGAGATAGAGTATTCTCGAACATTTCTAACCAAGTCACACTTTTTAATTGCTTGGAATATTTGGACGTATCGTATAGTTACGATACCTACGAATACCTGAGTAAGTAAGAACTAATTTTACCCTTGAATTTAGAACAGATTAGATCTTATTGTTCAGTAGTAAACCAAGGACAATTAATTTGGGCGTTTACAACGAATAAATATGCATTCCATTAGGATCCAAAATTGCATGAATTTGCGATTTTTCTGTCCAAGGTACAAAAAACCGTTGAAATCATTCTTTGAGTAATGATAATAATAACCAATTGACCATAGCCTGCCATCAACATGAAGGACCATTCCGATACCTTGCCAAACAGTACCACTTGAACGAGAAGTGAAATGCTCGAGGTTTTCAAGAGGGTTGGAAAGAGGGTTCGAGCCCTGGGAAGGACCTACTCTCAGATGTTGTTCGATGCGTCCCTTAGCGACATTCATGTGTCCGTATGCTCCGTTGGGCGCTGTAGAGTGTAGGCTTTTCCCGCAATGCTCCTTACTTTACCCTTGCTTTACGCACTACAGCCCCACACTTCTCAAGGAGTTCCTGCACCTATACCCGTCGTCTGCCTTTTTCTTCCTCGCTACCGACTTGTTCCTTGCATTTCCTCAGGAGTAGAAATTGTTTCGCGCCCCTCGCTTTCCTTCTGAAACTGCCACGTTCTTTCGCATGAATTCCTCTCTCGAACCCCTCGGCGAACAAACACTAAGGCTTTTAGACTGATCAAATTCTCTTATTGCGCGCAAGGGAGATCGCATCGTGTTTCGCATTGCTTGCACGTTCCCATATGCGGCGGCTTCCGCATTTCCTTTATCGTCTCCCTCCGAGGTTGACAGTGCCATTCACCGTTTGGGAAACTTCAGAATTTGCTGGTAATGCTGTTTAGCAACCCCTCTTCATTGAGTGTGAAGTAGAAAGTGCAATTCCAAGGGATTGTTCGGGTATTTTAGTAACTCCTTTTTGGAGAGGAGCATTGCACCTATTCAGAGGGATTGGTTTTGCGGCTATTTAGACTGCCATAAACGATAATGACTGAGTGCAGCCTCTTGCTCATCCCCAAATTTGACAAATATGTTATTTTGTCAGCACTCTTTTAACGGAATCTGTTGATTGAAAGCGTAGAAACACGAGAGAAAGTCATATTAGAGAACTGTTCCGTTGTAGTCTTACGTACCGCCACACAAAATATCATTGAATTTTTTCATTCATTTATTTCATTTTTAATTCACGACATGTGTGACTGATATATTTTCTGACGATTCAATTCAATTCACCTACGCACAGCAGCTTGAATCTCTTTTGGATTTATCCAAGCATGGAAACTCTTCTTCTGACATCGGTGCCTTGGAAACACAGGTTTTACTCAAATAAACCTTGAAAGTCCTCTCGTTTTTGCCGTCGACGGCGTTTTCTTCCGTTTTCTCAAACTCAACCCGACCGTTCCGAACAGTTTCTCCCCAGGAACAGGGAGGGGCTCCCCTTTTTGCTTCGAATTGAAAAGCGCACTCTTTGAAAGGAAGGTAATACACTTAGGAGTTTGTCCAACTCCTACCCTCGTTTTTCACGAAACCTTCCCTTTTTCGAAATACCCCCACCACACACCGCTGCCTCCAGTGTTGAACTTCTCGTCCCTCCTGCCGCCGCCTCTACGTCGTACTTAAATTGTTTTCTTCCCGCCATTAGAGTCCGGTTGCCAATTAAAAAGTTACGGTCCAACCTCTCCTTCTAGAAGCATTTTTTATCTTTTTTTACGTTTTCCCCTCTCACTCTCACTCACTCTCTTTTCTGTTTTTTACTCTTCAAGTTCCCCTGAAACTCGAGGGCGTCGGTGACGAAGAAAAAATGAAAGATCTAATGAGTTTCGTAGTCCACGAAATGCCGTAAGCTTGGATTTCGAATCGTTCATGTCATTACACGGAAGAATAAGTATTTTTTCTCTGTTGTCCCTCGAGTTCCCCGACGTTTTATTAGCAAAGAATCAGACGTAAAACGTGGGATTTCTAAAGAAATTAAATTCAGAGGAATGAAGAAGAACGGGAAATGAAAGAATAGAATGAACGCTCTCTCAGACTATTGCAGTATCTAGGTATACATAAACTGCTATTGTTCGGCAGCTTGAAGAGGTTCATATTCGCGTCAAATATAATGACCCCTCCATATCGTCTTGAGTAATATACGTAGTTCCAGTTGCATTATGTATAATATCTCCCTGGTGTACACCTGACACACTTTTTTTCTGTGTTCATTAGGACCGCAGAAACAAATTGAAGTAGAAAACGAGCAAAACGTTTAATTTGTCTGCATTCTACAGATTTGGAAAGTTGGAAGTGAAAATAAATCGAGAGCGATTAATTTTGATTGAGGGTAAATCACAGTAGGTTTACTGCATATTCTTCTCAAAACGACTATGAACCAGTTATACCTCAGTCTCAAAAGTGCTCTTTGAACTGAGCAAATAAAATTTCGAATTCAAATTTAGAAAATCAAAGGCACAGAAAGAAACTGACAAAATCGAGAATAATTCAAATTTTGCGAATCTCTTACATATTATCACACATTTTTTTTGACTTACTGGCAAAGTCGACACAAATTTTGGAGTGGTGTTCACCACACACATACTTTTTGCATGCGAAACAGTGAGATTTAGTCATTATTTTCTTTTTGTACGAACAGAATGAACAGTAGTGCCTTTCCCCATCTATATGACGCAGTGCAGCAGTTTGACGTAGTTCTTCCGTTGGTTCAATCAAATTCAAGTACTTGGTGATGGAGATGCGAAGCGTCCTGGGAATTTGCTCAAAATGTTCATCCACACATTGGTCAGCTCATTTGCCAAGGCCACAACATACGTAATCAAACCTACTAAGTGGCTTCCCTTTCTTTTTTTTGTTTATGGAAGATGTCTAAATAAATAACGTAGGAATTGTGAATCGCTATGTTGAGCATATTATAAAACAGGCAAAGGGGCCAACGACGAGTTTTTCTGTTGGTGCAAATTTGGTCAAAAGTGTCGACTGCTTTCCCAGTTTGTGGGTCGATAGAGTATCGTCATCAGTAAGTCTCTTTCTTCGTTTTCGCTCCATCTTCTGGGGAAATGAAGCAACACCAAATGAACAATGGACAATGTAATTGTATGGCTAAAAACAAATATTCAGCTATGAAATAATCACAGTTTACAATAAATTTAGCGTCTCAAAAAACACAAACCTATGCACTTGAAGCCACTGATACGTCGTTTCGACGTACATTTATCATACTCTTGTAGCCACTCACACGTTGGTCCGACGTACAGATAACTGGCCCCTACAGCCACCTACACGTCGATTCGACGTACTATGTTTACGAGAGTAAAGAATAGACTTACCTTATTCATCTTATTTGGTTACCTAATTATTTTTTTTTCTCTGGCGTTTCTCAGAATAAAGAATGGTGTGGTGCAAAAAGTAGCGTTCTACTGGACAGGAGGGATAAACATCTCATTTTTCTGTAGTACCGTGGCATTCGCGGTTATCTTTTTATGATGCGTACAGGTGCGTTTTTCCACGGCACCTGTTGCAACCTGATGATAGCATTGAAACCGAGCATAAAAAACTACTATTTGGATTTTAGAACAAAGTTTTGAAATTAACCTAAAAAATATTCAGCTCATGGCAATGTACACTTCTGTCGAGCCTGTTAGCACAGTTTGCATAATAAGGTTTCTTTCCACGTTCCGGACAAAGTCTCAACGACCGCTGATCTAGTGGTTGGCTTTTACCTTACTCAGTGCTGCCCACCCACTGCTTGTCATCCAAATTGGCTTTCAATCTGCTTGTTAATAGACATTGTCTCCGCTTCCACGAATCCAATAACAATGTTTCTTGTTTTATTTTTTGTTCCAGAACCTCCTTCTGCCCCACAAAACCTGACAGTGAACTTCGTCGACCAAAGCACCGTAATTTTGTCGTGGTTGGAACCGAGTTTCCTCGGGGGTCGTAAAGACACGAAGTATCGTCTCCAGTGCGACGCTTGTGGTCAGGCGGTATCTTATATTCCCGCGACAGTGAGTTGCTTTTCTTACTATGTTGCCCTTCCTGATCATAAATTTGTCGTTTCCAATGGCTTCTAAACCTCTGAAGTTTTACGGTGGGCATATCCAGGTTGCTCAAGTACAGTGGCCTTCTTAGCCCGGGTATCATTACGCCAGTTTTCCGTTACTTTCCACTTAAGAAAATATCGAGATTCCTCCTAGTCGTAAAGAGTTAATATTTCGAACGACCAGACTAATTTTTGCTGTTATTTTGCAGGACACGTTCGAAGACAACAAAATCACCATTAGCGGGCTAAGCCCAGTGACGAACTACAGGTTTCAAATATTCTCCATGAACGGCGTCAGCGAGTTAGCTGGCGACGAAGGGAAATTTGTTGAAGTTACTGTGACGACAGAAGCGTCAGTGACGTCAGCCTCGGTCCACAATGTTCGGGTGACTGCAGTCAAAGCCGCCGAAATTTCTCTCATTTGGGACCCGCCATTTGCATCGGACCCGGACAGCGAAGTTCTCGTGGAAACTTACGAGGTGAGAAGAGGCATGCCGCGATTCTAAGGGCAGTAGATGCGGAAATATCCTGGAAAACTAGTGACTTTTGGTCCTGCCACCTGTACTGAATGACGCTTAGGACAAAGGAAGTTCCTATTGACGGGTCTAACTCATGAAATACTGATTATCAGGCACTTGTGGGAGCCCTTTGAGCCTGAGGCTCCTAATCTGACTGTCTGAGGTCGCAAGAAGAATTAAGGATTTCTTTTCAAAACTTTCCTTTACTCTTCGCCCCGAATATCGCGCTCAAATGGAAGTCCTTGAAAATAGCTAAAACTTCCAGCTGGTTGTTTTTGATGCGACCTGGCATAATCTACTCTCTTAGAATTCCAGAGATTGAGCCCGTAATACCCGAAAAACACATAACCTTGAAATTATTGTTAAAGTCCCAGCTAAATTTTAAATAATTCTCAAAGGGTTGCAACCACTGGCACTTCCAAACAAGCTTGTTGCTTGTTGCTTCCCTTGTACATCAGAGGTATGAGTTGCGGTGCCCCAAAATCTGCTATTCCATCTTGGGAGATCAAAGCAGTGACATTTTCTTACTGTACAGTATTCAAATTCGTTGCAAGCATATTGCTAACCACTGAATAGTGGTTGAAATAGTCGTCACACATCATTCATGATCTGTTGTGCCTATTTTCACGCTGTGCTTCTCTATTTACAGGCTCGATGTTTTATGAAGAACGACGACTCCAATTCAACCAGCAAATTGACGGAAGAGCAAAGAGTTACTTTTAACGGTTTGAGGCAAAGAACTGAGTACGGCTTCCAAGTGAGAGCCAAAACTACGCACGGTTGGGGTGAATTTTCCATGCCCATCTACAAAACGACTGGCCAAGTTTTAGGTACTGGTAAGTTAAATAAGCTTCATTGCAGCAAATAATCATAGAACCCCTTGCAAAAAAAGAAAAAGTTCCCCGCATATTAAAGAATTTGGAGTCTGTTTGTTCAGCAAAAATTTCCGCAGCGATTACCACTAATTTACAGCTTATTAAACTCAGCATTTCGGTAACTTTCCAGCCTACATAGGAGATGAAGACAACATGCAAGTTAGGATCATAGCTGGAGCCACTGTAGCGGTGGTTGTTCTCCTAGTCATCATCATCATCATGACCGTCTTGTTCCTGAGAAGGTGAGTTACTACAACACTCATTTAATGTATTTATTGACATCGTGTTTGTCTTTTGTAGCTAAAAACTCTCGTACATTGATGTGTTTTAGTTTGAAAATGGTATCCTTGAGTTTCAGCCGTGGGAATGACGAGTGCAATAAGAAACAGCCAAGTGACTGTGATACACTTGAGTACAGAAACGGCGAAGGTACGTTGAATTACATTAAGTGCTGCCTCGTTTGATTTGGTTGGACAAATTGTAATTGATTTGGAACTGCTCTGCGACTAAGACTTCCATTTTTGATTCACTTTTCAACTCAATTTTGTCCATTTTCCTCCCTAAGAATAGTTTGATATTGTTAACACAAGCCACGATGGAACAATCAAGTTTGGAAGTCACAAAGTCACGAAAAGAGCAAATAAGGCAAATTATTTAGCGCTAGGATCGTTCCGACCTATGATCAATATTAAATAGCTTCTACCAAAAAAATGTGAAATATCAAAACTTTTGAATTTGGTGTTGGAATTATTCTTAGTTGAACTGAGTCGAAATTGATGGGAACATTGCCTGCGATTAAGAACTTGTAGCAATAACTCAATATTTGTTCAAATTCAAAAAACACGTTGTGACATGTACGTAGCACCCACGAAAATACACTAACATAGTTATTTCCCACCCACTAACACTGTTTGACCGGAAAACAATCCCACTTTCCATGCCTTTCTTACACAGGACTAGTTGTTACTTACAGTAAGTGGAATATCTCTAGATGATTGGTACCTGTGCATGGCTTTAGTGTGCCTTTCAAATTTCCAGAACGCATGCGTTGTTTTCTGAATTAGCCTCAATCATTATTAATTGAAACTTATTGATATGTCGATTCAATTAAAGGCCAATATTTATAAGATGAATATTTACGGTTATTTTTTCTGGATGAAACGATATTTCCATTCACATCACTCAACGGAAAAAGTTTCATATAAACTTACAGCTTTTTGAGGTACAGAATTTGCGGCCGCAGAGTAGTCACTTATTTGGAAAAGCTTTTTCGAATTGTGGAATAATTTATAGAAATGGCACAAAAATGTTAGCTCCCGGCGCTGTTACTTGATTGATGATTACTTTAAAGCATTCGGTGGATACTTTACGAGCTGACCCAGTCTTAGTGGTCTAACCACTGAACCTTGTTGGTTCCTACGTTCCAAACCTCTTTCCTAAGGAATTTTTGCGTATCCACTTTTTTCATTTTTGTTCAAATTATTCCCCCTTCCTCCCCCTCTTATCACCATAACAGGGTTTTGACTGTTTGACTGACCGTGGGGGTGTTGTGGTCCGAGCTCCATGCTCTAGTCACCCCTAAATTTTTTGCTAAGGGGGCTTTACTACAGAATGAGGAAGACTGGCTCTTCCTTTGGACCCCGCCGAAGCTAACCTATGTGAAAAGTAATACTCTACACGTGTAGATACCCAGAAATCTCAAAAACCCTCCTCTTAAAATTAACATTTTTACCCATTTGCTACCGTTTTCAATAGGGGTGGAATGTTTCGAGAACCAACTAAAGCCTGAATGGAATCATTGTACCAAAATTTCAAGAAAAGTTTATTTTCTAAACGGTGTAGACTTTATCATTTACCGGGATGAAACATCTTGAAAGACGGAATGTCAATTTTTTGGCTAATTGGTCGATCTCAGACATGAAAAAAATCATTATTTATAGATCAATCCACCCACAAACTGGCTTGCTAAGACTGGTTCTGTTACTAAATACTATTATATTATTCTTAAGAGACTGTATAATCAACAGTAAACTGACTGAGAATTAAAATAATAATATTAATTAAGGCTCAGTTAACCATTCTTATCTTATTTTTGAAGTCTTGTGTTTCCCCAGTCACTATAAATTCTAAGAGTTTCTTCACGGATATATGAATTTTTTTAAAAATATTTCTCACTTCTTCACTTGCTGCATTTCTGATCGAGAAATGGAGGAAAGACTGGAGGGAATTCATTTTTTTGATGATTGAAAGATGACTCGTGTATGACAATCGGGAAAATGGAGCATACCTGACGTCAATTCATATTATTAACTTGCGAGGCGCATCACTGCTACAAATGTACGAGAACCAAAGTAGATGGGGGAAGGAAAGGGAGTAAGTAGAGGAGAAAATGGAGATTATCAAGATTGCTTACTCGTTACATCCTCGTCAAGTGTATGGTTGAATGTTTGGAGAGCCTATGTCTCTCGGTGTAATTCTTGCCCAATAGACTAACTCAAATCGTTCAAAAGAATTCAAAAGAAAAAAATAAACACCGATCATAAAGCTTAGGTAAAGTAAAAATAAACTTATAGCTAATGACGGTAATTTCTAATTAAATAATGACATCAATTAGCGTCTAGACATAAGTATAGACATACATTCTCTGGACGCAATTTTTTCTCTACTTGTGCAGAGATGGAATTGATTTTAAACAGCTAACAACTTGTTTCTAGTGTTTCTTAGAGAAAATAGTTAGTTTAATCACTCCGTCATTTCTATTTAACTTTAACTTTCATAAAACAAATACTTGCGTTCTCTCAGGGTCGTTTCTCTTCCCTCTTTGTCTCCGGGTTTTGACTCAATTTTTCCTTTCGTTTAAACGGAGAACTTGATGGCCTTGAAATGAACTTGCCACGGGAGTCCTGATGTATTGCTCGCCGATCCCTTTTCTTGCTTCACTTGACAAATTCACTCCAGTCTCTCGCCAGTTACTCCTCTCGTAGTTAGATCCGTAGTTTGAATTTTGATTTGATTTCAACGTTTTCTACAAAAACAAAATCTTTTCTTTCTTCTTCAATTTTGATTTATTATTTATTATTTTATTTTTCAACTCTTTTTTGGCTTGTCTGACGTGCTTCGTGCTTTTGTGTATCCCTAGTTGTTTTTGTTTTTTTAGTGCACTGCAATTTGGATAACCCTCCAATTGTTACTACGCATACGAATGGCAGTAAGTAGACAAAAACGCATTTTCAAAACACTTTTTTTCCAATTAATCGAAGTTAATCTCGGTCTGAAGAGGGCCTCCTTTGGTCAGGATTGGAACGCTTCATTTTTCCTCTTAACCATTCATAATGTTCTAACGGCAAGGAAATGGTGGAAACTAATGAGAAGACGGCTGTTCGAAAACTTAAGTTTACGCATTATTGAGCTTAACACTAAATTAAGAAATTTCATCAAATTACATTGCCCACCAACTTCTGAAAATAATACTCACTGCCCGCCAGTTTTTGAAAATATTACTCTCGTGCACTGCTTTCGCATTCCCTTTAGTGAGAATAAAAGTAGGCATTACTTCTTTTTAATAATGTAGACTAGTAATATTAGCGTTTTTATACAATTTTGTTAACGCTTAGTGCAGCTGTAGGTTTATTAACCCGTTCGACTCACGGTGATTTGATTTTTTACCCTGCATTCGTCCATTTCTCGATCAGGCTGTTTCGCTTATTTTGTGCTTTTTTGTTTGGTGTTTTTCGCCCTTACATATCATATATATAAGAGCTGTGGGGATCTGAGTTTATAACCTAATACAACATCAATGAGTATACTAATGGCTGAGATAAAATACGTAGAACTCAATAATATTTCTCCTGAAGAATTTAATGATCGTTCTGCGCACATTTCAAACTCCAGGATGGTTTTGTTATCAATTATTAAGTTTTAATTAACCCTGCATTCCGTGAGAGAGAAATGGGGAATTCCTCAGAATATTTTTGAATTAGTTAATCTGTATTTTCGATGAACACTGCGCATTAATAGTGGATTCACTTTTCCTTGGTCTCTCTATATCATTTTTATTGATTTGCTAGCCATTGTTGAACTACCCTTTAACCTGTCAACAAATTATTTATCGGATTCTGTTTTTCCCCAGTGACGACCCCGCTGTTCACACACGTCGGATCGACCGCCTCGCGGACGTACATCGACCCTCACACGTACGAGGATCCGAACCAGGCAGTCAAGGAGTTCGCTCGAGAAATCGATGCCTCGTACATTACGATCGAGGCCATTATTGGTAGGAATTTCTGTATGTCATCTCTTTTCTCTTTCTTATAGGTTTAAGGAGTAGTGGAATTAGCGAACAACACCATAGACGATTGAAATTGGAAGTTCTGCCGAAGTAAAATAGATAGAACTGAGAGTGAAGTGAAACCCCGAATGGGTATCAGTAGATCACCTATAATACCTAGATCACTACTGTAGCGGTTTCAGTGGTGTGTCCACTGAGGAACCCAAGAATCATTGTCAATCCACTAATTTGCACGGTCTTAAAAGATAGAAAAATGTTGTGAACGCACCCTTAGCACCGGTCCACTCCCCAAAGAGTCGCCGCTGATTACATATTTGAGAAAGCAAAACCTTCATAAATATTCTCATGAATAGTTTCGCGAACCCGTCTACATCAATCCGTTTCTAAAGGACTCTTCCATGATGACTCTTCCTTTGTTGGAAAAAATCCATTTTTATTTTCAAAATTCTAAAATTAATATTAAAACCGCTGTAAATCCCTTCACAGAGTTTCGTTATTCCTCGGACCAGGAGTATGAAGACTCATTTCAATCGATTTAGGGTCCAAAAATTAGAGGAAAATGATTCCCCACACGCCTAGGTACCAGAAATCTCGAAAACACATTCGAAATAGGTAGATTGATTCCCATTCATAGACCCATTCTGACCCGTAACCTCTTTTAGTGGGCGCCAATCCTTCTGGGACCCGTTCATTGGACTCAGCGTCCAAAATTTAGTCAAAAATCTTGCAAATCCATTTTTCGAAATACACATTTTGACCCCTACCCCCCTTGTTCCGATTGAGTGAGATCTAACGTTAGAAAATCGAAAATAGGGACGACGGATCAAAAAGTAAGTTATATACAAAAAGGAAATCACATTTTTGGAACCTGTGGTTTGTTCGTTTGGTGTGGGTGTATCTAGAGTTTTTCTTGCACTTTTCTACTTGCACGTCGCATACCTACCTATTATCAAATAATTAAAATCGCAAATTAAATAATGTGCACGCTTCCTGAAAGACGATTATGGTGGCTTTCTAATTGTCAGAGCTAGAATGCTATTTGAACAAGGACAATAAAACAACTTGTTTCGTTCAGAATGATATTATTGATGGTTTCCAAGTAGATTCAAGCACAATAGCAGCCCAAAAGTGTACGTGGAGGCTTCAGCTATCATCGGGGTCAGAATTGAATTAATTATACCCAAGTTATCAATTTAATACTGCCAATATTTCAATTTTAACTCCTTGCGTTCGTTCTTCAGAAGCAATCTTCAATAGGAAAGCCGCCTAATTGTGATAATTACTACTTAGTTCAGTAGAATTACTGTGTGCCATAGTTTGCAGTGACGAATTAGCGAGTAAAAACCATGGCAAGAGAGCAGATGAAAAAGAGGACTGTTTTTTTGACTAAGTATCTCGTGGCTGTCAGATAAAGAATAATTTGAAAACCACTACACAAATCAATTGATTCATTCGGCCCGTTGTTGTGATAAATTCCCGTCAGTTGTCTTACTGTTGGAAACTAATAGCAAATATCGACTTTTTGTGTTTTTCAATCTGCTCTACTTGTCACAAACAACGCCCACTTGCTACAAGTGTGACACATATCCAATAATGTCATATTGGGATGATCGTAGAAATTGAAAAATGTTTTGAATCCACTATTAGCTGTAACGCTGTAACAGTGGCTCGCTTCTTGCCTACAAGAGAGCAGCTCAAGTTCCAGTTTGGCTAATAGCTATAGTTAGCTTAAGATTGTGTTTTCTGAAGAATGGTTATTTTGATATGCGTCACTGTTGTAGCAAGGAGGCGTATCTTACAGTCTTGATTTTTCCATATTGATTCTTTGAACCAACGATTTTCTCAATGTTTTGGCTGTCCGCTCATATTTTCTTCCTGGTGATGCGGTTTCGTTGTTTTTTCTGGCAATGATTGTGTAATAAATTATATTTGATGATGTAAGGGCGTATTTAAGGGCAACGTTGTAGTATAATATTAGCCAAATTGGCACTCAGGTGGGCAAGTGATTTTATGGTGGAAACAAAAAAATTGTATCACAAAGAAATCCCAATAAAAATAGGAAAATGCTGCGAATTATCCCAAAAAGTGGTTCATTATTCTAGGTAGATCTAGAACCTCTCGTAGAAACGCGCATTTTTCAGGTTTCCAGTTATGAATCTTAACTGAAAAGTGGACAACAAATTCTTTATTTTTTGAGTTACCTTTTAACTGTCAAAATACCTCATTTTCCCGTATCCAGCCCAACAGGTCGCCCTAAATTCCAAAAATCTATCAGTACAATATCCATTCTCACTCGATAAACTGCTTTTGTATGCGTCTTGGTGTTAAACTCTCGCCCAGATCCTCAATAATGGCGAAGAACCATTTGAACGGTTGTACTAAAAAGTTTCAAGGAGTATCTTGGAGGATTCACGAAATTTCTGATTTCTAGAACAGTTCCTCCAGCCAATACATACAATCTTGGAATTCAATTGAAAACAGACAAATTATTTTAATATTATTTAATTCATCTAATTGTTGGGGTTTTTGGGTTAGAAACCAAATTCCATTACCTCGAAAAATCACTTGCCTATCTGGGGGTTGTTTCGCAAATATATAATTTATCAAACAACCACGTCCTTTTCGGCACACTTTAACAGGTGTTGGTGTTCGCATGATCAGTGAATTTCTGATGATATTGTGGTGGTTACTTAGTATACTCGTATTCCTGCTGTGAACGTATTGAATTCATTACGTTTGGGATTGTTTTTTGAAGTAACTTCAGAACTTCAAGCCAAAATATTTTGAAAATTTCAAAACGAGTCATGATTCAAGATCTTGTTTCAGATACGTTCACTCAATTCACCTAATTCGTGAATTTAAGACAATAACCGATCTTCTCGTGTTTACATCTCTCTATAATGCGATGGGATTTTCAGGTGGAGGCGAATTCGGTGACGTCTGTCGAGGCAAACTCAAACTTCCACCGGACGGTCGGTCCGAAATCGACGTTGCCATCAAAACTCTCAAACCCGGAAGCGCGGACAAAGCTCGAAACGACTTCCTGACAGAGGCTTCGATTATGGGGCAATTTGAACATCCAAACGTCATCTTCCTTCAAGGAGTAGTCACAAAGTCAAATCCCGTTATGATAATCACGGAATATATGGAGAATGGATCTCTAGACACTTTTCTTAGGGTAAGAAATGTCCCTAAATAACATAGGAGGAAGCATCTGTCATACGTAACATATTTGCTGCAGTGGGCTAGTAATTTTGGTGTGAAGTAAATTATTTCAAGCTGAGGTGAACCCCATCCTACATCGCTTCCCCCAAAACCCCTCTCACCTTCCCTGAGCCTTTGCTTTTATAAACCCCCAAGATTCCCTTCTCACCCTTAGTAGTTGGCTTGTCAATGACGTCTTCATCTTGAAAGCACCAAACATGTTATGTGAGAAGGAGGTTTCCTCTATTATGTATGACCTTAGGGATGTAGTACATTTAACCCTCCATACATTTAACACGTTGAGTGCCATATGAGCCAGAGTGTGACACACTAATCTGGGCCAGGATGCCGCTTGGCGCCATTTGGGACACGCTATAGCTCCTTCGAAAATCCCAATTCTCGTGCCAGAAGCAATGTTTCCCACTACTTTAGTACCTACTGTTTTGACCTTGGAAGGATCTAAGGTAGCTTGGAACGCACCTGGCCAGAGATTTTTTTGAAAATGAAAATCAGAGGTGACAAAGAAAAAATGGCTAGGTGATTTTACCTAGTCTTTCATGGTAGACCAAAATGCATTACATTGTCGCATTTTTTTCTACTGTGGTGTCGCTTTTGTATTTACTGGTTACTGAACACTATCTGTTTAAGCTTGAAGACTTCACAAGATTATAGAAATGCAAGCTTCAGTTGTGCTTGATAGAATCGGATTTTCCGTCTAGAATTCAAGATTTAGCCAGACAATTCTGAAACGTGCTTGTTTAGTGTACGGAGGGTGATATTATTGCTCGGAGTATATAAGAGATGATTTGACCTCTCTCGAAAAATACATAAAATGTAGAAACTGGAGTTTGTTTAGGTGTGTCCCCCAGTGGCCCACACTTGTCCGGGCCAGGGGGCCTCATGGGCCAATTTTATATTAAAGAATGACTCAATAAGCTCAAAAATCGTTGTGAATCTCTCCATGGAGCCCCAAGATGCGAAATTCGGAAAAAAGCTGTGTGTGGCTCACAGGGGTGTGTGACTCACTTTTTAGGGGTGGCGCTCAACGTGTTAATGCCAGTCCCATAATAAGTTACTCGGTTGAATTCTTTTAAAAAAATAATTTTCTAGCCACCAACTAGTTTCTTGTCTGCTCAATAACATTGTCATTTCTCTTCCATTTCAGGCCAACGATGGCAAATTTCAAGTCGTCCAATTGGTAGGAATGCTTAGAGGTATTGCAAGCGGAATGCAGTACCTGTCAGAAATGAATTACGTCCATCGGGACCTCGCGGCCCGAAACGTCCTCGTCAACGCCCAACTAGTCTGCAAAATCGCCGACTTTGGGCTTAGCAGAGAAATCGAAAGCACGACAGAGGGAGCATACACGACTAGAGTGAGTTTTCATACCACTTCTACAATTCTGTCAGCACAGCATTTTCACATGCGGAACAAATCACTCATGTTAGGAACTTCTTGAAGGCAACTTGTTTTGTCGTTCATTCCGATCAGACTCTCCATTATATTTTTGTAATTGACAGTATATTCTTGAGGACATGGTGAGCCCAAATTTATTCACATTAGACGGCCTTTCCGACATGTTCTGCTTGAAGCTATCACCGAATTTATTTATGTTTTACTTGGATGTTTTCTTTAAGTAGAGCGTTGTTGGCTTTTCATTGATATTCACGACGAGTTGACGCCGTTATGGTTGTTTTTGTTGGCTGTATTATCATTTTGAAAGCATCTTGAAACGTTTTTTTCTGCATAATGAGAATTCAAGGGGATTTTCTTTTATTCATTTATCGAGGTCGGAGGGAAAAAATGAATTGAATAATGAAATCTGTTTTCATAATTGAAAGTTTGCTACTGAGACAGCAAATTCATGCTTGGCTCTTCTTATTATTACTGTCGTAGGACATTCAGTTGTTAGGGGGCTTACATATCTCGCTTAAAAGTGCGCTTGTGCTGCAATCGCTATAAGTAAAATAGTTGTCCCAAGCCTCAGATTGGATAAGGATGACGGGGAGGGAGTTAAACGAGCTTTTCGAAATAGGTATGCGGTACATGTATGGTGCTGTAAAACGATGGACTTTTTTCGATGGGAATAATCGAAGGGATAGTTTGGAGACTCATCAAATTTGCGTTAAATTCCGTTGGCATCTCTAGCGGCCGACGCTTTCTCACTTTTTCAACTTATACACGGTGCTCTCCCCTCCCCCTCTGAAACCAACAACCGATCGGGGATTTCAAGTACGTGGGCACAAGAGAGATAAAAAGGAGAAACCAGTAAACAGCAAAATGGTCATTGTAATTCGATATCAATTGGTTGGCCTATTGAAGGCTGAAAATATAATGTTAAGTTTCAACAGGTTCTCTTATGCACATCTTCCTCCGCCTTTCTTCAAATTCTAGTTTGGGTGTCCTTCTAATCAAGAAAATAGGTTCATTTCTCTCTTCCCACCAACTGTTATCAGTTCTCTTATTCTTCCATTTATTTCTTGAAGGGGCATGTTTGTGTTTTCCAACGTGTCACATTGAAACCATATGTAGATTTGCTACGAGAAAACTAACCCATGATTAAATATATTCTTCTCCAGGGAGGTAAAATTCCAGTTCGGTGGACAGCACCAGAAGCGATAGCGTTCCGAAAGTTCACCTCAGCCTCTGACGTCTGGTCGTTCGGCATCGTCTGTTGGGAAGTGATGTCCTACGGCGAGCGACCCTATTGGAATTGGAGCAATCAAGACGTCATCAAGTCTATTGAAAAAGGATACAGGTAAAGGGTGGTCTCGGTAGTTGACATTGTTTACTTTGAAACTCTACTTCGAAGCCCTTTTTAAGGCGAAAAGTTTCTCAATTCCGTTTCAATCGACTCATAAGTTTGTTACTTTAACAGGTTACCCGCTCCGATGGACTGCCCAGAAGCGATTTACCAACTCATGTTGGACAGTTGGCAAAAAGAAAGGACACACCGGCCAACGTTTGGCTCGATAGTGAAAACTCTGGACAAACTCATACGGTGTCCGGACACACTGCGAAAAGTCGCCCAAAACAGGTAATTTCTAATACGAATATACACGTTTTCCTCAGCATGTTTGCTATAAAATCAAACATCGCCGAAAATAATATTTTATGTTATCTATGTACATAACAATCCCGTTCAGTGCGTGTTTTATATGGCTTCGCAACTCATTTCAACCTGACAAAACAGCTCACGGCAAACTAACCATGTCACGGGTTTAAATTTCATTTCGTTTCTAAATAACTTGTTGGGCCTTATTGGATCACGTTTACGGCACTTGGCCGTTAATCTGACCGTTCTAGCTCTTTTGAGGGAAAATTCCCGACAAATTGAGGGTGTCGTGGTTAAGTATGGAATTAGGTTGAGCCTTTGTGCGAAATTACGAATTTACCTCAGGCAGAGGAAGATTTCTAATTTGTAATCTCCTCTCCTTGAAACATAACTTCATAAAGTTGAAATTGTGGGTGATCGCCCCCTACCTTGTGCGAAATTACAAAGTAGCAAGATTGATCCACCCAGAGTCGTATGATTTTTGAATGAACTGATCCTCCTGTTGATTAAATGTGTCACTGCTGGCCAAGTAACAAAATGTAACGGAAGGGCCCCTTAATGTGCCTCTTACTTTCTCAACGTGTCATCATCAAGGTGTCAAATGAATCAAAACTTCATTCTCTCTTCGGACGTCCCATTTTATGATTGTTGAACTGGGTTTACAGCATGAGTTATCAATATAAAAGTTTCAAACGTTAGAATATCAGTGCTTGTTGGTCACTTTTAAGCATTGTACTGTAATGAATCCGCTAAACTCAATGCCACGTGATCGTTTTGAGTTCAAACATTCCCTCTTCATGTACTCCTTATTGAGGAAAAAAATACTCAAATGGACCACCCTAGGGAGAAAATCATCCCCGAGTTGGGCTGTGATTAAAAAAAAATCTTAATAATAATTTCTTGAAGGTTTTTTTTTAATTATGCGTCATTATTAATGGCAGTAATGCCAATGGCTTTTTGTAAGCCTTGTGAGGAGCTAATGAAATAATTTTAAATGTTGGTCTGTCAGATAATTCGGAGACGTCAAATTGATCTAATCACGTCCATTTGGTCATAAAACATCCAAACATTTCAAATAAAGTATAAATTCTACACGACAATTGATTAAATTTAATGCATTGCCATGTTTTTTGGCGCAAAGGCTTCCTAGTGATGTAAACAGTGTCCGTACGTCAAAGTAAAACATTCAAAGAGGCCGGCTGACCCGCATTGACCCTCAGTTTTAGCAAAATTAAATGAAAACTACCTTGATTATGCTCATAATGACGCGGACAGATCAAAATACCATAAAATTTGGAGTTGATTTAGACATCAAACAAGAGACATTCGAGACTGCGCAAGCGCAAAGCCTCCACTTCATTCAAATTACGAAATTCGTATGAAACCTCTCACTCAGCTGTCACGCATCAGGTCCTAAAACAAAACCAAATTTGCTCAGGTGATCCTGATGTGTCAAATACGCACAAAGCAATTGTTAAATACAAAAATAATTGATAAATAAATAAGTAAGTAAACAATTGTGGAGTAAGATTTCCATTAATTCACTACTCAGCTCATTTTGTTCTCATGTTTCAAAACAAATACATTTTTTTCTGGGGATTTTCTATCCGCACGTGGTTCTTCTAACCCATCACAGTTGATATTTACCATCTATTTGCTCTCTTCTTTCTGGAATTCCTTTAGCCTCCTCTTTCAATCAATTTTTTATCACTATCTACCAAATTAGCTGCAAAGTTGTAACCATGCAAATGAAAACGTCCTATCGAATGCCTGAATGGTACCTGAAACTTGCTTCTAATCAATGTATTCTTTTGTCGATTATGTAGTTATCGTGTAGGTTTTTATGGATACTTTTTTTCTCTAAAATCATAACGGTTGTCCAACCCAACGTGATTTACAAATTTTCAAAAATAAAGGTTTTTTCTAATGATCTGGTGGCTGTTTAATGTTGATTTTTGAGCTTTTGTTCATTTTGTTTTGTTTTCGCTTGGTTTTCCGTTTGCGTTACTTTTGGTATGAGAAGACGTCCTCCGCCACTAAACCCATATTATGTGCCAGTGACGTTTAGGGCCCCACACTGGGTCGCTTTTCAACAAGAATAATCACAGAATGGTAAGAATCGTTCAAATTGGTTCCCCTTTTTTCTTTTCAAAAAACAAAAACCTTATTTTTTCTCCTCAGTAGGTTAGATCGTTTTGTGATCGATCCTTTTAGTGACATTGTTCTGTTGCGTCCCTATTTCAATTCCGGCTTGAGCCCCTTCACCTGATCCTGGGTTTTCGTTTACGTTTGGAGTATAATTTTTGCTACCGGACTAATCTGAATTTTAGTTTCACTTTCCACTCTCACAAACAAACAAAAGTGTTTATAGTGATTCTTGAAATGAATAAGTTTTTCCTTTAGTTCTACTCACATATCAGCAGCACAAATGTGTTTCATGTGAGACAAGCATCCATTGTGGGAGCTCTAGACTTACTAAGCGCACTTTGACTGACTTCTGTACTGTACAGTTTTCTGTCAACTTTTAATTAGACTGGTGTTTGTTACTTTATTGATTTTCAAATTGCAATTCACGCAGTCAGAGAGCGCTTTGGCAATATTCGGAGGTTCGTGAGACGAACGGGTAGTTGGTGTGCATGGATATCTTCCAGTTGGTTTCAGGTTTTATTTGTATGAGCGTCATGCGATAGAATTCTAGTCGATATTTGTCACTGCACGTACCTACATAAGTTACTCACTTGAATCATGGAACGGATCTGATTATTTTGGCCAGAAGTCACAAAACCCGAGAAAAAAAAGTAACAAATTACCAGTTTCAAACGTTTGGAAGTCAAATTTCAAATCTCGGGGAGTCAGAATTCCGTGACTGAATAATATTTTCAACTCGGCACATCAGTTCTTGTGCGGCTTTTAAAATAATTATAATGAACTTCTACGGCCAGTCTCATAGCCTTTACCATTAACAAAAAGCTTTCAAACTTATTGTACGAGTCTCTACTTTCCTTCCTCTCTTCTAAGGGTGAATGTTCTGTGTGGAGGGTGATGCATGCGCCTTATATACACTATGCATGATGTCATTACAGGATGGTGGTCATATACGTGGCAAAATTCATATTTAAATGAATATGATGACTATGATTTTTACTTGTATTATTTCTCTTGTTACTAAATTCTTTTATTGTGGTGTTAAATAAAGTTAGGACATCAACAAAAAGTTGATTAGGTAACTAAGACACCATATTCATACCACTCAGAACGCCCCACCCTCTGACCACTTCCTGCTACAAATTCACCATATTTCCCCCTCTCACTCTCCATCAACCCTGAGTTCGTTTCTCACCCTCAGTAGTTGGCTTGACAATGATCATTAATGTCTTTGTGTCAACAGCACTTGCCCACTGCACCAAATATGTTAGGTATCATAGATACTTTCTCTAACGTCCAACCATTATTTTTGTCCAAATTAATTTTGTTTAGTACTTGGGGCAGTAATATTAACAATCAGATCAGTACCATATGGAATATAAGAAAGAAAAAAGCTGCAAATTCTTTCACAGGGGTTGGTTATTCCTCGAACCAGGAGCATGGAGACGTATTCCAATCGATTCAGCTTCAGTGAAAAATGATATCCCACACGCCTGGGCGTCAAAAATCTCGAAAACACACATTCGAAATAGGTAGATAGATACTCATTATGACCCATAACCTCTTGCGGTGGGTGCCAATCGTTCCGGGACCCGTCTCATTAAATACAGCGTCCAAAATTCAGTAAAATGATAATATCCCACACGCCTAGATCACCGAAAATCTTGAAAATTCATTTTTCGACATTCAAATTTTGAACCCTATTCCCTCCCAAATTTAGTCCGAAGGGGCTGAAAAGTTTTGAGGACTAACTTCGGCCAGGGAACGGGTCCCTAACCAAAATTTAGATTCTGAGAAAATTGTCCACTACCAAAAACGACGTGGTTACTTACATATACACACCTTGGAACGCCCAGAAAATGTTTTGGGCCGACTGGATTAACTTCTTGAATGAAAACAGGTTATTCAAGGAATGACCAACCAAAATGGAAATACTAGGACTATTCTCTGGCCTATTATGCCATGCAGTTTTCATTATTGCTCTTGCTAGTAACAAATTTGAGTTTATGTAGGTAATCACACTCAAACGTCGTTGTGATAACTCATTAATGGAATGATTTCCTCCAATTTGTTCAATGTATGAAAAAATGTCATGTATATGAAATAGGCCCATGGTCAGAGGAGAAACGAGACATTTTCAGAACTATGAAAATGTGTGAGATTGAGTAATCTTATGAACGTGGTAACATGAGGGATGTGGTAAGATTCAAGAAAATGAACGAAAATACTGGAACCTGTAAGTAGTGATGACCAATTATGGCTGTTAGGACAAAGTTGAGCTTTTGGCTTGAGAAAAGAAAAAAAAAACTTCATATTTGTGAATGATCGAGTTGGTGTGAAGGCAGTTTGCGATCGTGGTGCTGCCTTCATCAATTGTTTGTAAGTAACACGAGTACTAAATCCTAATGAACCCAGTTGATCATGAGACAATTCCTGGACTCGTTCGAGACAACCAAAAATTATCATGAAAGAAGAGATGACCAAATATATTGTTCCTAACGATCAGAAAACGCAATTTTAGTGGAAAAATATTGTCAATAGTTGCAATTCGTTTTCTAAAACTTACCTTAGTACCCTAGTAGCTCCTTCCACGCTTGGGTTTTCTTTTGGGTTACTTCACACGCTAAATTTGTTGTTCTTTTGTGTTCGCAGGACGGTTAACCCTCTGGCCCCTGACGCGCCCGACATGACGCAATTCACGTCGGTCTCCGATTGGCTCGCGTCAATCAAAATGAGCCGCTACGCCGACAATTTCGACGCCGCCGGCGTGACGACGTTAGAAGCCGTCGTTCGCCTCACGGTGGCCGAATTGACGTCATTGGGCGTCACTCTTGTTGGCCATCAAAAGAAAATTATGAACAGCGTCCAAGCCATGAGGGCTCAAATATCCGCCAATTTATCGGAGGGATTCCTCGTCTAGTGACCCCCAACTCCGATAAATCCTCCCCTGACCCAAAATGACCCCGCTGTGTAAAAACGTGTACCATAATTGTAAGCATTTTGGACTAATCGACAAAATTTTGACCCCCTCTCGTCCCTGGTACCCTGTCCTTCACCACCTTTTCCCCCATTCCCTAGACAAAATTGATGTTCACTGTGATAACCCAAATTTTAGTACTTAATTTGTTGTTTGCTTTGTTTTCTTTAGTTTCAAACATAATTTTTTTATTTTTGATTTTTTTGTGAGAAAAATTTATTACGACAGGATTGTATAGGATACCGCCATTGTATAAATAGATGAAACGGCGGGAGTTAGCAATAAATCGGAAAGATTCTAAAAGTCGTGTTTGTTTTGATAAACATTACGTGGGAAATATTGTATATTTATTGTATCAATTCTTTGTAAATATTTTTGAGAACCAATATGTTTATACATTGTATACTTGAAACAAACTGTATTTATAAATTAAGTCGTATTTGAAAATTAAAAAAAAAAAAAACAACTAACACCAGTAAGAAAAATCTAGTGTTGCCAGTGGGAACTGAAAAAACTCATCGTGAATGAGTATGTACCTAGTCTTTGATTTTTATTTTCCTCTTGGAGAGATTTGCAAAACCACTGCAAACTCGAAGCGTATTCCTAAATAAGACTTTGAATTTCTATTTTGTTATTTTTTTCTCTTTTTTTGGGGAGTAATCATTAAAAAAGGGGAGGTTTCCCGAGTTAGTTTTGTTTATTTCTACTTAAAAACGGGGTTTATTTTGTTTATTTGGAACATAATAGCAGGAGGATTCCTATATTCGTTTTCACCTGTTTATATCGCAAATTTTCAGATAAATTGACAACCGAGTTCGGTCTTGAATACATTTACTAGTAATGCGAAAATTCACCTGACGAAAAGTTTAGGGTGAACTATAGAAACATCGAATTACGTTAACTTTTTTGAGCATAGAAGACATTCACGCCCAACATTTACCGTGTTTAGTTCGTTAAATTCAAGATATTTCATGTTTCGAGATCACATTAACATAAGCGTTCTAGTTATAGATTATTTTCGCGTTTGAATTTGTTCGATGCATACTTTTTTCGTCACTGCCGTTAAGACTTTACGTTGAATTCCGCTAAAATAATTTCTTTTTGGACTATTTTTTTCTTTATGAACCACTGCTACTGCCCACTTGAGTTCCTCTAATGTCCTGATAAGAACCTCACTGATTCGCGTTGGAAATAAAAAGAAGATGAAAAATATCGTGAGTGGCTCCGGATAATGTGAACAGTGCACAGCATATATATTTTACTACTTGAACTGGATTTATTACCTATATCAAACTATTTTAGCCAAACCGTTGTGTGCTTAGAAGTCAATATAATTATGAAAACCAAGCAAGTTTTTTGACATTATTAACTGACAAATTATTTTTACAATGAGTAATAACCTGTACATTGAACTTGGGTGTTTTGTACATATTTATACCTCAACGATAAATGAATATAGATATTAATTTTGTTGTAAAAAAGAGGAAATGCATTTTGCGAACCTAATGGTCCGTGACGAATATTGAAATAAAAAAAAGTAATAAAAGGAAAAAAACAAGTAATTTCACATATCTAATATTATTGTTTTGTGTCATGTTAGAATGAAATCGTTACTTTGAAAAAGTAATAGTTCTGTGTTGATGTAGTTCAGAACGGAAACTGCCCGAGGTTCGTGTCCACTTTATTTCTGTTCCGGTGAATGTTAATTTTTACTTGAATTTGTGTTAAAACGAACAATTAGAATTACTGCCTTGACGTACATCGATTCTTTTCAAAGGTTTCCATTCATTTTTCTCGCAGTAGCGTTTCAACGACTGAAACCGACGCCAAAATGAATCGAGTAGGGGTTTCGCTCTCGTGGTTGAATTCGCGATAGTAATTCTGAGTAGTTTCTATTCCCGACAAAAAGTCACAAACAAGTGTCAAAAATGGTGACGTTGAAAAATGATTTTCGTTGATAATGTTATTCGATAAGACTTTGCGATTGCAATGTTGGTTTAGGAATCTACTAAGTGAAGATTAGGCCGTTTTTACTTTGGAAAAACGTGTTTGTAAATGAATTCTCTGTACATTGCTACTGTTATCCTTACCTTATTTTAATTTTTTGTAAAGTTTCAATATAAGGAAATCATATAAATAAAATACGTCCAATAATTGAACCAGTTTTCTCTTTTTACTTATATTGCTGAGTTGATAAGAACTGCGGGTCAACATGAATTTGACATGCAAGTGATTCTGTACTGAAATAATGTGGGTAATGAATATCCATGAGTGAATGTGGGTCATTAATTATCGTGCCGAGATGATTGGATTTTCGACGGATTTAGGATATTTAGGATTTTTCTTTTCACGTAAGCAAGGTGCGTTGAAAGAAGGTGCAGAAATAGATGAGGTGATTATGGGGCTGGTCTTGGGACAATGATGGCATAATTTATAATTGTACTATGCCAGCGAGGAGCTGTATTCGACTCTACTCTCGCCAAGGGACTCCTATCCAATCATCATGGTCACCCGAGGCATAAGGCTCGTGCCTCGTGCATTGAGCATGTACTAAAAATAGTCGGGAAGAAGCATGAAGGACACAGTAAAGAGGCCTGAGTGGATGGTTATATTGATGCTTTTGATAGTTGATTAGAATATTTAGTTAATAATCCCTTCAATCCCAGAATGATTATTACACTAGAAGTATTGTACAAGATCTGAGGATATGGCCCACCTCCTGAGCTTTCAATTTCCAGGAAAGATAAACATCTTTTCCACTCTACTATTCATGAAAATACCATGTTTTGCAGTATGAGCAATTACCAGAGTAGGAATCCTACATTTTGACGCCCACAACTGGGCGAAACAAAGCAGGAAATGTAGGTATATACGAAAAAAAGAAAAGCGAAGCAAGAATTTTGTTTCTTTTAAATTTATTTATTTCAATTAAACACATGATATTTTAGATGCATACCTACATTGTGGTGTTTAACACAACCGGCATGATCCGCTGCGATCACCGCTAATATCCAACGATATGAATCCGCCATTTTATTAAGAGCTCATGGCGGGGATGAGCAGGATTCTGGCGGTACGTAAGCACGCTGTGCCAGTTGATGTAGGTAAATAAATTATATTTCGCTACATTTCGCTAGTCTATAGCTGCAGTCAGGTACTAGGTATGGTTACATCGACCGGTATTTAACAGTTAGATAGAAAGTACGTCTTACGTATTTTAATTTATCATTTGCTCAACATTGTTGAGGGCGATTCATTTATTAAATGGCAAAATCTGCAGCTCCTGAAAAAGTTGCACAGCATGTTCAAGCCTGTTTTTATTGGCAATTTCCCTAATGACAGCAGAAAATGAATCTAAATGAACCGCAGTAATTAAAAACCAACCAACAAATGTATCTCCAACGATAATAACCCTTATGAAAATATATACAATAAAAATAAGAGCTGGACTAAAGTGAACTAATCTATAAAGTTCATTCACACCCGTGGTACGGCACCGGGATGAAGCCAACCACATTTAAATATAAGTGCTGACAGCGTGAGAAGAGCCCATACTCAAAAGTTTAGACATCAAATGTCCATCATTCGGGTGATTCTCCTGACAATCTGGAGTGGATGTTAATAAATTGCTGCTGAGGCATTTTGGGGACCGAGGACGGCGTAGTAGGGGTGGGAGTTGATTGTTGATTTACGAATAAAGTTTTGACATTATCTGAAGGGTCGAAAATTGAAAAGTTAATAGTTACTGAATATGCTAATTGTGCATAAATGAGAACAGTTGGCAGCTCAGCCGCTATCCTCCCGCATTGCTTCTATTTAGATTAAGTTAAGCCTGAATTCTTCAGATTGAAATCATTCGTGTCCGTACCGAACGACGCTCTAACTTTGAAAATCTGCGTAGGAAGGATTCACGACCTTCATCAACTGAAAGCCACGTCGCCTTGCCGTATTCTCCAAGACATTACTTACGAAGTCGAGAGGGGGCTTTAGAGTGGTGAGCACTAATGCGACCCCCAAAACCACAGCCACTGGGAAGGGAGTTTTAAAGAGAGAGCGAGGTGTATATATAAATATAGATCCAGCCTTAGTGTGGCTGCCCATTTGCGGATTGTCCTGGCGGTTTTGGATCATTTCCAACCCTAGGAGAGCCCTTAGGCGACAGAGAGTCTGGCAACCGATGGAGGGCCAACGAGGGCGGAACGGAGTTGAATACTGATGAATTACGACTCATTTTTTCCCACTTCTAGACACTCTAGAGGATTTCCATTGTTATTTCATTAGAAAGCTGTTGACATCACGAGCACTCCGATATCATTAGTACACTTTCCTCGGCAGTTCCTTCCGAGAAGGTATTTTCCAGCCCTGTGAGGGTTCCCCATCAATGTTTTTGTCTTTGCGAAATCCACCCTGGATGATCCTTCTTGAGTCTACTCAAATAGAAAGTCCTTGGTCAAGTGGAGGAAATCAGCGATTGATACCGCCACGATACATTCGCTAGGCTGCCTTCACAAATTGCTGTTGAGCATTCTGTGATGCTACAATACCTACATCCGGAGCAATGTCGGGGTTTATTAAGAGCATCTTCAAAACGACGAATCTTCTTTGGCTGCAGGCTTTTAAAAGATACACAAATTTTACTGTATTTTTCTTCATGTGTTTTCCTATAGATTAATTGGTAACGCTTCATTTATTCATCTGGGAAGAGTAGGGCATTCAGACACTCCCTACTTTTCTTCTATGATTAAAAAACATTTCCTGAATTAAAAATAAAACATAATTTGAACCCATTTACATCTATCAATAAAAACGAAACAAAAGATAGGTAAATTCTTCTTCTTAAAAATTACTAAAATAACACAAATATCCCCTCAGTCGTATCTAAAAAAGTATTTACATTTCCTTCTAAATGTACTGACTTTTTACTGACATGTAACAATCAGTTTACGTATCCTGTATCTCCTTAACGGACGATGGACATCCAGATGAGCTTATGGACAAAAAATATTGGGATATATGATCTTTAGCACTTAGAAGATAAGGGCTACAGCTAGTTCCTTCCACCCGCGAATCTTCAACCAGTTCTTTGCAACCAGGCGTAGCATGTTTGTCCAGCCTCAGCAGCAACGCAAATCTGACTGCGAATAGAGAGAGAGAAGATATCAACCCTATTACCATAAGAATAGAATACAATTAAAGTGGACAATTCAAAATCAGATTGGTGTGTCACGACCTGATGATGTACCTGCGCGAGACTATGCTGAGGCCTCGTGGCCTTTTACAGTCTGTGCTCGTTGTACTTGTGCACCAGATCGTCCGGGAGCCCTGCACTGTGGCTCTATGGCTTTCCCGTACATCAGTTATCCCACCCTTTTCCGGTGTTCGCCTACATTTAGCAGCCCAGGATGAACATCGTCGTTTTACAAGGTCTTTCGCCAGTAGGATGGCAACTGTCCCTCCTATATCTCTAGCTGTTCTTTAGGCGGTTACTTAATCTCAAATCCTGCTACGCTATTCGCCACTGCCTGCTGCGGCGCCTGGGATTGGTGGGACCAGGAGGAGGGTTTCTTGCTTCAGTGGCTATTGGCCATCCATTGGTTTGCATAACTGCGTGCAGGAACTTTGTAGTGGCTCTGAAGGCTTCCCTGTCCGTGACTGTATCTTTCCATGGCGGTCATTCCGCTTGCTGATGCTACTATAGTGAGCCATTGTCCTCTTGCCATCGCGTGCTTGGGACACTTCATGAAGAAGTGGTGGGCCGTCTCAACCTGGTCACACTCACAGCCTGGGGAGGGTTTCAAACTGAACCCGTGGACTTGGCTGCTAAGTCCCCATGGTCTGCCGAATTAAATTAAATAAGCTATCGGGACCGTTGATCATCCGGCAGCTAGAAACCATACTTATTTCATCAATGTGGAAATCCTACTCAGGCTTTTTAATTGAAACTTGAGACGTCTATTCTTATACAAAATTCATTATTCTCTACCTAATCACCATGTTAAGAAATCAAGCAACCAGGTATCATGAATATCGCCAAACGGAAGATTAAGGATTTCTTTCTAATAGAGGATCTGATGAAACAGTAGTTTGAGTTTACCGTTTTGAATCAAAGAATAATTTTCTTCAAAATACATTAAAGATTTTATCTCGGTATCGGTGTACATAGCGGTTGCAAGAGGAGACAAGAAAGTATAAAATTACTTTTTCTCTTAACTTTTTTTCCTCCTCTTGGAACAGTAAACCGCTTCTGTCATTGTCTAAACAGTTTGTTTAGCCTAAGGCAAGAATATAAAAGCATTTCCCAGCTCGACTCGTCTCTTTCGCCAGCAATATATCAATGGGACGGGAATACGACACTGCTGCCAAGAGGATGGGGAGGATGCAGAAAGTTTTGTTTTGACTTCAAGCTTCTCGGCAAAGAAAGAAAAAACTGGAAGCTGCGCGAACGTTTCGTGGTCTAGGGGGAAAAATTCTTTTTCGAGAGATGTACGACCCCAACTCCCGCCCTGTTGTGGACGGTGGGAACTGAAAACATGAATGAAACCCATCCGCCTCCAAAAGCCTGCCCCCGGGGGCGGTCCCGTGACGTCGCCGATTTTCCTCCCTATATATACCACCTCCTGAGTCCCTGCTGTCTCTATCCCGTTTCACCCCACCATCCCACCACATCCTTAAATTGTTCTATTCAACAACAGTGCTATATTCAAGGTGAGCAAAATGTATGGTACCCAACTAAATTTGAAAAATCCCTTAATATATCGACAATTGATAAAAATCAAATAAGTTGTTGAAAAATCTAAAAATAGTGAAATTTTACAAATGTTAAGTGAGGGACAACGCATATTATTCCTCATTTATTCCGGTGGGCATATCTTAATATTAAAATTTCCCTCACATCATTTCCGATGTACTTATCTAAGTGGTTACCTTGGGTAAATTCATGACGTAATTATGTTCTCCCTTCGTAGATGTATCGGAAAATCATCTCTTTCTTCCTGGTGGTTTGCCTCGTGTCGTTACTGGTTGAAGCGAGATACCTACCGACAAGGTCCCAGGACGATCGACTCGTACGACTGCGGCAACTTCTCAAAGACGTAAGTAGCCAAGAATTACCTAAATTTTGCCTTCGAGCAATCATATAATATAATAATTGTTCACTCCACAGTGTTTCTCTTCTATATATCTTTTACGTTTTGTAGCGCTAAGATATAGGTGCCTATCCGTAAAATCTAACAAGTTCTCGATGGAGAAATAGTTCGGCAGCTAAAATAGTTTATTGAATCACGATTTTAAACTTGGCGATTATTTAATGTACTTAAATTAATTAATCATCCTTTCATTCGACCTGTTGGAGGCGCCCTGTTATCCTCGAGGCCAAGTGAACAGGCATGTAATGCTTTGGTAGTTTTTATTCGTGAGGGATTGAGTAGGGTTCCGTTACGTAATTATCCATTATCCTGCCTGTCGAACAATGACATCGGTTCCTTAAGCTGTAAATCTTCCTTGTCTAAAACATGGATGAGTTTGTCTGCACGAAAGAGAAGATATCGCAATCACATGGGTGTTTCGAATTGCAGATTTTTAAATGATTATTTAATTGATTAATTTTTTTTATCTCTACTTATTAAAGCATGTTTCCTCGATTTTTTTTAATTTCCCAAAAAAACTACTACAATATGAAAAACGTGAGAATTGGTGTGATAATTAGTGCTCGAAATGTGTCAAAATAAAACGACATACTCATCCTAGAAATCTATGCTTTGGCTGAATATTTAGGTAAAAATTAAGCAAGTATGCGTGTTTCGAATGTCCTCTTCAAAATTTAATGTGATTGGCTCAGAGGAACGTAGATATTAAAGCAGTAATCAGAGGAATGCTCAACATGAAAATTAAAGAACGATTATAGGATGACTTGGAGAAGAAGGAATCAATTTAGCAAGTCCTCTCTCAAGTATTACAAGTATTCACACAACCGTTCGCCAATACCATGAACAGCCGCTTCGGCTTTCACTCACTTGGGTAACACCAGTAATTATTGTTCAATAACCCTACGCACTGGGGAATGCTCGGGTACGAGCTACGAGGAGAAAATCAATATAATTTCGAGGAGATTCTTCCGATCGCGGTGACATAACGTGGCACAATCGCGTATGTTGTTTCCCTCAACGAAGAGACCTTCACTCACTGAGATGAGTATTTTCTTTTTGGGACGTGGTATGCAAAAGAGAGGTGTTTGCTCAAGTACATGCCTGCTAGCCGGCCTATACTGAGTACACTTCCGTGTGACGTAAATGGGCGGAACTCGAACTACCGCGATCGATACGAGGATGTGTTTGGCTCGTTTCCAATGCGAATTTCCAGGACCGTATAGTATATAATTTCATCAGTTTTTCACTTCACTTTCTCACTACTTCAGAGCTACCTATCAGAAACAACTATCTCTATGGACTGCGGGAGACGAAAGTCATGAGAGTGAGGCATGACGATCATTTTGGAAAACATTACAATCACCATTTTTCTTGAAATGTGTGGATTTGGCTGACAAATAGTGATTTCCAGAAGCATAAAATAACCACGCATGGAGGTATTTTTATGTAATAAAGGTATAATATATCGTTTGCTAAAAACAGAAGGGACGCAAAAGCCCAAATCCTGAAATTTTGAAAAAGTCGAGTTTGAAGTTTCACATTTTGATGCTTCTAAATTGTCACAAAAAAGAATTTTTCTTAATTCCGCACACAATAATACAAATTTCTCTTAAATTTGGTATATTTGATGCCATGAATGACTCAGGAATGACTTCAATTTAGAGTTACGCCGCTCATGCTTCACTTTTTGGGCTATTTCTAAAATTCATTAAGACTCGTGGGTAGGTATTTTATTATTTCAATTAAGAAAGTTTATTGAAAGCATAGTTTTGATTCTTTCAAACGAAACGACGGACTTGTGACATGATAATAATTCACTTTGCCTCGCATAATAAATTCATGATTTGAGTGGCAGTTATTATTAAAATCATAGAATGATATTATTCCAATAAATTATTCTATTCCATTCGATAAATAAGGTTGTTATCATCATTGTCCCAACGCCTTATTAGAAATTAGAAGTTATTCTATTATTTTGAAGTGAATTACTATTATTAAATTATATATTTCGATAACAGAGACTTTGAGTAGATAATAATTGTCAACGAAATAAGTAGAGTACTGATAGTAAAAAACTACATATAGGTATGTATTATACAATTTATCATTAATAAATTCCCATTCCTCATAAGCTTACATGATATGTTTCTGAGAGGCGAAATATTTTGGGTTGTCACACTTCATTTTACTATCATAGTTACTATCAGCGTTAGCATAAAATTAACCGCTGGGGTGCGTTAGCCGAAACTTTCAATACACGATTCAGTTTCGCAGGATTCCTCAAAATATGTGGAAAAACCTATTGAGGTTTCATGTAAAACGTGTGGTAATGCCCAAAATACTAACGGCTGAGCCACGTTAGGGAACATTATTTACTGCTGAGACGTGGATTGATAGATGCCCCGCATCATGGACATCTCTTCCTAGTTTCAAGTCCGCCGAGAGCGACAAAACGCGATCCTCCTCGAGAGGAACTTGCATGAGTCCCTCGTCTTCCTCAAGACCTTGCATGCGACTCAAGGCGGAACGAAATGCAACGAACAGATAGTCAAGCAGGGGAGAACACCGCAACCTCTGCTCACCCTATGCGATCCTTTGATATCCGGGCCCGATGCAGCTCCTCGAATTTCACTTTCTTTCTTAACCTTCCGCCAATGCCTTGTCTATACAAATACGTGAAGACGGTACCGTTGTGAAAGCAAACAGTTCACTTAGACTCCAAACAGCCGGGTAGATTATCCTTTCAATGCCAACTAGCGAACTCTCACTCCGGGAACCAGTCTACATCTAATGATCGTCCACCGGTGGGTTATGAGACCACACTTGATACATTTACGAGTATTTATCCAAAATAATAAGCAAGTCTCATAATACATAGAACCTATTTTGAAGCTCTCATTGTCTCTAATGCAATAAATCCACACGTACAAACCATTTATTGTAGGTATTGTATAAAATAATTTATATCGTATAAATCATTTACGGATTTATGGACTAAATAAATTGTGATTTGCAAAGGAAACAAGGGACAAAAGGTGAATCAGAAACCGCCGTTTTGGAACAAAATCACGTAGCCAACAGTAAGCCTCTTCTCAGCAGATACAAAAAACATCTTTTCCCTATAGTACTGTAGATCTTTAGGCCTTACTGGTTTTTCCCCCACAACCCGGTTTGAAACAGTTTTAATTTATCTAAAAGCATATTTACGAACGGTTTCAATTGAGTTGCTGCACAAAATCTCCCGCGTACGGGTGGTGTTCACGACTTCGAAATTCTAGCGCAATTTGGTGACCATTTCATTCGACGCGTTTCAAAAATTGTAATTGATTGAAGAACGAAATTCGCAATAATGTTTTTGAAGGATGCTGCTGATACTAGGAAAATTTTGGAGAAGCTTAATACTAAAACGATACTTCTATAATATGCTCAAAACAGTAGAAAATATTTCTATATTATCGAGATATATTTCGTATTTTCGAGGCACCCAGAGTGGGTACTTATTTAGAAAGAAGTGGGCAAACAATTTTTTTTTTCAAAGTAGTTCCTACCCTATTTCAGAATACCCTTCTTAGCCACTTACTCTGCTCTGGTGTGGGTACTCTGCTTTGGTGTGGGTCAATGGGTCCCGAACCCGTATCATTCCTTAAGCGATAAAACGAAAAAATGATAGTCATCCCGAAAACCCCAATAATTAAAAACCGTTATTTAAAAATTACAATTTGCACGCGTGTTGTCCGTTGGGCTGAAAACGAGTTGGACATTTTTTTCGCCAAAAGTAAAAGACAAAAAACAATTTTTTCATTAACCAATGGAGGCCAAAAAGGGGCTTTGGAGGATAAGTTATGACGTTATAGTGAAGATACGTTAAAGTCAAAGATGAATGTTCTTTCAGTCAATTTCTACGAACAATTCATTAGAAATGTTTAAATCTCACCGTTTGAATTTATATGCATTGGGACTAACTGGGCAATTAGTTTAATTTTTGATTAACCCTGTACGCAATATGATTATTACCACCACTACACCTCTGGAAGATTTCTAGCGACCAGTGTGACGTTTGTGGTTCTAAATTCCGTCGAATTGGCCCCAACGTTCTTTCAGATAATGATGAAATTAGGGTTGAAACTACCAACGTATACCTTATGATTTATACTTCAGCTTTTCCCGGAACCACCCTTCAACGAAAAGCGCACGCTTTCACTTCTAGCGCCCATTCAATAGTAAAGTTAACTGCCAGACTGGTTTTTCCAACCTGGTGTTTTACAGAATCTACTGATAAGTGTCTTTTGTTCTTCCTCCACGGAAGACTTCGTCACGTTCAGACCGAAACGGTTACATTTAACAACCAATCGAGGGCTCTCGAGAGGTACTGACCCCATCTCCAGTTGCAGACAGATTGTACAGCGTCACGCTCCTTAGCGCTCAGGGTCATCGGATTAGCTCGAAGTTATTAAAATTCTTCATCTGGAGTAACTTCCTCGAGATTTATATAAACTATGGAGGTATATCACTCGTTACGGTCTGATACGGCAGATAATCCTTTAAGACATTGATAATCCTAATACAATAACGTGCTGCGCCGAAATGCACATCTCGTCACATTCTGATTGGCTGTGCACAAGTTATCTACAACGGGTATCGTCCATCTTCTAATTGAATCTCTGACTGTGGCATTCCAACGAGATTTCAATCTGATGCACTTCATTTTGTGGAAATTAATGAATTCTTCGGCGATAAGATTGTCAATGAAGGAAAAATCAAAATCACGTCCTATAGCTGATTGGCGATGATGATAAAGTCAAATTTTATTTTGCAAAAAACGCTGCAAATCCCTTCACAGGGGTTGGTGATTCCTCGAAATCGGAGCATGGAGACTCATTTCAATCGATTCAGCGTCCATGATATAGTGGAAAATAATATTCTACGTGCCTAGGTACCAGAAACCTAGAAAACCTGCATTTGAAATAGGTTAGATAGAATTTTGACCCATAACGTCTTCCAGTGGGCGCCAATCGTTTCGGGACCAGTCCCATTGGATTCAGTGTCCAAAATTTAGTCGATAATGATACTCCACACGCCTAAATCACCGAAAATCTCGATAATCCTTTTTTCGAAAAACACATTCAACGAATAACCAACAAAAATCAATACTTTTCAGAAAGTGGCACGAATTCTAATTATTAATAATAATTCGTTGATCCAATAAACATAATGAGAAATCTCTGCCTGATGAGAGGCGTACATAGGAACTATTGGTAAATGTAGCCAAGTCAAAGTACAAAGAGTGTCTTCGGACGCTGTCAGTTTCCGTTCTCTTATTAGGGGTTGTGATTTGCATCCAATGAAGATAGAAGACGTCCCACTCCGGCCGAATCTCTCGCTCGAATCCCGCGACTCGCTAAAATGGGCATCAACCTTCAAACCACCGAGACGGACAAAGTGAATGTACCCCTTCCAGTCAATTTATATTTTTTCGAGCTACTTCCCAAGGAAACCGCTGAGTGAGCGGAGGAACGCCATATATCGTAATGAGGTATCTATTCATCCGAAGAAGAGCCAGAGGCCCAGAGACCCAGGTGATGCAAGGAGACTGTCCACGTCAGTTGCCCAACATTTCGGTTCCTCTTGGAACTTGTGTATAAAACCTTGTGTAACCCCAGTGGCAGGTCATCCCTTCGACAATGGCATTAATGGACGTCATCTTCACCGCTTTTACGATTTAAAATTATAATGGTTCGAGCGGACGAGCCCGATGACGAAGAGTGGTTACGTCGAGGATACATGATTTCCCACTATTCGGATGACCAAGCCTTCAGCTGTCTCAGCGCATTAAACTAATTCGTAGTAAATATGCGATCCCTAACAAGGTAGAAATCATTTTTGAAAATCCTGGTTTCCTCATAAAATGGTTGATTCTAGCCCACCCTTCAGAACGGAGACGGTAAGCTCCTCTCATTCTACCGATTTTTCGGTATACTCGTCTTGAAACTGTTTTGAGACGAAGTTCGAGATAGTGCAAACTCGTTCTATGACCGGTATTGACACTGGACTCAAGATAGGTAGTGTAAGCTCGACTAACAGGATTTTAAAGCAAGAGTCATTTGTCAATAAGGTTTCATATTTCACAACAATAATCAATAGGTAAATCATAACAATAACGATAATCAGCCACCAATCAATTTAAATCATTTTGCTTAATGTGAGAAAAGTCATCTTTAGTTGGAAGGAACGTAGACTACTGAGAAACATTGCAGCCCCTCAAAATGTTCGCCAAGCTTTCCCAAAGCCTTCCTTTAGCTGACGAAGACTACAATATTGACGTAGAATGACCTCTCCAATGTAAGTAGGATGGTTACGGGCTAAATCACTGAAGCTAACGTTCAAAATGATCACGCTACTAAAACAGAAAAACCCATCTCGATGAGTTCCCCTTGTTGTTCTATCAAACTATCCTTCAAAGAATTCGAATGTGTATTTTGAAAAATGGATTTTCGAGATTTTTGGTGATCTAGGTGTGTGGGATATCATTTTCGACTAAATTTTGGACGCAGAATCCAATGAGACGGGTCCCGGAACGATTGACGCCAATTGAAAGAGTATATGGGTCAAAATAGTATATTTATATTTCGAATGTGGGTTTTTGAGATTTCTGGTACCTAGGCGTATGGGGTATCATAATCCACTAAATTTGGACGCTGAATAGATTGAAATGAGTCTCCGTGCACCTGGTTTGAGGAATAACCAACCCCTGTGAAGAAATTTGCAGCGTTTTTTGATCAAGACACCATAAAATGCCCAGAGTTTTTTTTTTTTTTTTTTTTTTTTTTTTTTTTTTTTTGGCAAATCGGAGAAGTTGACTTTCTGCATGAAAACATAGGTTGATTATCCAAGGAATAGCCAAACAAAAAAGCAGCTACTTATATCGTCCCTGACATTGTCCGCTCAAATCTGTCACCTCGAAAAGTAGAGCCCAAAAGTCGTACAATCGCTTAAGGAATTAGCGGTTATGGAGAGTGGAACCGACTTAGATCATAAAGTCGAAAAGATGTCGCCTGACTTCGCAACGATGTTTCGGAAGGTTGAACATTTATAAGGGAATCCCCGTATCTAACGACCCGCGCAAGGAAAACACCCCGGAGTCACCTCGGTCCAGACAAACAGACGCATAAATCTTACCAGCGGTGGTGACATCGAGTTTGGATGGAAATTCACTTTTCTTGACGTCACGTCCACAACTCGTTCTTTATTTCTCTCTTTCTCTTAACTATGCCGCGTTTAACGGGATGGAGGAAATAAGGAGATTGGAGTGGATTCGTAAGACATGAATACCGCTCGTATATCAAATGAAATAATATACGCGAGTTCCATTCATCATTATCCTCTAATCAAACAGTTCCTTTTCCAACTACACGAAATTTATCATCTTCTTCGCCTTACTTGGGCCGAATTAAGGTTTTCCACTTTCTCTAAGCCAAACTAATGTTGGAAACATTTTCCTTTTACTGTATTATGTATGGAATTCGACCTGAAAAATCAAGATACTATCATAATAGACACCTTCAGCGATCGCCTTTTCTTCCAATTTTGAGTATTTGGGGCCCACGATTGATATAGCACCAGAAACAACTGAAACTTGAGTAATCAAGTGAAGTTTTGAAAAAAATCTGGAAATGATTTTACAACAGTTTATTATTATTATTAATTTTAAGGAAAAAGCTCTTTCAGGTTTCAATAGTTGAATTATTTAAAAAAAAAAATTAAAAAAAAAAAACTTGATGTAAAAAACGCTGCCAATTTTTTCACGATAGTTGGTTATTCCTCGGACCAGGAGCATTAAGACTCATTCCAATCGATTCAGCTTCCAACAATTAGTAGAAAATGACACCCTATACGCCTAGGTACTAGAAATATCGAAAACATACATTCAAAATACATAGGTAAAAATACATCCATTATGACCCGATACCTCTTTCGTAGGGTGCTAATCGTTCCGGCACCCCCCACATTGGATTCAACGTCCAAAATTTAGTCACAAATCTATCTTTTCAAAATGCACATTTAAAAAAATTGGTCTAATTAGGCTGAAACGTTTCTGAAGGCATCATTTGGCGTCCAATATTGAGTTGAATACTATATTATAAAATACCATTGTTCAAAACTACCATTTTTGGGCTGAAAATTTGCATTGAAAAGTGAGCATTTCTATGGCCGTTCTCGACCTCAAACGCTGGTAAATGATTTGGGATATTCTCCGGGTTGATGATACGCCCATTTACGGCACATGCATAGATGTAGGGGTATTGAGTGAACAGTATTATTTACGATATCATCACATTAATCACGATTTCTTCCCCACAACTGATCAGGTTATTTTGAATCATAATAATTGATGTCATGGTGGAATGATTTCAGCTATTGGACAACGACTTGGATGACATGAGGCCCGATCATCAACTTGCCGGCTATGACCCCAGGATGTTCAAGAGAGACGCATACGACCGGATTCCCTACATGTAGCACTAACGACCACCGAACGTGTTGACCGCCTGAATAGGCGCGATGCACTCGCTGTACAGTCCTCCCTCAACAGCCGTTCAACCTCAAAGACCCCAAGTTTTCTATTCAACAATATAGATGGCTTGTCTTGCCCCATTAGCTGAATTTATTCACCATAATCCTTCTTCGTTCGTTTCAAATTGTAAAATAGATATTTTTTGAATGAACAAAATTGAAGCGTTCTGTTGCAATAGACTGACATTAAATTATTTCGAGAGCATGCAATATTTTGGATCACCACTTCATTGTTTTAATTTATCCATATACCTTCCTCCGTACCTCCTACAGTTCTTACAGCAATGCCGATGTCGACGGCATGTGAAACGTTAGTGCGATCATCTGAGAAGAATATCGTATAGTGAGAGAGAACATTGGTCATTTTAGCGTCATACAAACCGTTTTCTAGATTTCAACGTCTTGGGATAGATTTAATCAGGTACTACTTGACTCAAAGAGGACGCAGCTATTGTTTTGTGAGCAGCGGACCGGGTAGAAAAAGAGCTCATCCCTCGAGGGAACAATGCCCTAAAACTGTTGCTTGCACAACCTCGATAGCCGCTTAGGTCCTCTGATGCCGGTACATCGGCGTTGCGCAACCCGTTCGCGGTGATTTCAAGCGATGATTAAGGGCACCTTATCGGTTCAATCGCTCACTGTACGGTATTCAGCCGAAAGTCGCTTCTCGCGAATGACTTTTGCCTTCTCACAGTGCGCGAAGATGATGCGGTTTCAATAGCTTCTCACGAGGAATGGGTATGCCATTGGTGCACACACATACCCGCCTATCATTGTAGTTGATAATAGAATTGGTGGGGAAAATAACTTTGAATTCAACACCTACGAAAAAAATTTTCAAAATTGGGTTGAAGTCACATTTTACGAATTTAGATACGCTACAAATTCATTCATAATAATTTATTATTCCTTAGAGCAAGAATATGGGGGTAGAGGGGAGGGAAGTAAAAGGGAAATGTCCAAGCGATTCAGCATCCCAAATTTAGTAAAAAAAATTATGCCCCACGCGTCCAGTTCCCAAAAACAACGAAAACCGAGTTTTAAAAAACACATTTTTACCCATACCCTTCACGAAATCGGGACGATCTGAAAGAGGTCCCTGATCAACATTTCAAATATACTACTGCCAAAAACGACGTGGACCAGAAGGGGTACAGCGAACGTTGGACGGACGTTTTGTTTTAATGATCTTGAAAACTTGAAACGTGTACTGTCAAATCTGGGTTGGGAAAAAATTAATCAAATTGGTACAAAAGGAAAATTCTGAAGTAGATAATCGAAAACTTCGGAATCTCCTTATTTCGTCGAGAATAGCCCTCACAGTTTGACCATCATAATTGTCCCCATAGTTATTCAAATACTGGGCTAGCTGGATACTGCGACAACCCTCTCAAGGCTGCTCATGTCAACTTTCTGTTGTTAGCTGTTATTACTTGCGTCCTCGAGAGAGTAGAATCAGGAAAAAAAATGGAGGAAGAAAATTTAATTTTTGATCAAACAAGGGAGGAAGTAGGGGGAGATTCTCTCGCTCTGATAAGGCTTTGACTTGGTTCATGGTAGGCCAAAATTGCCTCCAATATTATTTTTAAATGACTAAGAGCCAGTAAATAGAGATTCAAAATGAAAAAAAAAACTCTAAATGCATGCTGGGTAGTAGCTGAGTAGATGTCAGAATATAACGAAAAATTGCCGTGGATTTGCTGTAACAACAAATTGCGTAAGGGTGAATGATTATCTGGCCGCTAGAGACGCTAATGTACCTAACTGGATATGATTACGACCAATTTAGCACGGTACAATGTTAGTTCATGAGTACTTCTAATATATACACAAGCATTCATACATCATAACCAAGAAGATTTCCACATTCGATATTATAGATTGTATCAGGAAAAATGAATCGCTGCCAACTTGTGTCGTTTCAGAGCTGTTTCAGGACAGATAAAATGTATCTAGCGTTTTTATTGTTCTAAAATGGAACCAACACTGCTGGGAAGATTGATTCCATCGGACGTGATTGAAAACGAAAGTAGAGCACGGTGTTGGAAAGTGGCACGTTTAGCTATGAGTTAATACACAGGCTCGCCGAACGCCTCCTGAGTTATGAAGATTGCATCTAAGTACCCTGTAATTCCGAACTTCGGGAACCCTCCCGGTTGCGCAACTTGTTTTTTTTTTTCTCTCTTTCTAACCATTTTTCGGTTTGAACTTCTCTTTTTTTCTCCACTACTTCTTTTTCCATTTCCTTCTATCATCTTCAATTCTCACCATCGAAAACTCCTGGTCGTGCGTGACGCACCACTCTGCGTTCCTACTCGTGTGGTCTTCATCGGTCACTTGTTCGACGCCGAGAAACACGAAATTATACGGTGGGAAGTTTTTTGGGCTAATACCTACCACAATTTCAAGTCTCGAAACATTTTAAACCGCAACTTGAAAATTATTTTTTGTTCCTAAGTGCAGCATTAGCAGCATCGCTTTCAAGTTTTACTTTTTGTCGGTTCGTCTCTTCGGACGAGTTCGATTCGCCTTTAAGCAACTACAAGTTTTCTGTTCAAATATCGCGTTCGAAATGTCATTGAAGGCCTCTTCTTATAAACATGTCGATAGATTGTTGCATCCACAATCATTAGAGCTTTTTAGGAGAATCTCGCGCAACGTGGCTAAGATGTTCTCACGATCTTAACTCCCGTTACGCCTTGTGATGATATATCGTAATTGTCTCATGCTTTTTGAGTAGCTCATGAGTTGTCGATAGTAAACAATAACGTTACGCCACGTTTTTGGTTTTGAACTATTAATCGATCTTTTCATGAGCGTTCTGTTATGTATTTTGGGGTCGATTAGTCTCAACGGTTGTCGGCGATCTGTGAATCCTTCAAAGTTATGATGTTATTCTGTGAGAAAATCATTTCCATAACGTGAACTATACGAAATGAAGCACGCATATTAAATGTGAAGCCTCATGAGACCCGTTTCAAGCTAAGCTTTCCTCGTACGGTGTACGAGAGAATCTTCATCGTCTCTTAAAGTGGAATTGGGTCTTCACTAGATTGGGCTTTATGGGATTATCATCGGGAGTCACGCTTAAACATGAAAAATTTGTAACCTTTATCGAGCGGCAGCTTTATCGATATGTTAATGTCCCTTTGTACAGTATACTGTACACAACTTTTGAACTGTGTTTGTCGTGGTTGGGGTCTTCTCCGAGATATTGTTGACAGTTTAACAACAACTACAACTTCTATTTATTACGTTAGAGTGACTTCTACATCGAAAATGAGCAATAGAAGGTTATTTTGTGTGAGTTTACAAACAACATTCGTGCCGGCATGGATTCCACAGGTAGGTACCTCAACTTCTAGCTCATTTATGCATTATAATCATTTTTTGTCGCTGTTTCTGTGGTTGGAATTGGTTTTTGAGATTCTCCGGTTGCTGTGGATCTCATTATCATGTTGGTTACTAGTAAAATACTGTCGTCACGGGCCATCAAAGTGTGTGTACAGTATACTGTACAATGGGATCCAAGCGATGTTGAGCATTATGAAAATCGAACCTGAATTTTTAATTGCATTGTCAATTTCTCGGGCTTATAACATCAGTTTTGGGAATTATTTTTATTGCAAATGACCTATGATTTTGAAATGTGACATTCTAGGCGTATTCTACTATCGGTCTTGTGATGTGTTCTGGTTTTAGCCAAGCTATTTTTCGACGTAGACAACGAACAAGATGCTGAAGTTCTTAGATCCCTTCTTGAGGGCATTTCTGATGACAGTGAAGACGAGGGTGACGTTTTTCAAGATGAAGCCGATATTGGGCAGGTACAGTTCCGGAAGCTGCAGAGGGTAGGTGCTGATATACTACCTAGGGATGCGGAAACATTACCTGAAGTGCAATACGACATGGACTGTGAACAGCTCAATGTCCACTCGGTTTTAGGAGATGAAAATCCAGCACCAAGTGTAACCCGTCGTTTTCACGTAACGGGCTAGGGATCCAAAAATAGACCTAGGCGAATAATTAGTGGGAGATTAAAGACTTTCACTTACCGTCCGGAATGTCTGCAATGGTCGGTCATGGACGCCAAGTACACCTGAATTTACCAAGCTCTGAGGAATGGGGTTTCGTGATTGAAAAGACAAGGGTTCAATATTGACTTATAATAAACGCAATTGACAGAAATATAAAATACGGAATGTCTCGGCCGAGAAGGATATTGACTATTACGTAACCTAATTATGGAGTAGGCAAAAGTGAAGGGCTGAGGGCCAAATGAATTTACGAGGTAGCTGAAGGCTCAAATGTTTGGTTTGAATAACGGTAAAGTGGAAGTGATTTGTTAATGTCCTCCCCTAATTCCTTTTACTTTTCCTAACGCACGACAGACAAAATACTAGATAATACGGCTACAATGTACAACTCTATGATCAGCTTTCTGGTGACTAAACGTCAGGGCTTGGGCCAGATTTAGAGATTTGACTTTCGCGTTGCGAGGGTACGAAACAGAGTTATTTCGCCACTTACGTGTACCAACTCCTTCGGATGGAGACAACAGGGTGATGTTCTCTTCGCTGCTCGGCTTCGGTCAGGGGAACGCCGTCCAGGCCGGAGGAGGCGAGACTCTTTCCGACGGAGGTCCGACGACTGGCGGTGCGTGGGAAACCTGGACTATTGGCCGTCGAATCGGGCGCGAACGGATCAACACTCGGGTCCGACGGGGGATTTTCAGTTCGTATAAGGGCCCACTGTTACGGGAGAGGAATTGGCTGATCTCCCAATTCCCGAGTTCTCACCCTGAAGGAACCACGATACACTTGTTCCCTCAGGTCACGTTCACAACACCAGCTTCACAAGGGGTTGATTTGCTTCGCGTCGGTTGTTTCGCTGCGATGTTCCGCTTCGGTTGTTCCGCCCCGAAACAGGTTGTTTCGCTGGGGTTGTTCCGCCCCGAAACAGGTTGTTCCGCCCCGCCCCTGCCTCGCCTCGTCCTCTCGAGATTATGGCGAGCAGGGGGGGCCAACCTCGTTTCAGGCCAACCTCGTTTCACTTGAGTTCGTACACGACTGACTTCCGAGCCTTTCCCCAGTCCGCTCGTCAAGTCGCCTTCCCCTCCTACTCCTCCCTGGGTGTCTCGCGCCGCCCATCGCCCAACCAATCCAATGAGGACACGCCTTTCGCCCAGCTGGGTCAGGCGCTTGGAGAGGAGAGGGGTCGATCCGTACCCCGCCGCCGAAGTTTCTTGACGGGGCGCTTGGAATCTGCCGCCCCGTTACACAAGTATCTCTAGAACAAAGCAATTAACACCTCCGCCTCGGGATTTTGTTCTTGATGCTGAAGCTCCCGGGCCTAGTGCTTCGACTAGAAAAACGCGCTCTTCTGAACCATCTGTTGTCGAAGTGTCGTCCCTACTATCAAATAACGATGCTGATGCTTCGTCCCAAATCCTTTCTGAACAGCTACCCGAAGATCCTATGCTAGCAACTTATTTCGCTGGTGTTGAGCAAGAGAAGAAAGTTCTTGGTGGGAAAAAAAAATTTGCGGTATCTTGGACAGCTGTGAGCGAGTGGAAGGTTCCCGAGGATATAACCCAAAACCTCTCAGATGACAGTTCAGAGGCAGAAAATAATGGGGTTTTAAAATCTCCTGCTGAGTTTTTCCATGAGTACATTCCAGACTCAATGTTTGAGAGAGCCGCTTTTTATTCAAATCTTTACGCAACTCAACAAAATTTGACTCGCTTTCAAAATACAGATGCAGGTGAACTCAAGAAACTTTTTGGACTGCATATTATTATGGGAACACCAAAGCCTGAAAGTCGCTAGATTCCCTGAGACCATGACAAGGAACCGATTTTTTCGACTCAGAACTTGTCTTCATCTTGTTGACAACCTAACTGTTTGCACAGACAGGGATAGATTCCAGAAAGTAAGGCCCCTTTACGATTCAATCAGGGATAGATGTCTTCAGCAACCTCTTGAACCCACCTTATCAATCGACGAACAAATGGTTCCATTCAGAGGAAAGATAAACGTACTGCAGTATGTAAAAGGGAAACCCCACCCCTGGGGAATAAAAATATTTTGTCTATGCGGAACGAGTGGATATCCCTACGATTTCCTGTTATACCAAGGGCAAACTACAGAACTACATAAAGAGGCAAAAGAAAAACTGGGTGTGTCCCCAGCAGTCGTGTACACATTGGCTGAGAGAAGAATTTTCCCAGATACGCAGCGTAAACCTTTTGAGCTACATTTTGACAATTATTTTTCCAGTTTCCATCTTCTCAGAGTCCTCCAAAACATGAAAATCAATGCAGGCGGGACTGTAAGAATCAACCGTTTTTTTTCGCCACCATTCTCTTCTGACAAAACGCTTCTCAAAAAAGGAAGAGGATCTTCAGAATTTTTTGTCAGTCCGGATTCTAAGGTCAGCGTTTTGAAATGGGCAGATAACAACTGTGTAGTGTTGGCCTCAAATTTTGCAGCTGTTGAGCCTCAAGATAAAGCGAAACGATGGGATAAGAACAAAAAAGAATACGTGGAAATTGATAGACCCCACCTCGTCAAGCGCTACAATCATGGGATGGGTGGTGTGGACCTCCTTGACCAAAATATAGCAAATTATCGTATTTCTCTGAGAACGAAAAAGTGGCCTCTTCGAATGATTTTTCATGGTGTAGATTTTGCCATAGTCGCTGCATGGACTGACTACCGGAAGAAGGCCAAAGCGTTTGGCCTCAATCCCCGTGATATAATGGATCACATGGACTTTCGGATGAGAATTGCCGAGCAACTTATTTTCGAGGATGGTAAAAAGATCAAAAGAGGGAGACCAAGGCTTCAAGAAGAAATATGTTCAAAGAAGAAACGGGACTGCTATGAACACCGTCCCTCACTGGAAAAGGCTATTGACGGAGTAGGACATGTGCCAATCCACGACGCTGCTGGATCCAAAATAAAACGGTGCAAAAATGCTGGCTGTAGGGAGAGATCTCATATTTTTTGTAAGAAGTGCCAAGTGCACTTATGCATCAATAGCAAACGAAATTGTTTCGCTATTTTTCATGGTGTAAATCCATAACAAAGTTTACAACTAATAGTTCCTAAATCAATAGTAATTTGAGTTACCTACTTTTCATATATTTTCTTTTTATATTTTTTCTTAAAAAAACAATAAATTTCGATGAAATGTGAAATTCTTGTCAATTGTTACTCTTAGTCCAGGTCGAACTGTTAGCAACGGTTGAGTCCTATTGTACAGTATACTGTACATTCCATATCTCCTGAACCATTGGCCCTAGGATGATGAAATTTTGACCCTAGTCTATTTAGACCTATAGTAGAATGTGTACGAATTTTGAGATTTTTTGGATAAGTAGAAAAAATTTGGGACTGAAGGGGTTGAGCTTAGAATTGTGTGCCGTTGCTGTACTTCATAGACAAATTAAATGCGTGCTGCGTTCAATTTGGTGAAAACATTGATCGATTTCTTCAGTCGAGAAGTCTTTTCGAAAATACCGGAATGGTGGCAATGATGCCACATAGTTAATAGAAGGTCTGGAACTAACATTGCGAAAATCTAGTCATTTCGAAGAATCCGGATGGTTCTCTCGCATCGTTATCATCATCATGGGATTCCTCGTGTCTCTCAGGCGTTCAAAGGGCATCACATAATGAAGAGATCTCGAAAAATAGGCACGATGTCGGTATCCTATGTAGCAATCGTCCATCACGTGCACCGGCCCGCCCAGCAGGAGGTTGCCCAGTTGTAAATCTTTCCTTTAGCGCGGAAGAAGCTACCGGACCCAACATTATGTCAGCACTAGGATAATAGGGTGAGCCATCACATACCTTGCCGAATTGGCTTCGTGGTGGTAATTCAGCGTGTAATCAAAGTGTTCTCAACTGGTCCGAGGTACCATCAAATCAGCCACGAGCTCACCCGGTCTTTCACCCACTGTGCTTCTCTGTAAATCTCTAATCTCTGGAACTCGAAGTTGACTGGAAATGAGGTCGGTCAACGGGAACGAATGTGGAAAATCCAAGCGCGACTGACTCACCCACTATATGAAGAAAACTATTACTATTGAGAAGTTTCTACTCATTTGGATGATGCATTCCAAAAATTGAGAGAGACCTAAAGCATACTACCGATACTTGCAACAGAAATTATCCAAGTTTTCAGAGACGAGCTAACCAGCCAGAAACCTACGAGGAGTAGATTGAGAAATATGAGAGAATGGGATGACTGGCATAGTTTTGTCATTCCGAAATGTATTCTTCAATTTAATATGACTGAGGCGACAGAAATAACAAAATGAAATACGTATTATCTAATATCTGAAAGTATAGTCGAATTTTAAGCATTGATTGCACTGACTTATTAGTAGAAACATGATGAAACAATAGCTGGGAACCCAACAACAAACCAAAACACCAGTTTAAATACCCTATTAGCACTATAATTAGCAATACGAAGCTACGACCGCCTAGTTTTCACTCCATGAAAAAATGTCCCCGTGGTGTAGAATGAAGCCATACGTTCGGCATCAGAAAGGCAATTAAAGTGCTGCGAATTCCTATGAACACACAGCCCTTAGGGCTCGTTCGGAATAAGTGAGAGTGAAGGAAAGTTGCCCTTTTCTTGAATGAAAACCCGTTATTGTGAACATTCCCATATAAATGTGGAGCACTCTCACTTCCGATTCCAGTCTAGTTCGCGAGTGCGTGTATGTTGGATATACCTACTACCAAAATGGTGAGTATTGATGACCTCAATTGATAAAAATTCAAATTGACTAATTTTAATAATAGATAAATAATCCTAACAATGCCTATCCTTTGGGTAAGGAACCGGTATCATCCAAAAGGTGAGTATAGTGCTCCGGGGTAAAGAAAGAATATTTCACTCGGGAGTTTGAAACAAATTAAACCAACCACAACGATAATCATCAAAATGGTAGTTACATTTCAGTTTTGATGATACTAATGCATTGTAGATGTACGGTTTTACGAACGTTTTATACTTTACGACTATCATAAAATCCAACAATCATCAGATAAGATTCAGCTTATTAATTCTGTCTGATTGGGATCTCGTCGTTATCTACGATAGGTGGTAATTTGGGGAAGGAATTGATTTAGAGTTCGAGGATTCGGTTTATACGATCGTTGATCATAGTTCAATTTTTGTATACTGTTCCTGCAGGCATAATACGAGGACGAACACTTTTTGTTTACTTCGTAAAATGCGATATTGATACTCCTATTTACGAGTCAAAACAAATTAAGGATAAATTAAATACTCAAATTTCTACAAACCTTCCTTGATTCACTATTCATTATGAACCATATATTTATCTATCTACGATCCAAATAAATTTCCAGTTCCTACCCCAGGACTGCATGTGGATCTACTAATTATATAAAAATGATATTGGAAAAAACCAGTTTTGGGATTAGAAAAACACCATTTGTGTCGATAGGGAAGAGGGGCATTCGATTTTCGTACTTTGGCACAGTCCCCATCAGTAATATCGTGTAATGTCGGTCATATAATATGTAGTAGGCAGGTGTGCCTGAATCCAGGAGTATTTATGGAGATTATGTTGTTCATAATTTGTAATAGATTTCCCAAGTGCACCAAAGTTTCTGGCAGTATGGAGATGGACGAATGTGCAACAAGTTTACTTATGACCCATAGTGTCCCTCAAAAAAATGTACTATGAGCAGTTGGCTAGTAAATATTAAAATCAATTAAGCCCAACTATCAACGTACATAGAGTTAGGTACAAATCGTGACATCAAGTTGATGGAAGAAAGTGACGAATTCCTAGGCGTATTCCCTTACTAGTCACACAATGGGCAAACCTCTCACTTTCAAGTGGATAGACAAAAGACCTTGAATTCAAGACGAGGCGCGCTGACCCTGTAGATTAATACGTGAAGGCTTTCTCTCAGTTCGTAACTCAAAAATGGAAACAGAGAAACGTGATGAACTGAGCGGTATAGGCTGTGAGTGAACATTAAGTCGAGGATTGATGAATTAAAAGGATCTGTGGCTAGTGGTTCTATGTGATCCTTCATAATTGCCTGCCTCTGACCACTTTCCATGTTAATCGTGTTTCAAATTAGTACAATTTTACAAGCGAGCTGTCAGGTCAAAAGCTAAATGAGATGATAAATAAATTAGTGATCAATGATCTTCTAAGTTCTTTGATTGAAATTGAATGCAAGAAATAATATTCATTGATCGATATTTATGAATTAATTTAATGATAGATGAAAATTACCAGAACGTTATTCTCATTTCAGAGGTTATTAGTCTTCTCCGCGCTGCTAACAGTAGCAGCGTGCCGGGAGAAGAGGTCTATCGGTCCGATACCGTCCATCAGCGAAGGCTGGGCTTCCATTGGATCGTTTTTCAGCCCTCCAAAGCCGTCTCCACTAGCCAAGTACCCAGTGTGGAAGGTGCACAAGTACACGGGTATCCAGCTGAAACCCATCAGCCACGAGGAACTTGCTGCGGCTCAACCCGTGGAAACATTTGACGAGCATGGATTAAGAGAAGTGGAAGGGCTCCCACCAAAGGTAGGTTTTTGGGAGTTGCACCTTGAGGAACAGAAAATGATTTGGCAATACTTGACGAGGTAATTCTCTAGGTTTGGAAGGCTCCTCAAGAAATAGAGAAATTTTTAAAATAATATTTTCCAGACAGTTCACCTTCCGGAGTATCATCATGAGCCGTATTCGTTAGGACCATACCCATCTGCTGATGGTGAAACTCGCAGGGCACTTGCTGCTATTGACAATTTGTCTGGATTCGCTGGTCTCCAGCCACGACCTTCAGCGCACGGTGAGAATGCCTTGTCAGAAGTCTTCGAGTAGAAATTATTTGTGGGCGACCTAACTAATTTTGGTTTCAGGCAGGAGCTTGAGCAATGTGATTGGTAGGTCAGATGATGGGGCTGAGGAAGAAGTCGAGGCTGAAGACAGAATCGGTCGCCTTAAAAGAAAACCACTTAAATTGAAGAAGAAAGCACTTCTTGCCCTATTGTTCAAAGGACCCAAGGGAGCTTTGGGGGGTTTAGGTGGCCTGGGTGGCCTCGGCGGACTTGGTGGTCTCAGTAGTTTGGGCGGCTTCTTCGGCGAAGGATCAGGAGAGTACCAGGAGGTTGAGCACCAAGAGGTTGAGCATCCCTACCCAGGACATACTACTGTGTACAGGACGCCTACGCCTTCGCAAGGCTGGGGCGGTTTCTTCAGTGGCAATGGAGAAGGTGGAATTCACGTTGATCTGCCAGAAGCATCGCTTCCTGTACTCCCGGAGTTGAAGTTGGTGCCGGAAGCACCGAAATTGCCTCAAATCACATTACCAGGAAACTACAAGCTGCCATATTCTACCGGATCGTACGTTTCAATCAAAGTAAGTTCTATCCCCTGCCAAAACACTATAGTATACATTCACTCTCAATCTCTTCACACTAAAGTTTGACTATACCAAATTAGAAGTCTGGCAAAATTTCGGGAGCAGCTGAGAGGAAATCTTGTTTAATAATGGTTCGAATATTACTTCAGATAGTGTAATTCCTCCCTTCGCCCACAATACTCCACCCAACGTGCGTCCGTATCCGCTGGATCAGCTAACGAATTGACCGATTTAGAGAACTGCAAAGATCCATACCACACAGGTCAACAGAAAGCACTATAACAATGATATCATACTATCCCGAGAATACATTTAAAAACTCAAAAAGGTTCGAATAAATTAGAAGTGTCCACGACGGATCATCGAGTCCACTAAGCGTGACCATTTGGCAATAGGAGAGGTATACGGAAGTGGCTTAAAGGTGAGACGCAGAGAGTCAAGGCACGATTCAAACGTGGCAGAAGGTTAATATCCTCTTAAAAGAGCAATATCGTATCTCATGTGGTTGTTGATAAAATATTTATTCAACCAGCCATTCGGGACATTGACGGTTGCAATCGGGTGTAAAAAATGCATTACCGACTAACTATTAATTTTTTAAAATTATTATTATTATCATTATTTTTTTTTATCCAACAGGTACCAAAACCACACGTTCCTCCAGCTGAACCAGCCCCAGTCTACGGAGTTCCCAGCAACGAATACGGCCCACCACCCGTTGACTACGGCTTACCCCCCGCTCATTACCAAGCTCCTGCTGCTGAATATGGACAACCTCTGCCCATTTATCACCATCAAGTACAGCACTACCAGTCAGCGCCATCTTACCAGGTGAGAAAATGCTTCCGTGATTTCCATAGAGTTTTAAACGCTGGATTGATCCAGATGAGTTCTGAACCAATTCTTACAAGTGGTGGCAGGGGTCAAAAGGAATACTTGAATGATATATAGTTTTTCTAGAAAATAATGTTGTGTACCTGAACCTACTCCGGAGATACTGAAGATACTTTTTTCTCACATAAGCAAGATGATTCATCCAGATCTATCCAGAATAATAAGACATTGTGTTAATACTGATTTTCCTGAAATAACAAAGTACATGGAAGTTGTGAGTAGTTCCATTTTTCCACATGACTGAAACCCAAATTACCGAATGAATAAATAAGTAGTCCTCGACAAGTATGTCAATTCACTTAGTATCAATGGAGGATTGAGTGCGGCCGTGAGCAACATTTCTTATGACCGTCATTGCTGCTTCCCCTAGCTCATTGACACAGATTTGGGAAGGACATCCTCTCGTGTTATTCAATCACAGTGATAACTTCCAGAAGTGTGTTTTTGTCCTCATGTCCCCTCAGAAAAATAAGTATACTCGCCTAGGGGAGTTTCTTCTCACGCGATGTTGGGGTACGTTTTGCCTTTGAAATGGTTGGGTTCCTCTTTGAGTACCTTCAGGCCGTTAGAGCTGTGGCGTTGAATGTATGTACAAGGTCAAACGCCAACTGAATGAAGAAACATATCTAATGAATATTCTGGCTGCATATTAATACTGGGAATCAAAATGTATACAGACTGAGGATTTCCCTCAGAATGAAAATCCGTAATATGCTACGCCCAAATACAAGTACTTTTCCACAGAAAACTGCATTTCTTACTTGAATAGGCCATCTTCAAGTTTTTTACTCTCATTTTCAGACTCACTATGAACAGTTTTCACCATCCGTGCCCGCTCCACCCGTCTACAACGCGTACCAAAGCCATGTGAGTAGCTACCAAGCGCCAGTTCACGACTATTCGCACACAGTGGACACATCTACCGTCGTTGGCGAATATCCTCCGCCACCCCCGGTCGCTACAACGGTCTACAATTACTACCCACCACCTCAGGGGTACTCGCAGCACGATACCGTGGTTTCGTCCTCAGACCAAAAGGAATCTTTCGTACGTGCTGACACAAGAAACCCAGTCGTTGGCCTTCACACGAGCGACGAGGAAGCCACCGAAACCATCCCTAAAGGTACATATTTTCACAACAAATCCTGACTGGTCTTCAAATGCAAGAAATATTCTTATGAGAAATATTCTAAATCCAGATTCCCACGTAGGATGGGATTCAAGGAGACACTGCAACCAAAAAACGAATTATTTAAATTATTTAATTAAGAATAAATTTTTTAAATGGTATTAATTGTTCAATTCATGATTTTATTTTCGTTTCAGAATTGGAACAACAGCTTCCGGACGTAACAGAAGAACAAAAAGAGTCCACTTCCCAATAGGCGAAATCGTCTCTCACATAATTTTGTACATAGCCTCGTGGTACTCCACATTAAGTTATTCATTGTCAAGATCTTGGATTTCTTATGTTCAAAGAAATGATTTAGTACACTCAAAGAGTTTGTGCAAAGTACAGATGAAATTTTAAAAATAAAATTTCACCAAAACCCAAGTACCGAATCCACCATAACATCGTCATTGTTTTCGACTGAGCTTATTTTGTGCTAAATGAGAGGTACTGCCAACGTAGGGAGCGAATTTCCTTAATGTACTCGTCAGGAAAGATATTAATTCTGAAACTCTCATGGTCTGTTGACTCTATTCACACCCTCTGATAGGCCTTCAACAGCATATTGGTAGGGTATTAACTGCAATCTAGAAGACCCTGGCAATCCTCTTATGTCGCAATAAAAGGGAGATCGCAGTCCATTATAATGGTAGCTAATGCAGTGAATGACTCGACGAGCTGGGGCATGATTAGAACTTTTCTACTGAAAGAACGCAGCTCAACCCAATTCCTAACCAGTATATGAGGAGAAACTTTTCCGAGCAGTAGATGAACGGAGGTGGCGAGCCCGACAGATGTGCCAGCTTTTAGAAGAAAAATATCTGAGGTGGGTTGAGTAACCTGGTTTTTGGAAGCCGAAGATATTATTCGTATAATGTCCACGGATGCTCTGTAAAAGAGTACTTTGACGCAGCGTTTTCACGGAGACTACGATGTTAGCGACGCCCTCGTCCGTCAGAGGTCGTCAACGCCTGAGACAAGGTTTCTTGTGTAAGAGGTTTTTGAAAAGCTGTGTCACGTTGAATTCCTCTTACTCACTGACATAATGTTTTATGAAATTCTTCTTAATGGAGAAAAGAGCGTACTTCAAGATGAGGAAGAAATAATTCAACTACGATTTGAGCTGGGGTACATCTTTTTTACACCCCACCCATCATTTTAAATATATGAAAATGCTCAAGTAGACTAACTGAAATTTTTTCAATAGAAAACGATACTACCAATGCCTCGGACCCTAAAATAAACTAAAAAACAATAAATAAAATCACGTTTAAAGGCACGGTTTTTTTCCTAGGTTTAAGGCGATTGGTTGAACAGAACATAAAGCCTCATGAGCAGACTCCTTTGCGAAAATTCTGAAATCTTTGAGCATTTTAATGAGTTTTCTTTTTGGCCTGGACACCTGACAACGAGCAATAGGCAAGGTGCAGTGGACGGATAGTTGAGATTTTGAATCCTACTCACTTTTTATTGAATAATAGTAAATATTAAGGCAGGAAAACATTGTTTTTTCTGGTATATCATACAATGAGAATGAGAATTGTAAACCAAAATCTTACATTTTTTTATCTACGGCCTTGAAGCAACAGTTGAATTTTCGCTTACATGTGAATGATTCTCTCGCAATCAGAGTGATGCGCAAGGGTGCCGAGTTATGTGCTAACACAGGATTCCATAATGCTCCTAGCCAATAACCTAACAGCTCTCGGTTATCAGGGAATGATCGTTTTCTACGATTTGGTCGACCCAAATACCAGGCGCACGGCCTATATAGGAATTGACTCTGTTCTCAATTTACCAGACGATCAATAGCACCTTGAGTGGTCCGATGGCAAGAGAAGTTAGATCGAGGAGGAATGCGGGAAACTGGGAGGTTAGAGGGCGCCTGGTGATCTCGAAGGCTCTTGGTGTCCCTGATGTAACCAGGCTCGACGTTGTGGCTCAGAGCGTTGAAATAGACTGATGAAGACTCAGGATATTCAGAGCTGAGGTCGACGAGTAATAGCCCGCTCGTTATCGTCTCGGAAAATGCTCTCACTCCTCAATCCTCGTCAGTGGTGGGGTTCTTGGAACAGTTTCAAATCTGTGTGACTCACGGTGAGGGCATTTCAGATCCATGGCAGAAATGCACAAATCTACTACCTAACTACTATTGCAGACGAGTTGGACTATATGAAGAGCCAAAATTTACCTGCAAACGAACCTTTTATCTCATAATTCTTTCTCATATTATTATTTATAAGATCTATACTATAAGAGATATTATAAGATTAAATATAAGTTAATTCTTTTTTCAAGTATAGTTCCAGGAAGAGCGTTTTGAATTTAGGGTTTGGTTGCTCAAGTGAACAAGGCTTGTTCAATTTATAGCTTACGCACTCATTATGCACTTCAGCCTTCGGACCGGAATATAGGTCAGTATCTTTTTAGGACTCATCATTCGAGGAGGTAATATGAGTGTCAGGAAAAGAGCTTTATAACTGGTAGTTTCGCATGGTGTAACAGCCGTTCGGAACGCCTTTATGATTTCCCACCAATGCAGGCCGTATCGGTTTTCTACGCCTCGTTATGCGTGGAGTCGACTGGCTTCCTCTCAGATCGAGAACCCGCGAACCAAAGACAAAAGAGGTGCGAACGAAAAATAGGTGTAATAACTGTGAAAATATCTCATGGGCTCGCTGTGTTCGCAACCATTATTTCACTTCCTCCGAGAGTTAGATCATCTTATTCGTTAGAGAAGAGTCTCGTTTATTGCAGAACTTCCCGATTACCCACCTAAACGTATTAATAATAATATTTTCAGAGTTGAGAGATGAAATATGTTGTTAAAAGTAATACTGAATTGGATCCTTCGTATGGTGGATATACAAGGAAACAAACACCTGGCACTTTCCTTCGGCAAAACTTAGAAATTGCCGGATTACGGTGAGACTGGCGAAAAATCAGAAATCCAAATAATAGGTTAGCTAAAACTCCTTACACAATAAGTTACCCCATTGTCTCCACCTCCAAAAACCCGGGTGGGTTATAGAGAAATCTCGAGATTATTATTCGAGGCTTGTCTAACGCGCGCTTGGGACGTATTTTAAGGAGGTACCGAATAGTGGCGAAAGATTATCCCTCAGCGGGGAAAAACTTCCTCATTTATTTATTGTGCAATTGAGGCTACCCTCGGTATAGCATACGCTGCTATGCAGGACGTGAGCTCGGAGCAGTTTCTCAAGAGCCTATTTTGTGAATTATGCGTGCACACGAGTTCTTTCTCCATCCAGTAGAGCACCCCGGTCTAATAAAATTACATCATGGCGGCATCCTCGATGAGAATTTTGTTTGTAAACGAGGGTTGAAGCACGCTTTCGACTTATAGACAGCCGCTGGGTGGTCCTAAAGAGCGATGGATGAACTATTATCGGATAGGAATGAAATAAAAAACTAAAACCCGATTAGTTTGTTTTTAAAGGTAACACTAGATTCGATCACCGGAAAACTCAACGAATTTTGACCAGGATGTTTGCAACAGACCACCTGTAAATGCCTTCATGCCTATTAGAAGGACAATGCCGAAATGACCGACCGCGAAACTAAGTGGACTTTGAAGCAACTTTTACGTTGCTTAATGAGAACACTAATGTTCTTGGGAAGTAGAACGAAGCTTATCTAGGATAAATCAAAACCAAGCTTCAGTCTCACTTCAACGATAATGCGTGGATGGCGAAGTGCCCTCTGGGAAAATAGCTGACTCTTTCTATCAAATGAGTGTTTTCTCTGATCTCGACAGATCGTTTTATCATGAACAAGCTTAAAAGGCAGGCACGAAGAGTTTTTGGGCAAACAACGTTTATCACTCTCCTCCCTCTCGTAAGTACTTGCTATATACTGAGAAAGTATACATATTGATTCAAGATGTGCTTTCATTCAAGTATGTTACCGTTGGTATTGACTATGAGGATCTATTTATTCCACCAAATAAAGGGAGTCTAACATCACATCTGCAGTTTTTTTTTTTTTTTTTTTTTTTTTTTACTTCATACAAATAGGTTTACAGGTAAGAAAAAGTAAAAACGCTACGAATTCTATCACACGGGTTGGTTATTTCTCGGACCAGGAGCATGGAGGCATTCCGTACGATTCAGGGCTCAAAATTTAGTGGAAAAATGACACCCCACACGACTAGATACCAGAAATCTTGAAAACACACGTTTGAAATAGGTAGATAGATACCCACTTTGCCCATAACCTTTTCCAGTGAGGGCCAACCGTTCTGGGATCCGTCTCATCCAATTTAGCGTCCATAATTTAGTCGAAAATGAAACCCCACCCGCCTAGATCGCCATAATCTGAAAAATCCATTTTTCAAAAAACACATCTTGACCCCTCCCCCCTCCCTAAAATCAAGTCCGATTGGGTTGAAAAGTTTCAAGGGCTAACTAGTGCCATAAACGGGACCCTGACTCGAATTTACGATTTTTAGAAAATTTCCTACTACTAAAATCGGCGTGGACGGTGGATGGACATTTGCTTATTTTGATCTAGACACCCTGAAATGCCCAAAATTCTGGGCCGAATCAGGAAAATTGACTTTTTGCATGAAAACATTGGTTGATTATTCAAGGAATACCCAATCAAAAGCAAAACAGCGAGCGGGTTTTTATGAAATGCATCTACTGAAAGTGACTTGGTATGGTAATGAAGGTGCCCGGAACGAAACACTCCCACTCCTCATTAGTCGGTCGAAGTTTGCATTGGGCGTCCATGGCGTTTTCATGGATGGCATAAATACGAAGAAATTTCACGTATCCAGTCTACGACTCGTTGGTCTTTGAAATGAAATTAGAGGCGATTTGAGCCGTCATGTCATACGTGACTCAAGATGTGTCGAGTCTCATTTTCCTTACGAATCCTTTCAAGGCGCAACATCCACGGGTCGAGAGGGTTAATAGGATACGTTAACGGTAAGTGTCCCAATGCCGAGCGCACGGGGCGAGATTGCGAAACGCTCTCCCACTTCTCACTAATCGGCCCGCCGTGGGGGATTCACCCTCATTGGGGCTCTGGACGAACGTGACCCTTCATCACCAGGAAGTGTTTCACCAACTGCTTGAACACTTAAGATGACCGAATACTAACGAGAGGTCGACCCAGTCCATCCATCTTCAAATAACTAATTAAAACGAAAGTATTTTGTACGCAAAAATCCGGCAGCTGGAGTTGATTATGGAGATGTTCAAATGAAACCACAAGACAACGGACGACGTGAGCTATATAATTATACTGGAGATGGACTGATGATAATTCATAGAGACGATCCGGGCAATAAAAAATATTCTACAAACCCAAGCTAGTATATTTCCTCTCACCTATCGCCCCATAATATAAACGTGATTCAACTTAATGGCTTCTGAACCCCATTAACAAGCCCTAACAAGTCAGAGAGAACCCGTCCTTACCAAGAATGCTCCCCTCAACAGAATGGTCTTTTACCCCCTGCGAATAGCGACGCTAACCACATGCTTCCAAGACCAAATTCAAAATAAGGAAGCGTCGATGCCCTGGTCAAAGATCAAACCACAACTAGCAGATTTCCACTTCATAACTGACAATATTCGCCTGCGTCGGGTCAGTGGGGCAGTCGCGACTATCAATCAGTTTAGAAAGCCGAGGAACTGGTAAGTACTCGTACGTACCTATATACCGTCCAGTTGCGCTATCCATTCCGACACTCTCACCCACCTGAAGACTAAAAACACCATTATATTGAGGCACAGGTTATGTTTGTCAAATCTCGAGAATTCAGTTCCAAAATTTCTTATCAGACGTGTCTACCCGTATAATTCAATGCTTGGTCCGTTATTCCTTGAATAATCAACGTGTGTTTCCATCCTCAAGGTCATAGGGAGGGGGGAGGGGTCGGCCATCACCGATTGGCCCCAAAATTATTTTTTGGACGTTTGCTGTCCACGCAGTTGTTGGTAGTAGAAAATATTCTAAAAATCTGAAACATCTCAGCCCAATTGGACCAAATTTGGGGAATCGGGGTCAAAATATATTTTTCGAAAAATGAATTTTCGAAATTTACGGTACTTAGGCGTGTGGGGTTTCATTTTTCACTAAATTCTTGACGCTGAATCGATTGAAATGATCGGGACACTCCACATCACTGCCTTCCCTCATTTTCTCCATGCTTTTGGTCCGAGGAATAACCAACCCGTGTAAAAGAATTCACAGCTTTTATTCTCAAATTCCTAATTAAGCATTCAATATATCATTTACCCAAGATTTTATCCTCTACCTCTAAGATGGTTGTTACTTCTTTTTTGAGTACTCTCTAATTTGAGAACAATGGTAAACGAAGCGTTAAAAAGGTCATCTGTTTAATGCTGAATCGAAATTTCGTATGAATATTTTGAGAAGGAAATCACTACTAACAAAATAGGTATACGTGAAATGTGAATGTTCGTGATTTTGGTCGTCGTTTGAGGCACTTGTAATCTTGCTGGGATTCTTTCACACTGTAAACGGCAAGCCAGCCGGTTCAAATAATTAGGTTATCCCGGGACGAGAATTTTCGCTATATCAAATTTATCTCGAGGTTTTTTCTATGGATGTACCTTATGGGGGTAACCCACTCTCGGTCGAAAATGTCAAATAGCTTAAAACGCAGATTTCATGCCCGAGAAACTACTCGTAGTTAACCCTACAGCCCCATGGACCGGAGAGGAACACAGCAGACATGGACGTCAGACGACTTATCTGGTCAGGAGTAAGCATTCAAAAAATGTCGAGCATATTGTCCAGATTGATAACCTACTTAGGAACAAACGAATAGAACCAAAAGAAAGTTGTAAGTAGATCAACCAACAAGGGCAACCGAGTGGAAAAAAGGTGATCCTTCCGAGGTTGTGTCTCGTGTCATAAGAAAATGATGATACTGCGTCGTTGTGAATCTTCCAGCCTCCCAACCTGTTTAAATCATCAACTCGTTTCTTCCACTAGAACTAGGCGAGAGTAAATCAACGACCTCGCGCGCTCTGACGGCATGAATACAAATTTTTCCGCGGAATTCGTTTGATAGCTCATTTTCAGAGCGGTTCTACCTCCCAATCAGCTCACGTCTCGGCTCAATTCAGTTATGGTAATAAAATGTCAGATGTCTTCGCGATGATTTCACTCGACGAGATGCGTTCCATAGTGAAAAATACCACGATGCAAGTGATTTTGTAATCGAAGAAGGGTTCACGGTTGTGACCAGTGTTTGCAATAGGTCGCTCCTAATCGGTTCGGTTAGTTCAACACTAGCCCTCTAACAAGAATACGCAATATTTTCATCAAACCATTCCGTGAATTTTTGGAATATACCCACATAGTTTACGTTTTCCTTTCTAGTTAGGACGATTGTACAAGTAATCGCGTTGCATCAGCTTCTCAGCTAAATTCTATCCAGGACTGAACGTTCAGTAATTAAATGACTGTATACTATGTTGATGAACCATAGTTAAACCATCGCCGGAAAAAAACTACCCAGCGTTCCAACGTCCAAAGATTCAGCAAACTGGACAATAAGAATGTCAGCGTAGGTTAATCAATGTCTCTAAAGTAGTTAATAGGACGCGCATAATGCGATAAAAGATGAATATGGAGAAAAAATATACCTACCTACTTTCATTTTCCCGGGCATTATTCAGATTTTCAGCAAGTATTCATCATGGATTATAGTCATTTTTGTGCAATTCTTCAGTAACTAGATAAATGAGTTACGAAGATGCGTATATTTGTAAAATGAATTTGGCCTTATTTTCAGTATTTTCCTATGTTAGTGGAGAACCAGCTTATCATAACTTATGGAGCTATGTAACGATTAGCAACAACCCGTGTATTTTGGAGTTCTCGTCTGAGTTTTAGAGTGTTAAGCTTCAACTTGAAGTAAAGAGCTGTCAGTATTTTAGTATTCTACAAGAACACAAGAAAGAAGTAGAGACTATCGATAAGTACGAGACGAAACGACCGACTCGGCCTACGGTAAATGCTACTGAAGCGTATAAGAAAACTTATCGACCCTGAACAAGCATCTAATGGCCTCAAGACGGCTCGACGATCTTTTGCATTCTCGCGGCGATATGATATTTCGAAAGGTGATGTACGTGTTGAGGCTGGTATTACAGGAGGCTGAAAAAGCTGTAGACGGTCAAGCTCGGGGGTCATCAGTTACTCAAACGCGGGGTCTTGTAAGGTTGCTGAATCAACTTGGTTCTTCTATCGCTGACCCCGGGGGGTTATTATCCCGCGAAAGAAAATTCATAAATTCTCCTATCGACCGTTTTGTTTGTTGTTGTGTCAACAAGAATGGCATTACTCACTCTTACTCAATGAAACACAGTATTCTCGGGAGAGCATTGAGCGGGAACTTGAATGTTATTTTCCAAATGACAGTTTCAATTGTACAAACTAGTCAGTTTCAAATGTATAAACTGGTCTAATGAAACTCGGTGAGGGATAACACAAGTTTTCGCTGAACGAGGGAGGCAATAAGGCTGAAGCTTAGGTACTAGGGTGGTGCAAAGGATACAAAAAAAGCTGCAAATTCTTTCACACAGGTTGGTTATCCTCGGACCAGGCACATGGTGACTCATTTCTTCAACATGGCGAAAATGGAAACAGTGGGAGAGGCGGGTCCCGGACCAATTCCAATCGATTCAGCGTCAAAAGTTTAGTGGAAAATGATACCCCACACGCCTAAGTACCAGATCTCATCAATTATAACACATTAAGGAAGATGTAGGAGACCAATGGGCGGTGTCATTACCATTTATCGTAATTTTTTCTTCCTTTGTCTTTCGTCAGTTGCCAGCCATACAAGAATTCTTTGGTTTATCAACTTTGATCAATATTTATCGTCGATTTATTATTTTTTATATATCGGTTTGAGAGAAACCAACCAAAGAGTTGAGCCAACTGACCACAAAGCTAAAGTGAACGATTAATAGGAGGTTCCTGGGGATTCAGATATTAATTCTGACCGAGCAATATGTGTGACAAACAGTACAATAGGAACGCTTATGTAGATTCAAATATAGATTCGAATTACTATATAGATCCCGTATATACTCAAAACTCTCCCAACACACTCACATTAACTCAGACTATGAAAGCACTGCCAGATGTAACTGCCCTATCAACTCATTAACTGGTATAAGACATTAAGTATATGACAATCATGACATGAATTATGCAATATGAAAAGTTCTTTCAAATATAAGTTCAATATCCTTCCGGTGGGCGCGTAGCAGCACTCCGTGCTGCCAAGTAATTGTTCTTTTAATAAGTAGGATGGCGTTCATTTTACAGAGTGGGGATATTCAGTACCTGCAGTTGGCAGCATTGGTAATACAATCCACAAGCTAGATGCTGTTTACATTTATTGTTTCAGTCGTGAATTGGAGACAAACACATAAGACACGTCCTAGGCAGCACTCCGTGCTGCACGCGCCCACTCATGTATATGTTTTCACTGTCGTGAATACCTCCCTACTTTGGGATTTGAACTGTTGGAGGCTCATTTGAAAACACGAGCACAGATCAGGACCCTTCCTAAAAACATTCACCTTTTTTTAGAGAAATTTCGCGACGATCAACAACCAATAGCTGCTCCAGAGACAGAAAAAACTGTTGGTTGGACTGTTGGTCCATGTGGAGGGAGGAAGTGCAATCGTACGACAGTGAAATGTAATGATTGCAAAAAGTTCGTTTGCAAAAAACATTCAAAGCACATTACAACATGTGAAAAATGTTTATGAATCATTATTGTGAAGGACACAACATTTTGATGTTTTCAAATATTCATTAATGTTATTTTCCAAGAGACTATCAATTTTTTTCAAGTTTCATCATCAATATTATATGTGCCTTATATGTTTTTTTTATATTTTGACAATAGCTGAAATAAAATTATACTTTCAATGTGATCAGTATCTGTATTCAATTCAATGAGTAACAATTTCCAGTATATTATTATTAAAAAATAGTATAGCATGTTCAAGATATGACTACAATTATCCAAATTGATTATAAAATTACATTTTATGATATAAACAAACTTTTTCTCCTAGTCTGAGCTGTATGAGGCTCAGAAACTAGGATATTTCACAGGCAGCACTCAGTGCTGCTACGCGCCCACTCATGTAAGTTTTAAGGACGCGCCCACCGGAAGGATATGAATCAGCCAAATTAGAAAATAAGATTCCTCTAATGAGAGAAACCTAATAAAAAGAAAGGAGACAGTATTTTATGCCTACTAAATGGGATATAGAATTGACTTCTGGAGTCGGGACCAGTTCCAGGATTAGGGTTGATGACGTCACTCAATGCGTGAGTTTTGAGCCATCAACGTCGTCAGACCGCACCGAAGGCGTATTCTCAATATTGGTTGTCGAACTGAAAACCTGTTCCAGCGTTGAACAAACACCCGCTGTCGGACATGTTGTGAAGCCCGTGTACACCCGAGAACCTGATTGTTAGCAGCCGAGGACCCGTCTCCAGATGCCCACTTTTGAACTGAGGTGCAGTTCCGAAGCCCGCGGGATGATACCATATAATGAAGGGCTGATTACTTGTCGAAGATATAAGAGCCCGAGGCAAGGGCTAGCTTTCTACAATCAAGGACGAATTGCGTAAGAATTCCTCTTTTCTTTCTTGACCGCATCTCAACTTAGTCAGGTGCATGCGTGCAGCACTAATATGATGAGGAGGATTTGAGGACAACCGGATTTTCGTCTCAAATTTCACGACACTTCTGAGACTTAATAATCAAAAAATTGACCATTCCGTCCCGCTTCAGGAGAATCCTAAGGAGCCTCCAGCTGAACTGGAGGATTGTATGCATATAATATTATGTACCCACTCGTGAAAGGTTTCCCAAACAATCATTGCAGGATCGAGTAGGATGAGCCATTAAAGGATGAATTCTACCTAGTCATATTGTGGCGATACGCTGATAGTGATTCCAAGTAGAGAAACATGATTGTTTGAAGTCGTACATTATTTTCAATATCTCAGCCATGAACTTGACTTTTCATGATTTCTGAACGAATGATAAGGAACCACACATTTCGATTCTTACCCCGAACGTACTAGAGGTAATTAGGGGGTGTACAATTATTTCATCCCCATGTTGGGTATAAGTCCTCAGAACCTTGAAAGGATGAATGAGGAAGCCGGGTTCTCAGCCCGGCCCTGATCCAGGCGTGCCTCAGCTTTTATTGTAGCCGTTTATAAAATCCAGTTTTGACGAAAACTTGATCGCCGCTTCAAGAGCCAATGTCAACGAACAGTGAAGTTATGAAATAGGGCCAACGAACGCGGCCACTCAAACTTGTCGGCGCTGTGAGCTGCCTTCTGATAATACGCGTATTTTATAAGCGTTTGATTTGTTGCATAATTTTAAAATCTCTCCAATCACAAGAGGATGGCGCTGATCAAATTCTCAACGAGGAATCCTGGATGCATTAGTTGGAAACTGCACGCGATTTTTCAATGATTTACCTGTACATTACGAGCGCAGCCAACTCGTGTCAACTCGGCAATTGCAATTTACTTCACGAAGCGCTTCAACGCTGCAACTGCTACACGACGGTACCCTCGTCTTGAGACGTTATGTATTAGGAGTAGACAGAAGAGCCTTGCATCTGGACAATGATGTAACAAGCATAATAGATTGATGGGGTGAAACTAGTGGAGTCTCTGGAATGGTTCTGATGCCTACTCAAATTTTAATAGCTTGAGGAGTATGATTATAAATACATACTCCTTACGTAAATTGATACATTGAGGAGTGTTATTATATTTGCAAACACTTTTGTAATCATTCAATACCACCGGGTACCTCTCAACTTGTCTCCTGCGGATATGACCTGCAGACTGGCTACGGCATCTGTGACTTTCATCATGCCTCCTTCTTACCAGGTTAATGGCATGCAACAGGTCAAAACTGTCCCCAAGGTTTCGGATAACTGACACCTTTGTCAATTTGAACTTCAGTGAAAATTCTTCGAAAAATTGTCTTCTAGCTTTATTAATATTCACATCTGTATTTAAGTCAAGATTTATGTTTTTCTTCGAGTTTGTACTTTCGTAATATGAATATACCCATCTCGGCTTACGACCAGAAGATGAAATTTAATTTTCTTAAACTTCAACCTAATCGCAGACGATTTATTGTGAACACTATTCTCAGACTAAATCACAAGTATTCGTACATAAGTAGGTGTAGGTAAGTACTTTCAATGGGGCACAGGATGAGATATCCCTGAGACTCGTCCTATGCAACAATGTCTCAACTCAACTCATCTCCTTCCAATCCGCTCTTGTAATTCGTCGAAAAGTGTTGACATATGAGGGAGCAACGGTAGATTAAATCGCGGGCATTGGGGCGATGAGAGGAGTTGGGGTGGCCCATTTATTAAATCACCATCAACCGAAGCGCCGTCTGATGACCATTTCCTCGAGGTTTTTCACAACACCCCCTCAAGCCACTCTTGGCTGACATCAATTCCACTCAAAGACCCAGGGAACCGGTAATTGGGTACCACGAAGGGGCGAAATGAGCTAGAAAAGAGATGGGTATCGGGGATCTTGGGAGAATGGGTTACGCAAACCCTTTCACTATCTTTACTTCGACTTTTTTGATTATTTACTTTCAAGGCTGTGGTTTTTCGAGGCTTAGGATCACGCATGGTTCCTTGAAGAAGGACAGTGCTCAACTAATCTGATCTGGCTAAACTCATGTGACGACTAGTCGTTTTGAGATGATCCTCTTGTTAATTTCCATTTCCTCATTTTAAATTGAATGAACGGCAGAGATGATGGAGCACTCCGTGTAATATCATATTCATCTTCTTGATGAAACGACTACAGTTGAATTTCTCACCGAATAATCAGGCGATATGTCAAGTTACAAAAATATAAATTTTTTGTCACACAACCGCGTGGTGTTTGGTGCCAGTTTATTTGGCCCCTTATATTTCATTATCCATACAAAACCCAAACCTAACGACAGGCAGCAAGTAACTATCTACACTTCTGACGTTAAGTGCTTACGATATAACCTGGCCGACCCTAAATCCCTCCTCTAAGCTTTTTATTTGTGGAATATTGAAGGTCGACTTAATTCCCCGAACCGGCGTTTGCCGTTAGTCAAAATAACCGCTTCGACCCTTGGCCTGGTTTATTGAACATTGTTTCGCAATGTGGGCACAGAAGCGGATTCATCAGATTGGTCCAGGTGGTGCCGAGTCATCTATCATTCTTCGCACTGACGAGGAGAGCGGACGGTCATAGTTTACACCGAGTTGTGAAACGGATAAAGACCATTCGAGACGATGCTGGTCTCCAGGGAAGGTTCAACGAGAGCCCCGCCACATTATCCCAGATACTTTTTTTTCAGGAAGAGTTGAACTATATCTAGAATTGATGGATCACAATCACGAGTCACCCCATCATACCGAATTTCTACAAAAGGCCCTTTGAAGTTTCTAGAGAAATACCATCGATGACGGCATCCGAAAATAAACTTTACTGAGATAAACAACATGATTCAGGGAGTTTATGAAACCACGAATTAAAAAAACATCTAATTTAGACACTTTACGGCTGACCCACACACTCAACCTACTGCTCATGATTTGGAAGAATTCCAAAATTGGCCCTCATCCGTCAAACACCTGATTGAAACGCTGGAAATGATTTCAAAATTATCTTAAGCTATTTCTCAATGTTGCTTCGGAGCAATCGGTACACGCTGTTGTACATTACATATCCCACTATATTTTAATTAGACCAAATACGTAATTCAGTCAATGCCTTAATGATAATCATAACACATTAAGGAAGCTGTAGGAGACCCATGGGCGGTGTCATTGCCATTTATCGTAATTTTTTCCCCTTTGTCTTTCGTCATCCATCCAAGAAGTGCATTTTATTCTTTGGTCTATCAACTTTTATCAATATTTATCGTCGTTTTATTATTTTATATATATATCGGTTTGAGGGATATTAACCAAAGAGTTGAGTCAACTGACCACAATGCTAAAGTGAAAGATTTATAGGAGCTTCCTGGGGATTCAGATGTTAGTTCTGACCGAGCAATATGAATGCGTTCGTCAATCATACAAGTGAAACAGAAAACTACTAGTACCATAATTTTTTTAGATCGGCGAAAAAGAAAGAAAAAAATAAATAAAACCTGTGATAGTTGCGTGAATGAACATTCATTCATAGCAGTAGAATTCGGAAACGAATAAAAAGGGCAACAATACAAATTACTTGTTGGATTGAGAAGAGAGTTCAATTGATTTCACCCAGAGATCGTTAATTCAATTGCGTCACTCGATATTGCACGTCCGTGAGGGAGATCCGCAGTTTCAGGTCGTCGTCGTCATAGTGTAAGGTAATTGAAGACGCGTGTTCACAAGCTCAGTGTTACGTTGATGCGCCTAATGAACTTGTGGTTATTCCATCAACCGTAAGGTGGGCTTGGAATCGCTCCTTCGGTTTCTCACCTCGGTCACTTATCGAAACGATGTTCGCTGATTGATAATATCACAAGGATTACAGCGCGCTGACTTTGCGTCGATCTTAAGTGGGATGGCGAAATACATTTGTTTGTAATCCGTTAGTTGTACTACGTGCGGGCATGAACCTATTGTAGGCAAGCCCTCGTTTACAGAGAGATGGAAATTTTATGGATATTTTATTTAGGTACTACATTACCTTACATAGGTACTGTAGAAAAGTAAGATGTAATTAGTACCTGACACTGCCCATACATGCGGGAAATCAAAAAATAGAAATGTAGCTCCGCGAGAGCAATACAATGGAAGTTTGTAATTGATCACGTACAGATAGATTTTATTACAAAAACGATTCAAACAAACTTATTTAAAATTAAATTGAATTTAGGTTTTTGAGTTAAATATTTCCTCCTCTTAGTTTCAAATGGAACTATTTCGATCATTTTAAAAAGAAACCACTCAATCGTGTTGGGACACAATAGTGATATGCAGGCCTACCATGATTTGGAAAAGTATTTAGACTGAAAGATTTCTGCATAGGCCTGAAATCGAGAACAATTGACAAAAATCCGAGATCGATCCCCGAGAATGCAAAATGTGGACAGGTTGGGGAAAGATGCCGGGATCATACATTACACGTTGACTGCAGAGTAGGTACTCAGTACAGTTGGCACAACTCGAAAAGACAAGCCACTCATACGGATGACAAAACTCGAAAAGGTAAGCCAACTCACACATGTGAGTACAGCTGGCAAAACTCCAAAAGGCAAGCCACTACTACGTTTGAGTACAGCTGGCACAACCCCAAAAAGCAAGCCTCACAGACAAGTGAGTACAGCTGACACAACTCCAAAAAGCAAGCTACTCACGAGTGTGATTTCAGATTGCTTTTGGAAGTGTGCGAGATGTACTCACACGTGTGAGTGGCATGTCTTTTAGAGTTGTATCAGCTTTACTCACATGTGTGAGTGGTTTGTCTGTTGTAGTTGTACAATCTGTACTCACACATGGGTAGTGGCTTGTCTTTGGAGTAATGTCAGTAGTACCCGATCGTGTGAGTGGCATGTCTTTTGGAGTTTTGTCAGCTCCAAAAGTCAAACCACTCATATTATTATCATTTTATTGATGAAAGCGTATTGTATGGACAACAAAATTGGAGACTTTAACCATGATTAGAAAATCTTGTTGAAGCAGCTATTTAGGGCACTTGTAAGGGCACTTATCTTCACCAGTTAGCTGTAACTATTTCAACATCAAATTTGGGGTGGTTATAATATAACTTATTTATGTACGCTTATTTCTGCTGTTGGAAACGATTTAACCGCACAAAGCCAAAAAATCAAGAGCATCAATTTGGTAGTTAATTTACCAGACCAGAGCGGACTGAGCAGGGGATCTTCTGCTGATATCACAGCACAGATTTGGTTCAATTCAAGAAAGGGGGAATTGAGGGGGTCGTGGAAATTTCTACATTGGTTGATCCATCAGCAATGCCAAAGGCAATGGACCTAAAACCCATAATGACGGCCTAGTCCTGAAATAGGCGTTAACATCGTAATTTTTGCCAAGTTGTTTGTGAAACAGAGCCTCTTCAGACACTTTCCCACCCTTCAAGCTCAAGCCGTATGAAACACTGTTCTGTTGAGATAGTAATCTTCGATGAGAGAATGTACATCTTACAGTGTGAGAACAAGTTTCATTGCGAAGATAGCGTTCTGTGTTATGACTAGTAATGCATCGTATGCGTTGCACAAAAGGTTTAATACATTGAAAGGGTTTGTTCCATTGCAAAGGTTTTCCACATAAGAGAATGAAGATTAAATCGGAATAGCGATTTTCCCAAGGCAATGTATACAAGCGGAGATAGCAATATCCCTTACATGTGTTTCTTTCACGACGTTAGTTTTTCGCGATAAATTCCTGTTCTGTTTTCCCTGAGGCGTCTGAGAACTTTGTCATTCTATCCTTCGATAGACTGTATCGGCCACGATCTGACCGCCTAAATTTCTAGTTGATCCAAAAAATATCTTGAAGCGTGCCAAGCACTCACCGATGTGGTACCTTTTCAACCTCATTACGTGAATAAACTTCGAAGATAGCTCAACGCGTAAGCCAAATGATGAGCTCCCGCAAATGTTCGGGCTGCAACTCGCAACAATCGCTTATCGGCGAAGACGTGACTAGAGTGAGGTGATTGCTGGTGGATTTCTATCACGGAAATCTTCGCATTGGGAGTGTCAAACAGAATGTGGCGTCGAAGCGTTGTTCAACTTCTTATCGTTTCAGCCATGCGGTGATCCCCTCAAACATTGTATTTTATAGATTTTTTTTTCTACATAAAAATTTTCTCTGTACTTATACTATAAATAAAAATTACTACTCGATGTGAGTACGCTCAAAATAGATCGTTCGTTGTCTGTTTCCCGAGCCAATAAAGACGTTCAAAATGCTCCAGAGAGTCATGAACTAGTATTGAAAAAATATTTTTGAGGGAAAATTTTCGGGGACCCTATTTCGGAATTCAAATTGGTCAAGACGCGTTTCGTGACGATTTTTGCAATTGGAGGTAGGGCATGGGTGAAAATAGGCATTTTGAGAAGTTGAGAGTTTTTGATAGTTTCCAATACATTTTGGACGCTGAATTGATTAAAGTAGGTTCTGCACACAGGAGGAAGGTAGATGTTTTCAAAATTGCACTTTTTGGAAAAAGTTGAATCAATTGGGTGTCTGCTGTTGGTTCCTAGATACCCTTTCCCGCACGTTCCTTTAAGCACGTTACACAGTTGTAGAATAATTTGCAATGTCTTTTTACATATAAATGAATTGTGTGCTCTTCAGCTAAAGTAGCAAACACAAAGTACAAGAGCACAAAGTTTCCCCTTGGTTTCCGGGAAGAGGAAGATAACGTGAATACAAAGTAGGTGACTCGGTATAAATGAGTGGTAATTTTGGACTCCGAGATGGAGAAACCGTCATGGGGGTGGTGTTTCAGGATTGTTGAAAGGATATTGAATGGTTATATTTAAGAAAAAAGGTTCGTTTATTAGAGATAGTGGTCTGTAGCGGCGTTAAATTCCAGAGAAAGGACTAGAAGTATTCGAAGTTTCCTTGAAAAGTTTAAGAAGTCAGCATTTTATTCAGAACGTGGGAACTTCCCTAACAGGGACATTAAACGTTGGACTCCAACTCCAGCTGCGTCAGCACATCTTTTAAGGGAGTTACGAATTACGAGCCCGAGCGTCCGACCCCTGGACTGGAGCGAAACTCCCGACAATTTCTCTCGGAGTTTTTGACAAAATTTATGCGAGTTCAGAGTTTCTCGAAAAGGGTTCACCGGGGCAAACTATCCACAGGTCGTCGAGAGATGATCTGTATCCCACCGTCCGCGGTGGTCATCTTGTGTAACAAGTCAGGGCCCACACATTCAAACTGACCTCTCAGCTTTTTCTCACATATAATAATCGTTCTCAACTGACCAACCTAGCCGGAGTAAAAAAGTGAAACGCTTCCCTTATCCGGGTTAGCGGAGGAGTAAAATAAATTAGAGGCTCTCCTGAATAATGACAAGTAGTCGTTTAAACAAAATAACGCTCTCAAGTCTTAGGGAATGTTGGGATTGACTATGGGTGTCTAAATGGGTATTTTCGAGACGATATTGCCAAACACATTCGAGACAAGCTCCTCATTGATCTCCCGCCTACCTTGCCCCGATTCCGTTTCGTTGGGACCTTCAACCTTTCCCAAAATGGCTGAGCTCAAGTGAGTATTGTCACCCGTTGAAAATGTCACTGCAATTACGCCAACGACGCAATCGTTCCCGAATCTGAGTGGCGAATCACGAAAAATCAACATTTTGTTGTTGATATTGGGATCAATCCCTTCCGCCTACAACGGGGTTCATTGAGAACGTCAACTTCGCTTTCACTTGTCTCATCACACTTGCATGTGACTTGTTCGTGACTCTTGGAATAAAATAATTCACGGTGAGGAAGACTGTATGATGTTCGTCGTCGTCATCAATACACGGAAAGGATCATTGAGTCGAGTAGTCTGGGTCATCCTACTAAATCCTAATGTGTGGCATTAGACGCCCACACAGAGTTAAGTAAATGAGAGTACTCTGAATAGAAGTCAATGTGACTTTTGACTACCAAAAGATAATCATAGAAATGAATTGATTGTTGTTCCACGGTCAACCTTCTAGAACTATCCGTCCTTCGTTAAACCCCTCATCTTATTATATCTCCGCGTTCAGCATTCACTTGAAAAATCGTTTGAGGGCAATGATGCTTACTCAGGATGAGCAAATAAAAGTTGGTCAAGGTTTCAAACTCGTCCACACAGATTTAAAACTTCAACGATTCGAATTGCGAGAGATTGTACGATAAAACTGCTCAGAAACGCTGGATACTTTCAAGGCCTCGGAAGTTGTGAAGTCATCTCACCAAAAAGGCGGTACGAACCTTGCTTTTGGGGGCTCGAATAATGACTAAGCTTCTAATTAAGGAACATTCTGACGGTGGTGGCATACTAAGTACAGTTAGTGTTGGATCAAAGCACAATGATAGTTTTTAGGGCTATGTTTCGTTAATTGTGTTGGACGTGGGTTTCTCCTTGATCCTTGTGGCCTTCAACATCATCTCTATAAAATCCCTCTCTATTCGAATTAGAAAGAGAAAAACAATTTTTTTTTTTTTACACAAGGGATCAAAGTATAAAAACTAATTAAGACCTAGTGTCGTCACGACAACACAACCTCCCCCCCCCCCCCAAAAAAAATAATAATCAATTGACCGTTTACATCTAGCATATCTTTCAAAATATTGTAAGGGAGAAGCCTATCATTTTTTCATTGGCAATTTTAGGTGTATTTCCTACAATTTGTGCCGTTATTCGTCCACCATTCGAAAAATAATAAATCAATGATTTTTTAAATCTAAATTGATTTCTGGACATAGCTGATAGTCACTGGGCATGAAAATTCCTTAAGAAAATACATTTAAATAAATTATATTGGATCCAATGACTACCAGACTACCATTGATAAATCCACCATACCCGTACCATTATCACCACAATACAACCCGTACACTATGTTGTTATTACATGATGTTATACATCCACCGATTGAAAGGATTGACATTCAGTAAAACTGGTAGGTGAATTTTCGCCATCGATTATCCTCTCCCTGTCCTCATGAATCTCGGAAACTATCAACCTCGCCGATTTATGAGCTGAAAGAGGAGATGTACTGAGTGAATCATCTCTACAGCTCACTTTTTATTCCTTAACCGAGTCTTATCGGCGCCCAACCTTGGTTTTATGGCCTCATGATATCGATTAGATTAAGTTCAAAGACAGTGGGGTGGTTTAGTGTTCATCCAGCGTAGTCATAAAATACTAAATAAATGGAGGAAATACAATAATCTTTCAACTATTCTAGTTTAAATCATTTTTATCAACTAAGAATTGAGATTTTTTTTTTTTCAAAAGACGACCATCTATGTTAGGTAGGCAAGACGTATGTCATTAATCACAGTGGTTGGAGCATGGATTCATTCCAATCGATTCAGTGTCCAAAACTGTAGTCGAAAATGATACCCCTTCACCCATACTATTCACGAAATCGGGACGATCTGAAAGAGGTTCCCTGAGCAACAGTTCTTTTTACCAATTTTTACAACATTTTTCACTACTAAATCTAACTAAGTAGATAGATAACCATTTTGACTCATAACCTCTTCCGGTGGGCGCCAATCGTTCTGGGACCCATGTCATTAGATTAAGAGTCCGAAATTTAGTGGAAAATGTTACCCCACGCGCTTAGATTGCCGAAAATCTTGAAAATTCATTTTTTAAAATACACATTCTGATGCCTTCCCCCCCCCCCCCAAATTTGGTCCAATCGGGCTGAACAGTTTCGAGGACCAACTAGAGCTGGTAATGGGTCTTCGACCAAAATTTCAGATTTTTAGAAATTGTCTATTACCAAAATCAGCGTGGGTGGAGGACGGGCATTTGCTTGTTTTGATTAGACACCTTCAAACGACGAAATTTTCTTGGCCGAATCGGAGAGATTGACTGTTTGCGTGAAAACATAGGTTGATTATTCAAGATATAGCCAAACAATAGGCTATTAAATAGGTTAATCAAAGACTCCAGAAATCGCACCACTTCTTACCGGTTGTGGCGTGTCATATTCGTCGATGGAACTTTCTTCATCAAATGTTTGTTTCAAGTGCCGTCTGTTCTGTAATTGATGTATTTTTACCTCCATTCAACAAATTAATTATGTAACGAAATGTTACCGATTATCTACATTGTGGCCTATTAGAAATAGGTCTTGGGAAAGGTGAACTAAATCCACGTATGACATTTTCTGTCTTTCAGAGCAAGGTGCCAAGAGGTTACTCTCTCAGATGAGGAGCTTACACATCTTGTTATGAACAGAGAAGCAGTGTTGAAAAATATGAAGAAGACTGTAGAAATATTACTTTTACCGTGATGGTTATTATAATGCACAGTTTGAATCGGGTCTTGAGGGTGTATATATGCGACATTTATACCAACAAAACGGGACTGTTTGGACATGAGAGGAAAGCCAATTGTTGAGAGCCAACAGGGAGAATGCGACGCAGCAAAACATTGTCTCGACTTTTCCGCACTCTCGGACGTGAACCGATAAAAATATTTTGCCTCCTGCCCCAGCCGCATCGGCGCCAGGCCCAGGATCGACCCGCGTGACGTCAGAACTAAGACCTGACCCAGGATGCGCCATCAACTCCCGCCTCCGCTTTTTCCCGAATGAAAACGCTTTCCCGGACAGGAGATCGGACATCCTGGAAGGGAAAAAAGGGAAAAGCTGAAGTCCTCGGGGATTTACGATCGTTCTTTTCCACATTCTCGCCGCAATGCAATTTTTCCTTGGCTCCTCGGCTATTGAACAACAAAGAAGGAATTGAATGAGCAGAGTGGAGCCAAAAGTGAATAGATGTGTCTGTAAATTCCAGACGCATCGCTTGCAGAGAACACGAAAGCACTTACAGATTAAATATTCCTCCTATAACAGCTATAAACGCTTCATGATTCGGATTGAAGTGCGTGTTGGGACGTGGACGTGGATTGTGTGAATGAACCTAAGAGGACGGCGCCGGGTTATACCTGACCGTCAAGACCGAGTCAGTTCCAGTGAACCGAGGCCTCGAGGCAGGTGCAAGGAAGTGCAAGGACGTTCGCTGGCCTTTCCCCGCTTCGCTCGCTCGTCATCGCGAAACGATCATTTCTAATTGGAGTCTCTCATCTTTTGCGGCTAAAACATCAGTTTGCTCCTCGTCATTTAGATAATAGTCGACATTCGAAGCGAGTAATGCGGGAACAATGGTTATAAATAATGATACTGATCAAAAGTATTTAGACGGCATATTTCAAAACTGAAATCGGAACAATGACGTTATATTGTCAAAGAATTAGGCAAAATAATTCTGAATTTGTTTCTCTATCTGAAAAACCCCGAAAAAGTCCCTTGACGTCGAGGCCAGTAATCTTAGATGCGATTTTGAAATTCCAATTTATCATAATTTGGAATCGCTCGAAACAGACGACAATATGAATTGAAATTTAGGCAGGTACATGAGCAGAATTAGCAAAAGTCTACCCAAAGTTACCAAAAATCAATGATTTTTTCGAAACTAATTACTTCTCTCACTTCCAGTACAGTCTCTCGTTTCAAACAAAATATAATCATCCATCAGTTTGATGTTCAATTAAAACCAACTTCGACCCAAAAATATTTAATGAAATAACTTCTGGAAACTCTCAGAGGACTTAAATTGGGAAACTCATTATATTATAGTGATAATATTTATGCCGGCTGCTTCACCTAGTACGTAGTCTGTAATGAGCGGAATTCAGTTTTCTAAAAGTGAAGTTCAAGGCAGTAAAGAATAAGAAATACGCAACCACAGGGTAAGGAAGCCCGCAGTTTTGTAGCCAGATTCCAAATTGTACATACGTTAAAACAAAACAAACTACTTAATTGAGTAGTTTAGATAATGAAACACGTACGTATTATGAAACGCTATCATATTCTAAAATTATTGTTATGAAAAATTATACTAAACTCCCTTGTAGAAGGTGGTTTCCTGGACATTTAAGCCCTTGTCTATAATATTGATATGAGTTTTTCTAATCGTTTGTAGAAATTTGACCGGTGAGCAAAACTGGGGTCTCATCAAAACGTCGACCTCGAAAATTGCCCAGTTAAAACGAAGCGGTGGCCATGTGACAGAAACCTTAAGGATCTGTATTAGCCGGTCAAATAACCGTTATCGTCGTCCGGTACAACGCTACGTACGAATTTATCATTGAAGTAGAGAGAGGCTGGTAACGAAGGACACGCTTCATTTTGATGATTTCATATTCCACGATTCGACAATTTCTCGATATGAACTACGAATAAGTAGTAACGGGTTCGCTCATACATTTCAAGTACCGAGATGACGTACTTGAATGACCAGTTTTCATATGGCTATGAAAACACAATGCCCTTGGTACAAGCAACCAGTTGAAATGACCTAAACGCAGGTTTTGAGGCTCGACAACGGATATTTAAAAGGGGAGTCAGTATTTCAAATGTTTTCGATACGTTCTTTTTAAATTGTCAGTATCTTTACATCGCTCAATTAGACTAATACACCCTTGTAGATAGAAAAGTACCCCTCCAAAACTTTCTTATATTTAGTATAATGTATATTAGTACCCAAGTTTCTCACGTTCTCCGAGGAATACCTATACAATTTTCATATTGGAATTACGGTTTAGCTTTCGTTGTGCCTAAATTATTTTCAGCCTGATTCCGTAAACGGGAAATATAGGTTACTAATAGGGGTCTTGATAGATCAAATTGAAAGTTTCGCGACGGATCTTTAAATAAGTCGAAAGAAATCACAGAGGTTGGTCATTCCTCTGACCAGGAGCACGGAGACTCATCCCAATCGATTCAGTGCCCAAACATAAGTGGAAAACGATACCCCACACGTCAAAATCTTCGAAAATATCGAACGAAGGGAAAATGGGGAAAACAGTGGGTGTGGCGTGCCCCGGACCCGTTCCAATCGATTCAGGGTCCATAATTTAGTGGGACATGATACCCCACACGCCTTGGTTCCAGAAGTCTCAAAAACACATTCGAAATAGGTAGATAGATACGCATTTTGACCCATAACCTCTTCCAGTGGCAACTAATCGTTCCGGGACCCGTCTCATTGGATTCAGCGTCCAAAATTTAATCGAAAATGATGCCTTACACACCTAGATCGCCAAAAATCTCGAGAATCCATTTTTCGAAAAAATATTTTGACCGCTAACCCTAACATTATTCATGGAATAACGAACCAAAAGTGAGGATGAACACGAATCTTTCCATATTTTCAAAAATTCGCTGGAAAATCTGAAATATCTTTAAATACTAAAATCGTAGTGCACTGATCATTTTAATACTCGTACTATCCTTATTGACGTTAAACACAGCGTTATTGGCGTCACAGTTCAGCAGTTTAAACGAAATCAACATTTTTAAAATGAAGAAAATACAAGCATATTGATGAGGAGAACTGTTAAGTGATGTCTTATTTTGAAACAACACATTTCGAAGGTCAAGGACGCAGGAATTCGACCTTTTGGCACCAAACCATGTCGTTCGTTCCTCGTCTTCGTCGGAAAAGTTCTTCGTCACCTAGACCGAAGCCAACACCTCTAAACTCATTACGAACGACAAACGACTTGCACTTAACAATATTTTTCGTCCGAACACAAAATAGGTACCGAGTGGGTGTGGATTACACAATGCATTCCCTCTCAGGCAAGGGGGATGCTCCTGGCTCTGTGCTCTCCATTGGGGTCATACCCTTCCCTGGGCCTCCCCTCCGCGCCACCCCAGTATATAAGCGCCGGGCGGGCATGCTCTCACCAAGTCATTCTGTGTGCCTTCCATTCCTCCACATTCGAATAAACAATGAGGTTCTTCATCGTAAGTACAAGTCTACATCGGTATCAATTTGAGGAGCTCGTCATCGAAATTCAAATTTGACTCAAATTTCTGGCGACGGTCGCGGTGGACCATCTTCGCGATTCGTTTTGGGATATTAACTTGCCAAGTGCGCGATTCTTCGAAGTGGAGAAAAATGTGTATTCTGTCCGGAACGTATGTATTCATGTACTAACGCCTCGTAAATAGGTGATCATCACGACAAAAATTTCAAAACAGTGAATTTTTTCAAAAATTTTTAAAAGTTTCCTTCCTCAATTCACATTGAAATGCACACCATTTTTATCCTGATGCAGCCCCTTCTCATATTTAATTCTCATCAGCACATATCAGGTTCATAAAATAATTCTCTTAGTTAGAAGCTATTTATTCATATAAATAATTTAAAAGTAGAAACATTTTTAAAAAAAGAGTAAAATGAGTTCCCTCCAAAACCAAGAGGGTTTGCTAAAAATATACGCTCAAATCTCATTCTCCTAAATTTGGCCTAAATTGCCTTGAAATTGTATAAAAATGGACCATTGCTCGCCAATGGTGGATGATAAAATTTCTTATGATACCAAAAGTGAACTTTGATGTAAAATTGTGGATACTTTAGAGTTGAATTGTTCAATTCAAACATTCTCGGTTATTTTATTTAATAGTTTGCTGAATGTTCAGACAAGCTATCAACAACTCTATTAACTTTTAGGAACAAAACCATTTTAAATTTGAACTGAGTTGTATTGTTGAATATGATACATGAATTTCCTCCATAAATGCTGTTAGGTACATCAATTCATCCCTCTACAGAAAAAACTGAATACGTTGGATCTGTGGCTGAGAAGAAGAAAAAATGTGTTTGAAGAACTCCGCCATGAGTTCATAAAATTCAATTTTCCACGAACAAATCACAAATTGAAGACTAACTATGAAACGTAAATACGGATGTTCAAATCATCCTCAAAATCAAAGAAGATTTCTTTTTATTTTGTTCTTTTTGAAAGGGAAAACTGACTCTCGGAGAGCTACCTAATCAAAACGTGAACAAAAGCGGTTTCGGTCATTTTCCAAGGTGTCGGAAGAGCTCGGCTTTAAACTATCGCCCACAGTAGATCATTGGACTCCCACGTTTCAAAAGGGAAGTTGAAGGTCTTTTGTTGAAAGAAAGTGAAACGTGGAGCGCTTGTTGGTTGTCACCGTTGGAAAATAAGATCCGGGCTGATTCTCACTGGGAAAAACCCCCGAGCCTTGTCGGATGAGCGTAGGAATAGGAGTTTTCCGGGTGCCAGAGAGATTTTTCTCCTTTTTCCCGTGTCCATTTTTTTTGAAAAAAGGATTTGGAAGGAACGTGTTTTGCATTTTCTTTGTGTTTCGAGGTTACTGGTGAAACGTTTGTTCAAGTCACTCGATTGTATTCAGGAAATCAAAAGTCAATTTCAAAAATGTAAATCATTATCAAAAATAAATAATTCTCTCATCGCAAGTCTCTCAAAAAATGGTTTCAATTGAACGAGATCAAATCAGATTCTTTCAAATTCCTAAAGAAAATCATCTATTGCCTACCAATTGTAGTTTGACTACATAGCGATTATAGCTACCAAAACAATTTCTGGTCGCCCTTTCGAATGAAAATCATATTAATATTCATCTGGTGCCGATCTTCATTTCCCATGGCGTTCTCGTCTGTTCTAATTTTCCCACGCAGCTCGCGTGTTTAAAAGCCGGACAGGTAACGCGATTGTCATTAGAAGGATGAAAAGAAACAGGGAAATGTAAGCAACAACGTCGGATATCCGGGTTTTGGAAGAAGGTATATTTTTGACGATTCTTGGGTGTTTAAAATCCGAAAATTTCCTCGAAGATTATAGGGGAGTTGTGTCAATGGCCGTCGCTTGGAATTGGTTAAATTTAATTTTGATGGACGCACTATTTAGGTAGGAACCATAATCGATTAATTGATTGACATATTAAACCCGTGCTGTGCAGATTTTAGCGTCAGTGGGTGTCGCTTTTGGAAGGCCTGAGGCTCCAGGCGGTTTCGGCGGCGGCTTCTCTCTCGACAGCTATGCCGCCCCCATTTCCGGAGGCGGTGGCTACTCCAGCGGGGGCCCCCGACCCCAATACGGCCCTCCCTCGGCCGCCCCCGTAGTCCATAAACACGTCTACGTCCATGTCCCACCCCCAGAGCCCGTTTACCAGGCACCGAAGAGGCCCACTCCTCCTCCACCACCCCCACAGAAACACTACAAAATCGTCTTCATCAAGGCGCCGACTCCCCCGACGCCGACGGCGCCTGAAATCCCCGCTATTGCTCCACCCCCAGAGCAGAAGACCCTCATTTACGTTTTGGTCAAGAAACCCGAAGAAGCTCCGGAAATCACCATCCCCACGCCCGCGCCCTACTCAACCCAGCAAGCCCGAAGTCTACTTCATCAGATACAAGACTCAGGTAAGCCCTCTAAAGTCTGCAAAAAAATTATTAATGAGATATGTGGTCTGAACCTACCAAGAAAATTTTACGAAGACACCACAAAAAACTGAATTACCCCCTTTAAATCATTTACCACGGCACGCCAACACGTTAGGAAATACCCAAGGCGTTCACTTACCAAAAAAAACCCGAATATTCTAGCAACACAGAAATCTTGATTGCCCTTGTTACCTGATCCTCTACCGTGAAATTCGTTGCTCAACGCCAACCTATCACGATGAAATTAACAGTTCTCTCGAGCTGGGTTCCTTATCAACAGGCTAAATAGAGATCATCTAAATCGCCTTTCAAGATTTCGATACTGGATTCACCTCTAACGTAACGATCTTTACATAATAAAGTAATTTTAATTGAAGCACATAAGAAGGATCTGTTCTGAGAGAAAGTATTTCAGGTTTTAAGATGTGTCTCGTACAAAGGAGGGTTTTCCTAACTAATAACGAGGGTATCTGGCTTCCCATCATTTCCAAACTTCTAATGAGGATAGGTCTCTTTTATCATTAGGTGGCTATTAGGGAGACTGACTGCATCTGAGAAGTTTCGATGATGGTTGAGCCTCATTCGTGTTGTAATAGCCTACCTTCATAGTTGATCGATCCTGAATGGATCTGAGGAATCATCAAATTCAAAACTTTCCCTGCTTTCTTAAAATGAACAAAACGGCTAGACGTGACTCAACCAGTCATCATGCATAGAACGCTTGATGATCTTCCACCAACAATTCCTAGAATGTCACCGTTCGGACTTTTTCACCGACTCTTACAAGTGGAATTTTTTCCCAAATGAGCTACGTTTTGAAGAACCGAAATCAGCTACTCAGCTTTTGGCGGTTGACCTCTTTCCAAATCAGACATTATGTGTGCTGGTATTCGATATCTTCTCAGCACTCATTTTGGCATCCCATTTGGCCTGCGTATGTCTACTTACATGTTATCCATTAAATTTTGGACCTAATGCCCTTATCCCAAACAGTTTGTACATGAATCCTTTGAACGCCACACAGCTGGCAATATTGTGGAAACCTCTAAAACTGAATGCGTAAGGGTCGTATTTGTGAATAGGATTTCCTCCTTGTTCAAAAATCTTCTTGATTCATTGTCCACTCTACTCTAGCTAAATCAAGAAACCTCAGCTGTACATTAGCTGGGGCATTCGATACAGGAAAAGATGGGCGGACTTTGACTCGAATGCTCCACTCCTAGAGAGGGTAATTTGTATTGTCGTGTTGAAACAAGGAGAACGTTATTCTTTCTATGGCAATACGGAAGCCCATCCCTGCTCATGAGTTGCCCCACTTCATGTAAATTCACTCACCCTGTTTCTATTCTCGCTTCCTCCCGTATACTACTCTTATTACGCAAAACTGAATGCAAATCTAAATGGAAGCGAATCACCAGCTCTCCGCATGCTCGGGTCACGCGTAACTGCTGTAGCGGATTACGTCGAATAATTTCATAGCCGAGCTTGACAATTCTGGGCACAAGCGAGATTGTAGGTCGTGGGAACCCTCTGACAATCGCCATTTGAGGCTCAAGATCTCGGGGCCGTATTATCCTAAGAGGCGCCCGTAGATTGTGAAATGAGGGAAATTATTTTGCGACATTCGTTCCAAAACTCGAGCGATTGTCATCCCCGGTTCAACATTGGGTTGGTAAACATCTCTGGGGAATGAATAGGAAGGCGAGCTGCTCCTCCTGTTACGCTCCTGGGCACAATGGAGCCGGAAGGTGATTGACGCGGTAGGATGAGGCTCTTGATGAATTCTTCTTACGACAAACGTTGCAATTCTAGGGCTTGCCACTTGTAAAAGAGCTCTTTTGATACGTTTCCATGTGTGACACGATTTCTTCTGCGGAATTGTTCCTCTCGTATGGGTACCACGATCACGGCTTGACTTTTTTCTAGGTGCTTAACGAATCTTAAACATGAAATTGATTTTCATAATCATTCACTTTCCCTTTTCACTCACGTGTCTTTCCAACAAAAGATAAAAGATGACTCAAGTTCTACATGAAGACATTTCGGCAAGACCCGCACGTCTTAGCTTAGGTTCGATTCAAGTCAAGTCCAGACTGTAACGTCTCACACAATACCGCCTTCACTGTGATGAAAAAAGAATGAAAGAAAAACGAAAAGAGCGTCCCGTTGCATCATAGGAAACATTAGAGCACCTGAGGGAGAACTTGATGACGGTAAATTACGTGATTGCACCCTATTTTATGGGCTGATGATTCTCTGTCAAAGGGGAATCCATCCGAATGTTGAAAAGACCGTATACTCGGAATATTCGACTAATTTCGTCTTTCAAAGCACCATTTTTTTCAAAATATGTGAGCACCTACTCCACTTCTTATTATTCGCACAAGAAACTACTAGTTAAAAACACGTAAGTTGACCTGAATTTGTCCCAGACTGTCAATGTGAGTCATCTGACCCTAAAACTCAAGTCAAAGAACGTGCCTCCAGTATATAATTTAGTCGTAAAACACGTTTTTAATCGTCAATGTCGACGCCTATTCTGCTGACTCTACGATTAAAAAAACGGGTTTTTGTCCGCAAATTCAAATGGTTCTCTCAACCTCCGATTCAGCCCTCGCACCAACCAAAACCCAATAATATCACAGTACAGTTCAAGAGCCCATTGCGTCACTTCCTGCTCCTCAGAGCCCTAAACGTTGTGCATTCGAACCGAAAAAAGAACGTGCCCTAGAGTTGGAGTCTCCCATGACGAGCCCACTTAATTCGCTTTCCATGTCTTAAAATTCCTCCGGTGTTCGAGACCAAACAGGTTCTTCCAGGTGGTAAAAATAGGAATGATGGTAGTATTTTCACGTTAAAATGCCCTAAACTATAATTGATTTTCTAACCAGCCGAATAATTAAATTAGATTTCCACACACCGTAGACTGACTATCTACCAGCCCAAAGAATCAGGAGCGACTGGTATTCGCACATAATTACATACTACTCGCAATATCAGAATCCTAATTCGAACTACTTCAAACATTAACTCCTTTATTGATCAATAACTACGTCGTTTTTGTAACTTACATTGATTACTGGATCACAAACAAGTTGGTTTCGTTATGAAATTCACTCGTACTGCAGCATCAACGATGTAATTGTAAGATAATAATTATTGTCAAGCTGTCAACCGGTCATTGCATAACCCGTTTGCGATAATTTACGCTCGAAGAATTGCTGTATCTAGATCGCGCCCTGGTATGCGACGATTCATCCATTTTCGGAACATTGCAACGGTTACCTGTCTAATGCTCATGAATTATCGTTCGGGGGTTATGAGGGGTTTCGTTCTATTATGTAAAACCATAAATATCCATCCGCTTCAGTGCGCACCTTGACTCATCTGCTGCCCATGAAATGAGACGATGTTGGGAAGTCATTTCGTCTGATGATCACAACGGGTTGTTGTTCATCTCAAAAAAATAAAAAATAAAATAAATAGTACAATGATTGTGACCCCGCCAAAATTTTCCACTCGTCTATCATCAAACATTTCACTAATACTGATGTCACATTTATGATGCTTATGGGCTCACAACCATGAAAAATAACACAATTACAATCAATTTGTTATTGTCGTTGCAGAAACAAGAAGGCTACGGACCATCAGGCGTGCCCGAAAGCTCGTACGGCGCCCCATCTTCAGGCCCATCAGCGCCCAGCGACTCGTACGGCGCCCCCTCCCCTTCAGGAAGCGGCTCCTACTGATTTCCCCCACCCCTCGCCATTCCTGCCCCTTGACCCCTCGTACTGCCCCCCACCGAATCTCGACCCGGCTCTCCTTAATTTAAGAGACCCTCGTTCGTTGTTGCGTTTAAGTCACGTCCTCATTTTTTATACTATAACAAAACGTACCTTATAAATATTTGTACAGAGTATTATTTTATTATTATTAAACTGCTTTTTTTATAAGCCGTTTTTAATTAAAAAATTTTTTTACTACACTTCTCAACTTTTTTTTACCTCACCTCTTACCGTTCAAGAATTTTGTGTCGAATCTCGAATCGTGCTCAGAGGAGCATCTTGCAGTTATTCCATCTCATATTGGCACGAGAAACCTTAGAAAAAAAAATGCCTCGAAAATTCTAAATGTCAATCTCCCGTAAATTGCGGCATTCTTGGTGTGTATTCAAAATAACAAAGAAAGCACCACCTTTTTGCTTCCCAAAATTACCATGAATTGGAAACCTCAAATTAATTTAATCTACCGTTGTCCAAGTAAAAAAAAAAGAAAAAAAAAAACGCTGCTCGTAAACAGAACTAATGCAGATGATTTTCGTACTCCAGTGCACCGACACAAAATATACCGGGAAACAGACAGAACCAGAGGAGAAGCTTGATTTGTGTACTCCAGTGCACCCAGTGAAATTGACAGACACACAAATACACCAGGAGACCTAAGAAATTAAACAAAACTTTGATTGTGGGCTCAAACGCCACTAGCGTCACCTAAAAACACACAGATAAACCGAGAGACCAGAATAGATGATTGATTTTCCTATTCCAATGCTGCCAATGACATACACATTATTAACGTCGACGCACAAATAGTATAGCCCCACTGGCCCGATTGTAAAAAGTAGTGAAGCAATCGAGTGATAATCGAGTTCCGTCGGAGCTTTGAGGGATGGCCAATAAAGGGCAAAGCACACAATTATTGACCGTTGAGTCAGAACTTCCAATATCAATAGCTGATTCCAATGGACAAAAGATACAAAGAAATATGATTCGTCAATTAGTCACTACCGAATCAGAGCCTCAGATCTTCGGATTTCCGGTTGAGCTTACGGAAAAAGGAGTATTAACCATGAGGGATACAAAGAATGCATCATCTTTCATCAGCCACCACACGGCCAGCAACCCGGATTTCCCCAGCCCTCACGGATGACACCTCTTTCTTTTGGCCTCAGGCTGGAAGAAGGAGTTTAGAAACCCGACAGCAACTCAACCCTTCACACAGTCTGGTTTTAGCTCTCCAGATAATTACTCTTACACCTACACTCTGCTTTTTTATCTAAAACCACCCCTTCCTTCAAGAAATTCAGTATTGGTGAATTCACGTTTGAAACACACTTTGATAGACCCCAAAATGAAGGAATGTTTCATATAAAATCATCAAAGCACTAAATTTGAATTGCCTTCCTGTTCTGGACGCTGAACAGAAGGAGCCACCCCTAGCAATTCGGGTCATGTAAAATATTTACGAACTCTGACACTGCGTCGGCAGACACCAGGGTGAGTAAATATTCCGCACAAACTACCCGTTCCATCAAAACTCCCCTCTCTCTCATACAATAAATAAGATCGGTACATACTCAGCATGATCACTCAAAAGCAGGTTGTGCACTGCTCCTCAAATTCTTCCTAGAGGAAAGTACTCACAGTACCTACCACATGAGTTTGGTGATGAAATATTTGTGATAACGTAGTGTTTTAAATACGCGTTCATCCGTTAAATTCATTGTGGATTGCACAAATCGGCTGGTGTCTGACGCCAGTGCAAGTACCGGTACATCAAATGTTGATATGAACTACGTTCTTAATTATTGAGTACTGTCACTGGATTTCAGCAATGATACAATGAGGCTCTCATGTGTATCACTACAACTGAAACGAGAAGGATTCGGTCTACGGGTAATGCTGGAACTATTACCCGTTTTACCTATGTTGAACCTCAGGTGATCTCAAAACTGTCAATAGTAAGAGTCAAAACTGTGTGCGGTAGCATTCAATGATATTCTGATGGCTAGACCGTATTGGGTGAAACTCGGGTTGATGGATCAAAACTTAATTCCTTTGAGCAATGATTACTGATTGGGAAAATCAAGGTAATAATTAATAATACACGTTCGTCGTAGAATGTCTAAAAATATTCACATGGTAGAGCCAACCCACTTGCTGGGAATGATCTGTCAGTGTGAGTTCTTGTCGGCAGAACCTTAACAACATGATAAAACTGTCATCACATTGTGGTATAGCATTTGTTGGGTTATGCGTGGAGGCAAACCTCTCTATTTTTCATTGAGTTTGGAAAGTTGACACGACGATTTGGCCACACAATTGGTTAAACCATTGAAACCATTTGAAATAGTTTGTGGTAACTTGCCATTGTTATCACTCTTGGTAGGTTGTCTTTTTGCAAAACTGACCTGGGTGACAGTTTCATTTACACAATAATTATCCAGAGTTGTTATTCCAAAGCCTTTTCAAGAACAAAGTTTGCAGTCGAGCAAACAACTTACCTGTAATGAAGTTTGGTGGCAAAAAGCATGGGTTGTCATGATTTGACAATTGTGCCACACAGTCGGGATACACACATTTTTCAACTCTGCCGTATTTGTCCAAAGTTCATACGTGTATTATGCATTTAATTAAATGCTCTACACTCATCCATCGGGAAATGATCATTTTTGACATCAGGAAAACTATCAGAAAAGCCTGTAGTAAGAAGGCCAGATTCGCTACGTTGTTATCAAACTCCGTCGGGTTGGAAACGCCTGCCATCTAATTAGGGCGTTTTTCATCTGGGAATCTCGGAACAATACAATTATTCCATTGGAGAGAGAGTGAAAGCAAGAGCTCGGCTGATGGACTCAAACACTTAAGACTTCTCGTCTTCTCAAGGGTGAGAGTCAAACAGTTTGCTTCCGCGATTTGGCGTGTGAAATCCAATTCAATGGCAGATGGGTATCCTTTATTAAGAGATGCTGAAGAATCTCTGCAGAGCTGTTAGTACTAACGTATAAATCCACCTATCCAAAGTTAGTACTCTAGAATTGGTTAGTACAGGTAGATACTTGATGTGCTTCTTCCGAGTGTATAATAACAACTTCGCTTCTTATACGATACATTATTACTGAATAATAAGGACGAGCAACGAATGTAGGGAGAGGGAAGGTGAAAATATTTTATATTTAACTTTTCTGTCGTTTCTCATTCGGCAAATATCATCTAGGGTCAGCCACAGCTTGATCTGAGAAGGTATAAAGCATTGTTCCCCACATATCTACTTAATCGAAGTTCGAGCTGTACCTATCCTCATCAAACCTTTATCGGACGCCAATGAAGAGCTGTTCAGGGAACATTGCAAAGTAGTCGGCTCAAGCGTAGAATTCCCAGGGCATATCCTCTTGACTGTTTTGTAAGAACTCCCCATCGTCAAGGTGCATTCAATAAAGATGGAGGAATTACCCGCAGGATCCGGAAACCGGCCTTCTCTATGACACGCCATCACGCATGATTGTGACGCTTGATCGTACCTCAAACCTTTAGGACACCTAGAATAAGAATGATATTGGGAAATGTTCGAAATAAAGTCAATAGAGTGCTCGTATTTTGAAATAAAGTACCTTTGGATTATGGTAGGTTTGGAGTTGACACACAAAAAGTATAAGCTGTCATCATCTGGGAAGGGTACAAATCCATTTTCTCTCCAACATCGAACCAAGTTGCAACTTCTGTCTTTACTCTGCCTAACGCAGGATTTTGTTGATGGGCTGTACACAGAATTGGGTATCGTGCAATGGAACGGATGTGAAGTTCCGTTCAGGCATACGTGATACATTCTGCAGTTGTTGCCGTCTGGGTAGGTCCCTTTGAAAAGGAAGAAGCAGAATTTTCATGATTCTCTCGCAGCGAATTGAAGCTGCCTAAAGTAGGTAATATCAACAGTAAACTACGAGCGAACTATGGTAGTTTGATCAACATTAAATTACGAGTGCAATACAATGATACAACGTGGTTGGGAAATATTGTTGTTATAGCTCAAATCTACAAAAGCATGCTTACCATCTTCTTCCGGACAGGCGAACTTGTCGAATTTGCTCAGGCACTCTTTTCCACCTGGAACGGAACTACAGGTACCCGCATTGCAGTACGGAGTTGGCCGCTCGCAGTTGTAAACCACGTAAGATGAATTGGGCGCAACGCATAAATTCACAGAAGTGCAGGATTTACAGGTGGCACCAACAGTACGACAGGAAGAGTTGTCACTACTAGCCACCTGAAGCAAAAACCAGCGGCCATGCACATGAGCGCATAATACGCATAAACCTACAGTAGGGCAGACTGCCCCACCAAGATTGTCTCCCAGCTTGGTCTAATTTCTCGACTCATGTTTCACTTTATAATTACTGCCATTTGAAGCAAGAACGCCCTATCTCTAAAAACCACAAATTTCCGTAATCGCTTTTAAGGTTTTCTATAGAGATCAGGACGTGCCCTCCAGTTTGTTCTATCAAACCCATTATTTGGAGACACATAGAAAATGCTTGAGTTCACAACATCATCGGAGGAAAATCGATTTGAAACCAAAAACTCTATTTAAGGTGGGGAAATTAAGTCGGATCGATTCTTTGAAAGCCATGTAAAGCTGTTCTCCTTCAACAACAAGAGGGTCATCGACCCGTTAAAATTTGAAATCTTCAAATACTCGAAGATTTGCTATCCTTATCCCGATTTTCGCTGCGTGAAGACGTTTTACTGTCAAAAATATCCAAGAATCAACATTGGTTTGAGGCGTTTTTGAACAAAGTTAAGACATTTCACCTGAGGGAAAAACCTTATATAAGGCTTCTTACCTTAAAATTCAACGATTTTTTGATGTTGAGGTCAGGAGTTATCCCCGACCTCTTGATAAAAATTAACTTGGTTGAATTTAGAATTCTTTTTCATTTTTCTCTCTTAACTCAAAATTATCAGTGAATAAACATAACTCGGGAGAACAGTATCATAACTTGGTACAATAATGAGCAATAAATAATATAAGTAAAACACTTACGTACTACAAGTACTGCCGTTGGACTAATTATATTGGCATTACAACCAACCCTTATCAAAAGACTTTCATCAACTTCCTTCAAGATACATAAACTACCAAACCAAGGACCCATGAGCCTCCTCTAGCCCTCACTACACGTTCGATCGGAGCAGATAGTTGTGATGCCCATGACTTCATATGAAGTCATCAAGCCAGTGGAATAACCACCTTCACTTCTTAAGAAGCCATCAAATTTGAATGGTAAATATTTTGGAAGAATTGCAGTTCAATTTAAAAGAATATCATTGGTGAATAATAACTGCATTCATGCCTCATGCAATGGGAACTCATTTCTCAATGAATTTTTAGCGCGTATTTTTGAATTTGAGCCAAAAATTCTGAACAATTGTCATTCATAATCTCCGGAGCATCGGAGCTAACCAAAATATCAAGTTCAACTTAATTTACACCTAATGAAACGAGGTATCTCAGGTAGAGGATATTCAAAACGCCTGAGATTCTCAAGGCCGATTATACCAACACAACACTAACGTTGTCTGGATTCATATAATTCAAGCGATGAAGGCAAGCTCAGTGGTATCTCGTATGTTTAGTTCTATATCACGAAGGTATATTGTCCATAATTTGTAATAATATAATACTATTAATCATCGTCCCCATCTCTAGTTAATAGTCAGATCTATGTGACCCATCGATTCCATTACCACTATTAAAAATCATAATTTTGATACCTACGTTAGGTCGAGGGAGTACCTACTGTTCATAACCTATTGACGATTACTTACCAAAGTTATAAATGCGCCAACGAATAAGAAAATCATTCTGTATCCACCGGTCAACTATCTTCAACTCCGAGCTGCGCATTGGTCGACGAACGTCAACATCGGGGATTTTATGCGAAATGAATATGCACGAGTAGTATTAGCAATTTTGAGAATTAGAATAATCAGTGAACCTACATATTGGTGGGCACGTTTGCAAAAATATTGAATGTTTATACATCCTTGGGTTGTTTTTACAGCGTTGAAAACTCAAGGGCGCGAGTCGGTTCGGTATCAGCAAGCTTGATGAAGTCTCAATTAACTATTATAACGGCTGTAAGAAACTACCTGAAAATTTAAAAAAAATTTAACTGGAGTTTGGCGGGATCAAAATTAATTTTATTTATTTATTTAATATTTAATATAATGTTGTAGTATTTTACCAAATTAATATTATTTCTTGTTTTCCATATTCCTGTGACAATGAACTTAGTCGAGTAATCCAATCGTTTTCATCGGGAAAATTCTCGTTTTCTTTATTCACTAATAACTCGGTGAAAATACGCTGATGTTGAGATGTATAAAATATGCTCTCATACTAAATTGTGTTTTGCAGCTACACGACACTGGATTCGTGATTTTGTCAATTTGTAACTCCGGAAAGTTGAATGAGGAATATTTGTGTGAAGTGAAACGCTAATGAAAATGATGCGATATAATCCTGTTGCCTCAAATTTAGATGGTGCATTATTGACATAAAATTAGCAGAGAGCTGTTAGGATTACTTGTGAGACCGTCTTATCAAAACAGACAACCTGAAAACGCTACGAAAACCGCAAATCCAGTCCACCAATTATCGCTGTTAATAATTATTCAAATAAATAAGTTGTAAACAAATTATGCTCAACTGAAATCGGGGAATTAACTCTCGGAGCTCCACCAATTCTACGGCTGAGCTCTTTTAAGAATTTCATCAGTACTACTATGTCAGCTAGCGTTGGAGTTTTAATGGTGCTATCAGCATGTTCTATCGTGTCTGCAAGCCCTCTATGCTCTCAGGTGACGTCATCCGACCAGAATGTACAGGTAGGTAGGTATTTAGAGGAAATTATACGGGTAATGAAACGTTGAATACACGATACACGTGGATTCGCGATGATGTCGACAAAATGGAACACAGCAGCGTAGTTTCTGCTAGAAATCAGCCCACCAGCAATATCAGTATTTGATTTTAAATCTACAACCAATTTGAAGGTATTACTGAAGTATAATCACACAACAAGCATCATTCAAAGTATGATCGCCCACTTGAAACAATATTTTATGATTTCCCAAGTGTGTGATTTCTACAACTTGTTCGCACTCATCCTCTCATCCTCATCCTCAACCCTCATCCATGTCAACTAGCTAGAATAATCTGAATGATTCTCGAGGTTTTATTGAGAACTAACTAGAAGATAAGTCATATTTTATTATGTATTACAAATTCAATTCCACCCAAACATTTTTCTCTAACTTGATGTCAGGCAATGCCGTTTGCATGATCCTGTGTCAGTGACTACTAGTGGGGTTTCACATGAATTGAATCTGTGAACGCGATGGAGTGGAATAAAATATGCGGTTGAATCAATTGTTAAATTTCTTTTGAATGGTATTTAGGCCCCTTCCCTCATGTAAGGTTAAAGTACTGTATTGTTGTTGCTCGTTTGTTACGCCTCAAAACTCGAGCTCTATTCTGCATTGGGAACAGGCAAGTCATACTTTACATTGCGCTGAATCATGGTAAACTATGTGCTGGATACTGCTTACTGATGAGAAGAAGGCCTTCATTTGAAAATGGTCAGGTGCCCCTTTCAAATAATGTTCTACCTATCGTACGCTACTTTTTAAGTTTTTCAAAGTTAAATTTCTGCCAATACAGACGGACATTTGCCAAATTAAAGGGCTTGGTCGGTTCTCGGATTCAAATTCGACTACACAATATTATCAGTGCGATTTGGACTACTGGACCTACCAGTACATACTGAATATATGTTCCTGTCCACAAAACGAGACGTAAGTTAATTTTATGCGGTCCATTTTGTATTCGTCCTCCAATTTTGAAGCTCGTCCGCTTTCAACTAATCAGCTAAGTTAATTTGCAAAAGTACAACGCCCTCCGGAGATCGTACGAAAGTTATGGCACGTTACTTTACATTGCTTCAGATTCAATTCTTCTGACGCCTCATGTTCATCCTCGTCGTCATCCACTACTACGGCTCCGTCTGTAAGAATCCCATTTATCGTACCTCCTCAACATCTTGTATACTTACGCAATTTCATCGTCGATTTCTATGATCTTTCTATAACTAACAGAGTGGATTCAGTTGCAAGGCAGTTGGACTTGGCAAGTACCCATTCCCGGGTTCTTCAACAAAATATTACGAGTGCACATTGGATTACTGGACCTACCAGTACGCACTGACAGTGCGTGATTGTCCTGAAGGCGAAACGTGAGTTTTCGTTCTGTGAATGCGATTTTCAGATCAGATAACGCAGTTGTATATTGAATTATTAGCAATTATTAATCGCTGGTAAAGGTTTACGAACCTTGCGGTGGTAGAATTTGCATATACTTGAACCAAAGCAGCCTGAGAAATGTAGTAATGAGCACAGAACCATGTTATTCATGAACTCAACCATTCGCATTGGGGAAATGTAATCAATCTGGTAAAATATTCACCTCACTTTCCAGTGGTATAGGCACTAGCAGTTTTGAGTTCTACGAGATCTTATTCCAGTACTATTGAAGAAGGGGGGTTTTACTCACATTACCTTGCATTTTAAGGATTCCTCTTTTATGTTAAGTGTAAGCATCTCCAATATTTCTATTTCTGAGAACCAAACTTTGAAGAGCTGAGTTCAGAAATACCCCTCTGGAAGAACAACAAATAGTTAGATATCATGAAGTTTTGCTATGAGTGGTCCTGTGTAGTTATCAATAACAATGGTTTTCTGCCTCCTAAATTTCAGATTCAGAGAAATATCGTGTCTGAGTTCTTCAACTGTGAGCCCATCAAGTGACGGGACAGTTGCGAGTTCTTCTTCAACTGTGAGCCCATCAAGTGACGGGACAATTGCGAGTTCTTCTTCAACTGTGAGCCCATCAAGTGACGGGACAATTGCGAGTTCTTCAAGCGGCGGTACAACTGCAAGCCGTTCAAGTCATGAAACAACTGTAACCACTTCAAGTTACACAATGCCATGGGCCCCTGCGTAGTAAGTGTGAAATGTGTATCCCACAATAGTCCTTTGAGATGAATATAAAAATTGATACAAAGTACGAAAATACCAACACTGATTGCTATGCGTGTTTGAACTGATGTAGTTTCTTTCACTCTTTGAATACTTTAGGTTATAAAAACACAAAGTCTTGGGCAATTTGTAAAATACAACTTATAAATTTATGATCATGAGTAATACTATACAAAAAATGACACAAAATTTAATGACTCTTATTCAATTAGATTACCTTTTTGAAAACAATGTAAAAATTCTTCAATTTTCAGCACGACTTCATTCATCATATTGTAATTCGCTCCTTAATTTAAATAAGTGACGTTGCACTTTACGAATTCATTATTTCACAACAGCAATGCATTTTCAACCTGATGGGAGGCTTCAGAGATACAACTAAACTGACTATGGCGTTATACATTGCTTCATTGGTAGACAGTACTCCCAATTCTTTACAATTGCGGTCAATATTGAAGAAGTCTATCTGTACTTTCCTCAACTAATACTAGGAAAGTTCCAATTGCAGCACCCCTGGTGACAAAAATAAAATAAAATACTAGTCTGATCTAATCGTATTATGGTTTGTTTGGTATCTCACTTCTCTAACGCTAAAACAATGTACAGTCACACCATGGCTTATAAAAAAAGAAACTCACCATCACACAGAATTCGAGAAGAAAATAAATAGAAATATACACAACAATAAAACGATTCAAGTAGGGTACGATTTTCAGACTTTCCTAGAATTATGTTCACAAAACAAGATTTCGTTGTGGAATAGCCTGTTGATCCCGCGTATAAAATTGACGGCAGCATCGCGTTAAGGTTCGGGTTGGCACGATTAGGGAACACCTGGTGACGGCAAGAGATCATCTGTCGAGGGAAGAGCGTCATTTTTTGAAGAAAGGATCGAAATTGTTGGCATTGTGGAAGTGGTTCGTGTTGCCGAAATCGGCCCATTTCGACAGGTCCATTGACGGTATAACTCCACTCTTGCAGGGTACTCGTGGATTGCTGGGAACATAATCGGAGATGATAATGTATTGGGCGGTTTAAAAAAAAGAGGACAAAATTGCTCTTTTTGGAAAGCATTATCTACAGGACTGTTAGAAAATAGGTATCACATAGAAATCACTCACATTTCATGGTCTGGAAGGACCATTGGCCACATTTGTATCGTGTCAACCAAATCCGTGTTATCACAAATGAGTCGCGCCATAGTCATCTTTCGGATCTCTTGAAGTTGTTCTGTAAGTTGAAAAATTCCGATTATTTTACCATGATGTTCACGTATCATGTCGCAATGGAATATCCCTCGGAAATCTCACACGTATGAAGTACCTGGAGTAAATGAGGAAGGCTGATTGGGGAGTTCGTACCAGAACCTGTCGCCTCTTCTGGCGTAACTGAACTGGGTGGCGATGATGCAACCAAAAGTCGGACCAATCATGGAACCCGGGAGAGGTCTTTCAGATACTCCTCCAGACCAGAGATCCACGTCAATAGGGTTGCTAATTAATTTAAAAATAAAAAGAAGGGATTAGTCAATACAAACCCTTGTCTGATCAAGAGAGTTACACGACTTTATTTGATACATTCATGTATCTTACTCGTATATTGTTGTGTATCGGCTGATAGTTGAATTAGACATTGCTCCGAATAACGCTTCGAACGTATGTGCCTCAGGTAAGCCGCAGAATTTCCTTAAATAATTCATTCATTGATACAAATTTTTGAAATCAAGAGCTCAATTAAACAAATGAAGTGGATACTTCACTAACAAACTTATGGATCACGGAGTACAAATGAGTGTCGAAGAATATTATATTTTACCTGAATTCCATGTAACCTGGAATTCCAAAGTCTCTGCCTCTTTGCATATTGAAGGCAACTAAGTCAAGACCAAAATTATGACCTGGCTTCTTAAAAAGGTTGTTGGTAACCTGAAAGTAAATTGTTTTGGTGTACAAAATATTCCCATTATTTGGAAAGAAAAAGGTTTAATGCAGAATTTCAATAAGAGATGATGAAAAAAAAAGTATTTCTTGAAAGTCGAATTTACTCACCTCTTGGGTGACTGAGTCATCTACCGCTTGCGCAACCTGGTTCACCAACCCCATAATGTACTCATCGAAGACACCTGCTCGGTACAAGTCGTAAGGCCGTCGAATGAGATCAGACAATCTCTTGGAAGCTAAAAAATGACAGCAATGTGGAATATTTAAAAGTAAATCGTTTCAAACTCACTCATCAAACGATTCACAAAACAACGCTTGAGAAGAGTTTTGATCAGTGTTATTATAGAACATTTTAGAACGTGCGGATGATGGAATGATGCTGACCAATAAACTTATGAGCTTTACTCCACCTCTCGACTGCCGTAGGCAGTAAAGTATGGCCGACTCTGAAAGCTGCAGCTGAGAAAGCGTCAATGATGTTTGGATTGACTTCTGGGTCATATCCATCCCAGTAGCCCTAGATTTGGAAAATAATGCATATTGTTAGCAGGGTTGTATTAAAGAATGGAGCAGGCCTGGTGAATCAAAAACAGTTCAGAAACCAACCCTCTAGTAATTGAAGAAACGCTGCAAATTCATTCATAGGGGTTGGTTATTTCTTGGAGCAGGAGCATGGAGGAAATGGGGGGAAAACAGTGTGTGTGGAGTGTACCGGACTAATTCCAATCAATTCAGCTTCCGACATTTGGTGAAAAATTGTACCCCGCACGCTTAGGTGCCAGAAATCTCAAAAACCCACGTTTGAAATAGGTAGAGAGATACCCATTTTGACCCATAAAATCATTCGGCCAATCGTTCTAGAATCCCGTATTATTGGATTTAGTGTCCAAAATTTAGTGGAAAATGGTACCCCACGCGCTCAAGATCGGCAAAAATCTCATAAATCCATTTTTCGAAAAAAAAAACACATTTTGACGAACATAGTGGATAAAGTTGAGTCACAATACCTCTTTTTGAAGCAAGAGACCAAATTTGTCCATAACTTCTTTTCCAAGAAGAATTGGGAGGAATTCGTTGTAGGTGATGTGTTGAACTATAGCAATAACAACTCTTCGCGCTTCCTGAGAAGATAAAATTATCATTAAATACAACATATTCTTTAAATATGAGTAAATAACAGTCACATCAGTCTTAGTAAGTAATGCTCGAGCCTCGCAATTCCATGAATTGATTATTTTATGGACTCCAGAGCATCATCTCAATATTCATCTGAACTGTAGAGTGTTTTACTACAGAATGAGTGGAGAATCTCACCTGGTAGAGGGTTTCATCGTCCCAATGGGGATTGACCTGAGCAAGCCCGTGAGCAATCCTGTTGTGCTCTCTCGCCATCAATGTATGCATGCAAGCCAAGACTAGCTGCTCATTGACTCGTACTTCACCTGGAATGAAACGACTTAAGTTAGAAGGAATAATTTTTTCCTGTGGTACGATAAAACTTCGACTTGTCGTCTAATTACAAGTATAACGTGGTAAGATTTGCTAACCAGAATCAAAACAATACTGCGAATTATTCGTCCTCGTACAACCCTCATCTGGCTTGTCGAGTTTTAATGGAAGCAAGTCCTTGAGTCCATATTCAGCAAAGACTGGATTCATCCTGAGCATTCCGCCAATACCTGACCTGAGATGCCTGAAAGGGAAGTTTCTGATGAGTTCTCCCCTCTCCTCAACTCGATAACTGCATCGATGATCGCATAATATGTACGTACCTACCTTGCAAAAGCTTCCGAGGCTCCGTAGATTGTGTTAGCATCGATCACACCCGTCAGTCGATTGAATGGCACTCTCGAACCTAAAATGACGAAGTTCATCAATCATATAACAAGGAGCCTAGGAATTTTCTTAGATAAATGAGATAAACTGAAGAAAATAATGTTAAATTCACCCCACGTTCTTCCAACTAATATCACCTTGAAAAGGTGACACTAATCCCTTGTGTCCATAAATTGATAAAAAAATTAACCCCAATCCGCTAATTTTTCACATCTGAATTTATTCGTCACTTAGATGATTTATTTTTATATTTTATATTTCTTAGTCACCTGGTGGTACTTGTATTATTCAGGACTCGGAGTTCAGTATGGAAATTTAAGATAGGAAAAAAAATATAATTCCTAGGAACTCGGTTCGACACTACATGTCGACGCCCCCAAAAGATTTTAATTACATATATTCGATGTATAATTCTTCATTGCGTGTCTTAGGCGAAACGATCTCGTAATACTATATAAAAACCGGACGTTCAGATTCTATTTTGATAGGCATTTTAGATAATGCACGTTTCCTTCGATGTGATTTGAACGCTTTCTCTAGAGTGGCCTTGGGGGAAGGAGCTGTTTGAATAGTGAATGTTATAATAAGCCATTGTCAGAGGCCATCAATCATATTGTCGGTGCTGGGCGTGATGACTTGATCATGATGGAATAGAGGTTCCGAAGAGCCAGGAGATTAATAATTATCATGAACCTGTCATCAGTTGTCTGATAGATCAAGATGTGATTGATAATATCTGACTAGCATTTTGTTATACCTAGGATGATCCTAGGTGATTTTCCTCAAATGTATTGAATTTTAATGTTATTTCTCCTGATTCCGTTGGGAACTGTAAATTCTCGGTAATTTCAAATTTCTTCATTCTTCCAACTATTCATCTCCTTACAACCTGTTACTCACCGAGACGGCAACCGGGACGTACTGAAGGGAACCCTCTGACGAAATCCTGACACTTTTGTCCGTACTTGTGGTAATAGTAGTCATCTTCAGGAATTTCAATTTCCATACAATAAGGATTTTTGAGGTGGGGTGGCCTCCTGCAGCACTCTTCGGGCTCGTTGTGGGTCAATGGATCTAAGGAACACAAAATACCAAAATGTTATGAAATGAATGTATGAAATGTCATAGCATACATGAATATAACATTCCAAGCTAGATAAAATTGCGATAAAATCCCGACCAGCAAATAGCCAGCCAGAAGACACGTCCGATATTCTTTCTGTCTTAGAATCTTCGTATAACCCTTTGATATAATAAATAATTTTAATACAATAAACTACAGTAATCGGTCCGGAACCCATATAAATCTATTCAACGTCCGAACATTGTGGAAAAAGTTATATCTCACGCGACGGGGTTTTCAGGAATGCCAAGCCAAGAAAAAGCGTTACTTCAAACGAAGCGTCATCGTACAAGACACCCTTAAGGGGTTAACGTCAGTACCTTGGTACCCCATCACTATTTTGGTAAGTCTTGAACGCGATAAGTATCGCTTTTTTTTTACATGAACATGAAATTCGTCTCTCGACTGATAAAACATTCAGTCGCAAATCGTGAGCGAGAGTCGTGAGCGGTAAGTTAACCTAGATTCTTGAAACTTCGTTATCAACCATATCCTTGCCAACAATAATAAAGGTATCTCAGTGGGACACGTTGGGCCATTGTGGTTGCGTCAGGGAGACCGACACCGACTAGACGATTTTTTCTTCGGTTCCCATCAGCTTGTGAGGCCACGTTCGAGGATAAGTAGTCGTGTTGTATGAAGTGGCATACGTCGGTCATCAAAGACAGATTTTTTTCTATTTCGGGCAATCTTACTGTGTGGTCTTCCCACTGTTGTGCAATTTTTATGTCATCGGAATGGTTAAAAATCAAGAAAGCAATTTTCTTCACTACAAAACGAAGCCACGACACTATATTTATTTTTCAATTTTATTTTATTTTTCATTCGCTTCAGATTCAAAATTTGGAAGAAAAGGTTATTTTCTTGGTTTATAGGTAAAAAAAAAACCACCGTAACTCAAATGAATGAACAGGTGAAGATTGGTTCTTGCGGTGCCTTTCACTCAGTATTCTAGAAATATTGACTGGCTTCTATCGCTCTCAGTGAAGAGCAAAATAAATGCGAAACCGGAACATTTTATTGGTCAAATACCTCGTTCATAACTCGCCTGTTTTAGTGGTTTTTTAAGGGGAAGATTTATGAAAATGTTATTTCTGGCTCCATCAAGGCAAAAGGTTAAAAGACATCGGTATTCCAACTTTCTCACCTTCGGGGGTGGCGGTGAGAGTGAAGTCGTGGTCGAGGAACTGGCCCCAAGACACTATAAGGACCGTTCCCGCGTGTTCGTGGAAGCCTTCGTCGGGGTGCATCGTCCTCGAAACGATTCGCGCTCTGGGCAGTTGGTTCCCTGTCATGCTTATCCTGGGCGATGTGATCCCATCGGAGAAAAGAGGTCCGATCAGTCTAAAAACAGACGAAGAGCGTGGGAGCTATCAAGCTTTATCAACACTGTCCGTGGTTTTACTAGTTCAACCAGAACAACAGCAAAGTCATGCCTGAAGAAACATCTAAATAAGACAACTTACCTGGTGAAGGGGGTTTGCGTCGCTCCCCACGTTGGATGCCTCAGATTGGTGCAAAGCCCGTCATGTCTTCTGTATTTACCAGGACGGCATTCAACGTTGGAAAGAAAAGGCGGGCAAACCTCTCTGATAAGCGTCTTGGAAGTGTCAATAAGTGGTAGTCCTTTTTCTATTTCTTCATATGTGAGACCATAACTGCAACAACCACATGGAACCGCATAAGTAGGGTGTGCGTGATCGCCTTATGAAAACGCATTACCTGATTTATTCTGCAGGACATGCGGACAGTCTTGAGTGCAACTTCCACCAGACAACAAAAATCTGCAAATTCTTACACACGGGTTGGTTATTCCTCGAACCAGGCGCATGGAGACTAATTTGAACCTCGGACCAGGTGCATTTCTTCAACATGGGGAAAATGGGGGAAGCAGTGGGTGTGACGGGTCCCGGACCCATTCCAATCGATTCAGGGTCCAAAATTTAGTAGAAAATGATACCCCACACGCCTAGACCCCAGAAATCATGAAAACACTATACAAAATGGGTGGATACATACCCATTTTTACCCATAACTTCTTCCGGTGTGTGACAATCGTTCTGTAACCCATTTCATTGAATTCAGCGTCCAAAATTTAGTGGAATATGATACCCCACTCGCCTAGATCACCCAGAAAAAAATCCATTTTTCAAAAAACACATTTTGATCCCGGACGGCGGACGGACATTGACCTCTTTTGATCTAGACACCATGAAACGTCCAGAAAAAATTTTTGAGCCGAATCGGAGAGGTTGACCTTTTGCATGAAAACATAGGTTGACTATTCAGGGAATAACCAACCAAAATTAGGGGTTTCTTACTCAAACGACATCAGAATCAGTCGGTGTATTCACTTCCTCCACTATTATATATGAATGCATTCGTTCGGTCTTATGAGTAGCCTTTGGAATGTTATGAAATCGTTACTTCAACTCTAGATTTTCTCAAACCATCTAGAATCTAGATCTCCGCTCTACGTGTATCCAATAACAATGAAAATAATGCGAGGTAAAGAGTAAAAAAGGTGATCCCTGGTTGTTTGAGATTCATAGGAGAAGACAATTGGCTTTGCTGGGTACAGGCAGCCTAAAGGTTGCGTTTGGACGGGCATCTGCGGTATACCCAGTCGCACAAGGTCCAAAATAAGGGCATGTTCAGCATTTTACAGGCTATAAGGTTCGACAGGCAGACATATACTTTTGATCGTAGTAGTATGTCGATTATATGCATCAAGAGTCACCCTAAATCCATATACCTCCTCATAGTACACTTATAAAAATCTTTCTTGCCATAAAACACACAGTCGTTCGATGGATTTTAAATATTTACGAGATCTTATTCGGATGAAACGCAATAATTTTGAATGTAAAGGCCCAAGCCGTCAAGGCCCACCAAGCTTTAAGCCCTTGATGTAAGACCCCGGCCAGGAAGTTCTCCGGCTTTCTACTCCACAAATCGACGGGCTGGGTATCAAATTAAGAAGAGGCTGCCGTTCATCTTATCGGATCGTGATTTAGCATTGCAAATAAGGGCTTCGTCGGGGTGAGACTGATGATTACCATTTGACTAATTGATTTCAAATTTCCTCGTGAGAACGACCAAACCAACCAGGGTTTGATGGAGCAGGTTTATGAGGCGGTTCAGGTGGCAAGGAATATCGCACTAAAAACCCCTGAAAAGTTGTTTGAATGTCGCATTTAGCGAAATGTGAGGGGCCCAGGAGGGTGCGTAGGCTGATTCTAAATTGAAGAAATTCGCACAACAGCCGGTTGAGTCGGAGGTCTGACTTTTCAATTTAAATCGAGAGAAGAGTCAGATCTCGGATACAAAGTTGCATCACCGCCTTTGAACTCTTCCCAAGCGCTCGTCCTTCTCGGTTTAGTTCAGAGATCTCACATACGTCACGGGCTACTTCCTATAGGGTGTTTCCTCGCCAAGGATTCCTTGCTCTACTCGTTCGTTTCCCTTAAGAAGGTGCTTGTTAGTATGTGGAGCCTTCACAGACTAGGTTGGACGTGGATTACTTTAAACTTTCACTTGCTACACGTTTACGAATAACAAAACTCGACCCGTTGCATCACTGTACCCTTTGTAGCCGAGAAAACGAAAACAGAAACATTTTGGTTCTAATGTTGTTCAATTTGCTCTAAAGGCAGGCGTTCGTATTATTCTGAAAGTAGGTGGAAACTGTCAACAACAAACACTATCTGAGGGTCACTGAGTCTCATAGTTTTTAAGGTTTATTATTTTTCTGATGGGTTACGCCCCAAAATTCAGAAAAACAAGGAAATCCATATAAATTGACAGGATTTTCCCAAGGCCCAGGACAGTCCGGTTTTCACTTTTTCACAGCAATAACCAACCTGCTAGAAAATGACATTAAAAACCGTCTGAAAAATACCAAAATATTCACGCTTGAAGAAAACGGCAATAAAATAACTTCCCACTTGAAAATTATTTATATTGCTGATTTAACATTTTGGACGTACTGGACACATACGGTGAAACTCAAAAATCAGTGTCAATTAATCGAACAGATTAAATTTTTTTTTCGCTTAACCGTTCAGTAAAATTTTTTTCTAAATGTCAAACTATCTGGAGTCTTATGGTGACTTGCAATACGGGCACCGGAATTTATACGAAGAATTCTCCCGTTCCGTGATTCGCAAAAAAGAAGAATAAAAAATGAAATAAAGAAAAAAATTCCTTTGTTCGCAGAACATGAAAATTAATATCATTGTGCTCATTCAGATTTCTCATGTTCTAAATGCCAAGCTTCCGAATGATAAGTTTCCCTTGATTTAAATTGTCTGAACATAACTACGTAAAAATGAAGCCGACACAGTTTTCGAAGAAACCAAGGGCTCCCCTGCTTGTTGGAATCTGGAAAAAACAATAGAGATTCGTAGTGACAGAACAGAAGGAGAGACATATTACTTACTTTTTTGCCAGTTGTATCGAAATGTCAAGGAGAAGCTCTCCAACGGCGGCTACATCATAGATGTCCCATTCTCCGTGAGGAATGTTAATTCCTGGAAAATGAAATAAGGTGAATCTCATTTACAGAATTCACAATTGCTCGGTATGGGAAGCACAATTTTGTAATGTTCATAGTTAATACTATCAATACTATACGTCATGTCCATTCAGAAGATCTCGAATAGGGTAGAAGGGGCCAATGTCTTCCTAATCTAACATTATTATTGTGGAGAAAGAATTTCGCTAGATTCAATGGGTGAAATTACGCTAATTTGGGGCTGATGACTTAAGTCTCGCAGGAATATTAGTTTCCAGTTCAATAAATCGACTCGGCTGAACTCTATAATAGAATTATGCTCCGGTTGAAAGGAATTCAGTTTCACGCTGAGTATATTTTCTTCGCTTTATCTTTAGTCTGTAATAGTGTGATGACCTCTACTTACTCCAGAATTTTGCGAATGTTCAACAAAACAACGATGTGATCGACAACATTTTTCCTCTTCGACCCTTCTAAAGGCTATTACTTTCCAACCAGGAATGAATACGATCAAACCAATCAAGAGGTAGAAATTGTAATTATTAATTTTGATTTAAACGAGAACGAGGGTGCCTTACTACCCTTAGAATAATAAACTAAGACCATTCTATTCGAGCTCAGAGCATCTTGAAGATACTGTCACATATATCTTGGCATAGCCAAAAATTTTTATACGACGTGGTATTTGATCGTGAGTTATAAGACTTGACGCCTTCCTTAGGCTATCGTACCGGTCTACCTGAAGTAGCACATCATCTCGGAATCAGGTTTCTACGCGGTGACCGATAAACGCCATAACCTGGGGACGTCGTTCCTCATTTACGTTACATCACGAGCTGGATCCGAGGCAGAGTCACCGGGATCGTTGGGATAATCATTCATAATTAGGGAAACCGCGGTGTATCGTTACACCTCGATCGAAACAAGTTCAATCTTCGGGCTATGGGCCCCACAATATTTTCATTTTATAGGGTTACGTGTGAACCCCTAGTTAGTTGTTATCAGGTTACGTTCAAGTTGAATGGAACGCCCATCAAATTATTTTTTTGAGGATATGAGGATTGGGAAACCTACCGGAGTAATAAATTCACTGTTATAAGATGTTATAGAATTCATTGTTTTGGGAATAAAAAATGTCAAGCGGGAACACCATGACCAAATATCTCTCGTAATTTTTGTTTAATCAATTGACAACGATGATTCACGTAAATCCTCCATAACGATATTTTTTATATTCTAACGTCTAATAGGTTAGCCAGTCTCGTTCACTAGCTGGTTGGTAGTAAATAAAAGGAATACGAGAAGAAATTCGGCCTTAGGCGTTTATCACAAATCATTCAAAAATGAACGAGTCGGGCAAGGCTAAAGGTCTCTGAAACTTTCTTCCGTGACAAGATTTCTTCGTGCATAATTCGCGATTTGAGGAACCCAACCCACTCACAATATCCGATAAGTTTATTATTGCCTCCCAGGGAACTGGAAGCTTTTGTCATCTCAGTTGAAATCTAAAATTGGGACATTTATACTCGTGATTATGGTATTGAAGGTTCTTGATAGATTTGGTTTTGGGTCTGCCAGTTTATCTGTTCGTAGATGTCGGCATCATTTCTTTGCAAATGGAATTACAACGTCCGAGATTTGTCATCAAAATTTGTTGGACTTTAGGGGCAATTCAAGCAAGCTCTAACAAGCACTGAAAACTCCGATTTTGTTCAAACAATGATTCTACTGACGGGAATCTACTCGTATTTTCTCCTTTTTGCAGAGCGAGAGAGCACGGTAAGTACTCATAATTTTTCCTGAATAATATGTTTTACGCTCATATAATTCGAAGAAAAAATGATCTTACTTATTCGTTTCCTCGCTTCAATGTAGGCTTGGTTTACGGCATCGTAGGTTATGCAGGTTCCTGGTCCTCCATGTCCTCTGAAACAAAGGAAGTTCTTAAATGAGATATGGTGTGACCATTTCAATGAAACTATGGCGCTTTTCTCAACGCTTGTAAACGCATCCGGAAGACACATGAAATACCACACTGAACCTTTTTGAATAACAAGAAAATCTGAAGATCAATTCAACCTTCTTAAGGTCAAAGTAAACATTTCGCGAATCAATATTTTACTCGGCAAGAAACTTGATAACTCACTGGAGAATTTCTCATTTCGTTTGGCTCCTGTTTCATATTGATTTAGAAAAACTTCTGTGTAAACATTTAAAAAAAGTCATATTAGGATCGAATCATTCAAGACTTTTAGAGGTACCTGCTTATTTCAGAATGGCTCTCGTTGTTTTTGAAAAACAATTTGCAAATTGTTTTGGGAAATAGCGCATTTTATTAGGTATAAATAATTATCTGTACTATCATTACAATATAACAAGCCTTTTTTTTGCCAAGTGCCTTGGCACTCGATAACCAATTTTTAGTTATTAAGCGTCTAGTTAGTAGCTTGGGTGGAAGATTGATTCATAGCATCCGCAGAACCGCATGAGCGCGAGAGGTTAGCGGTTGGAGTGGAATCCTATCCGGCTAGGAACAGGAAGGGGAACGCTAACCTTGCGCCTACTGAGAGGGAAAGTATGTAACCTCCTTGAGGACGACCACCTGTTTGTTAACTGGGTCCGACACTTTCGCCGGTAGAAGCTCCAGGTAGCCGGTGCAGTGCCGGTTCAGTGCGTCTCACTGATTGATTGAAGGTCGCTACTGAGGAATTTAAATTATTAGAGCGCGAAAATGGGTTCACATTGAAGAGTATATAAGAAGAATTCGCTGCAAATTGATAGGTGGATTTCGTTTGGGAAAGCGTATCATCGAGTTCTCTGTATTAATTAGGTAACTCATTCAAAAACGCTGCCAATTTTTTCACGGGGTTAGGTTAATCCTTGGACTCACAGCAAAATTTGGAGAAAAATGATACCCTACACGCCTAGGTACCAGAAATCTTGAAAACACATATTCGAAATAGGTAGATAGATACCTATTTTGACCAATAACCTCTTCCGAATGGCTTGAATCGTTCCAGGACCCCGTTTCATTGGATTCAGCATCCAAAATTTGGTCGAAAATAATACTCCACTCGCCTAGATCGCCAAAAATCGCATCGCAAAAATTTCGAAAAATGGGGTTTCAAAATTCACATTTTAAACTCTACCCCCTTACGAGCTGCTCTACCCCTCGTTGTTAAGTGCCGAACGAGTAAGAAGAAATTACGTGACGTCACCAAAATTCAATTTTGTATAAATTTGCTAAAAAGTAAAGGAAGACGGTTCGTGATCTACCGTTCAGTGTAAATGAATCGAGCAGAAAGGCGATCTATTTTACCGACAAACTTGTCAGACTTTTCCTTGAGCCAAATTCGTGGCTAAGCTGGGGTTACAAGCTTATTTCAAAGCCTTCTCAAGAAGTTAGACCCACGTTCCAACTTGTAGACAAAATTACCAATAAACTTCAATTCAGAATCTTTGTCGTACGTCGTGAAGGAGAGAAAGTGTACCAAGATAGCTGATAACAAAATCTCGACGCGTCAAACTTAACAGGCTCATTCGTACGCAGGTGCAGAACACTTTCCTCAAAGAATACACACCACTAATTAGAGCGGGCCATGTTGGTAGTGTATTATCAAACTCACCACTCACAACGACCTTTCCATGACACTTTTAAAAATGTGTTTTTCTAAGATCTAAGTGTTTTATTCTGCCAAAGTGTATTACCTCAGGAATGAGTGTATTGATAAGTGGTAATTAGAATAATGAACAGTATTTTTGTGATATTTTTCGAAGGTTCATTCTCTGTATCACGCAGGAGGCTTATAATTGTATTCATGGTCACATAATTTTTTTTTCTTAAGAGGAAGGTATTACCGACAATCATCCAGCAGTTTGACAGTGAGAACAAACCAATCATCAGGACGAGCGAAAATATTGAATTCTTCAATAAAATATACGTTGGTGCGAATCACAGAAGTGAATTCGTACGGCCCTGAGACCATTTTTTCCTTGTTGAGACCGTCAGAATATAGTACAAGGACGCCATTAGCAAGCACGAAAATCTTTCGGATCCAAAAAAAAAGTACCGCCAAAAATTACTTGTGTGCTAGTGTTCAATCCTTACGTATACCCATAATTTATTGCAATCAAACGAACAAGGAAATCGATCATATCGTCTCGATAATGTTTACGAGTTCTCAATATCGCTTCATCGCGGAGATAGTATTGAATGTAGAACCAGGGCAGTTTTTCTTCAAAGCTTGAAAGCCTCTATAAATTTTGACGAAGTAGTGGCTATCTTCCCCAATTTCAATTATTACATTCTCGGCTGCGTCATTTGCTAACAAAGAGGGCAGAGGAGTACCTCCGTTGGTCTAGCTTAAAACTAAATCAAAACAGTTGACTAGTTCAAGGCGACCCCTTTCTACTGTGCGTTCATAGAAACTACGCCAATCCCTTCGCAATTACGACCACCATCATTCCATCTTATATTTTCTTTCTATTATTGTATATTCAAAGGAAAATACCGGATGTGACAGATCAAAATATTCATACTTTTCGGTACGTTCCTGTTCATGCAATGTCCGGTCCTCGCAAAATACATGAAATAGCTTCCGATCTGAAATAAGTACCTCCTCCGCCAACGGGCAGGGTAATGTAAAAAGAACACATCCGGGATTACGAGGTTCGTTTGAAATCATACACCGTGAAGATAATCTTCTCTTAGAGGGTGCAGTTTCTGCTCCGGTAGAAATGTTTTCTGGTGTATATTTTCGTTAAAAACATGCTTGGTAACAGTTCGTGCGACTGGTACGAGTACATATTTGAATCGAGTAGAGGGTGAACTAGTTGAAATGCCAACGCTGATCACCTTTACAGGCAAGGTTTGTCGATGGAACGAGTCCTGCAACTTCACATTGAAACTGTATTTGACGGTACAAGCCTGAACAGTATCAAACTTTTGACATTTTTACTCTTCCTTGAGGGATTCTATTCAGTCGTTCTGTCGAAAAAGGCCTTGCACAGGTGGACCTCAAACACCGGGTTCAAACTATACCTCAATATTTATACAAGGACATAGGAGCATCACCTAACTGCATGGAGAACTATAATAATACTGACACAGTAGGGCAACTTATGGAGATTTTAATTGTTTCGGCTGGACTGGAACAATACCTATCTAAAATGACAGACAAACATCGCTGAAGTACGCTGCAAATTATTCCACAAAGGTTTAATATTTCAGGCGGATTTCCCAACAACGTTCCCATTTTCAAACCAATATGGTACTTCTTCTTGTGGCAATTGATACAAAACCCATTTCGATTGATTCACCGACCTAAGTAAAGAGAAAAACATTATTGAATACGCCTAGATCTTCAAAAATCAAAAAACTCATCTCAAAAACCATTTTTGACCATTGTTAGGAGCGTTTTGGCTGAAAATGAATTAGGCACAACAACTGGCCCCGTCGTTGGTCGTCTGGCGACGTCCAGCTATGTTGCGGCCTAAAACTAGTGGGCTACGAATGAAGGTCTTGAAAAACCAGTAAAGCAGTGGTCAACGATTTTTGAGAAACTCCTATTGCGATGACAAAAAAAGCGATGAAGGTAATTCGTCATTTCCCCCCATTTGCTATCTGACGCCGTTCTTTTGAAGAGACAACAATCCGGCTGAAAGCGGGGAAAGGCGGCCGACCAGAGTCAAATCTATGGGCCGTCTTCAGCCGGGTTATTTCGCATCCTTTCTTTTTTTTCCTTTGCTCCTCCCAACGCAATAAACACCGGCAGGAAACATCCACATTTCACTCTCCCGATGGCCTTATAAAGGTCGCGACTCGGAGCATCTCAAACCTTTTCTCGGTATCTCACGTTCAATTCTCCCGACCGCCGCAAGTGAAATTGGAGAGACGACTCGGGAATGAACCAACTTTCATAAACAGCAGAACGAGGATGTCAACGAGCTGACGATCCTGACAATCATCGGAAATATCCTGACTCCACGACGAAATTCTTTGGTTTTTATGCTAGCTAAAAGCCTAGAGTGGATTCTTAACAACCTTGTGCAATTTGTTTACACAACATCGCGCCGTATAATATGCGTGTTGACAGTCGGTTGTTGTCTCTCATTCAGCAAGTTCAACTGGAAGGGGGTGGAGGTGGCATACCGCCCAATATAGCCCAAGGAGCCTGCTTTGACACACGCATGGCATCTGGGCTGTGACTCCGCTGCTCTGAGGTTGTCTTCCATACTGGGATGCTGATATTTCGTGGAGGTCCTACTATGATGAGGTTCTCGGATGTCTCCCACCACAGCCCTTGCGTGGGACTGCTATGAAAACCGACCACCATCGAGTCAGAACTGAAAAGGCAAAAACCTGAAGTGGATGATTTCAGAATTCACACTGACCCCTGCAAACACGAAGCGAGGTTGATCGCTGACCTCCTAAATTTTGGTTTCAAACTCCAGGCTGTCGACAATTTTTCCATATTTGTAAACAAATTGGCAATTGGTCGATTTTGGAACAGATGGAAATTTTCGTTTTGCGAAAACTCATAAAACTACCATTTAAAATCATTATGGATTATGGCTCCTCCGGTCAAGTGACTTTTTTACGCCCTGAATGAAATCGATGGTCCAGAGCGATATGCCAAAATTTTGTCAATCAATGATCAGTACAGTATTGAGGTCAGTGGCTGTTGTTAGTCAACTACTGCAGTAAGTGGATGGTTTCCTGTAATATTGGCAGACCGGAACATCACTCAAATTCAGCTCTAATTGTCGTTGATATGCGATGCAAAAGGTAAAACAACGAATTCTGAAGCTTAAGAACTATCAGCATCTCAGTATCAATAGGTAATACGGTGGCATTTTGTCATAATTCAGCTGGAATTTTATTTGAGAAAGTGTCCACGTTTCTGTAGAGGATATAAATGAGTTTTGGAACAAGAAGGACCATAAAACACACTAAATGGGCTTATGAGAGCAGTGTGATTGGAAACCAGGAGCATCGAAAGCGTAGCGCGGATGCCCTGACAATTAATACAAGCCAGAGAGGCTCCAGGAGTCAATCATTCCGAAGTGAGATGATGATTGAGTCAACCTACGCGAACGCCACTTCAAGTCTCGACAGTCATTCTTTTTTTATGCAAAATAGGATCACTTTCTACGTGGGATTACTGGGTTGTGAATGGGGGATAAGTGAGCGTTTAGTCCACTCTTGTTCTCCCACTCAGGAGCCATCGCCTTTCAAGCGCTCATTTGTTTCATTTGTATTCGTACAATTCTTCAAGTCAAATAGTGACATGGAACGGTCAGGGTTAAAGAAGACCAGCTCACGTACTTGTATTTCTGTAACGGCTACTGAAGAAATTTATGTTTTGAAGTCAAAAGTGTCCATGAGCATGCCTCTATCATTTGCATTCTTCGTATAAGAAAAAAAAAGTACGTATTCAAGGAAACCACCAAAAGAGAAAAACTCCCCTTGCTAAGCGTCTATCATGCTCAGAAACCTTTTTTCCCCTTTATTGCAATCTTTTATCTTATACAACTTCACCGATTTTCCACTATACTATAATATCAGAAAAAAGTGCTCAACTAATATAATATGTAAATATTTACGTCTACGCGATGTTACCGCTTTGAAAATTGATTGATTTATAATATGTCAATGAGGTATATATACTACGTAATAGTATCAAATTGAATTAATAAATAAATATATAATAAATAGAATTGAAAAAAGAATAGAAATTTATTTTTTGAGTTATTTATGCTTGGTGTTGCCTCTTCAGCGACAAATCGTTGAGTAGATGTGGTCAATCTTAGAAGAATATATTTTTTCTGATTTTCTTTCCAAAAATTGGAAGCAACTGACGGAAACATTGACGTTAATCTAACTGACCTTTCAAGGACTGAAGCCGTAATTTTTCATCAGTACGAGTGCCCACATACGTGTCGGAGGGTCTAACGTAGGGTTAAGTGCATCATTGCGGACCCCTGTTACGGTCTCTCGGCAAATAAATGGAGTTATTTCTCCAGACCTCTCCAATATCTCGCAACTTTATTACACAACAACCTGTGTATGGGGTTCCCTTCTGCTCAAATCTGGGACGCAAGCTCTTAGGAAAGTTCTCGCGGATGCCCCAGGAAGTTCATCGTGTGCTCCCAGTTTTGCCGGAGACCCCCTCCCCCCCTCTCCCTCAATTCGCACCGTCACGTATTTTCGAAACGTTCAAGACTAGCTATCAAGAAGGGAAGACAGCATTTAGTTATAGAAGGTAAAATACTTCAGAAAAATCAGAAAATACGGACAATTATCATGATGTTCCCGAACCTGACAGTATTCATTTAATTTCTTTGCCGACTGGACACTTCATGACAATGAATAATGAAAAACCCTAGTAGAGTACCTAGTTAGTTCTAAATATTAGACAACGTTCGAGGAACGTTCGAATTCACCCGTACCGTGAACAATCCTCCAAGGGCGTACGTGCAGAGGTCAACAATCCTTCAAAACCAAAAGTTTTACGCAATAGATGTATGGTAATAGTCGGAAGCTCTTACTCTCTTCAAGCTGTTGGCTAATACACCATGTTCATCTCTGAAATTAAATGCTCTTATCTACTTTGTTGAAAAAACCCCTGGAGTATTGACCATTCCATTCCAATTAAGTGCTTGTCAATTGGAAGTATCTGAGTCAATTACAACACATAATCTCTCTCTACAGACTTCAGTCAAGGCAGAGAGTATTAGGTAGGTAAAATGAACAATAACTGATTCTAGATTTTCATGTTTATCACAGCAATTGGGTATATTGTGTGTGTAAAGGCGGCAGAGGGAGTTGTTTAGTTGAAATAAAAAGTTTATATTTATGAGTTGCATCTCATTACCTAGATTCCCCATAATATCAGAAACTTCGACCTCAAAAATCCAACATCATAGATCACATGAAGCCGGAGTATCGCGACTGCAGCGCTAGCAATTATGTTAAGAGTATTTTGTGTGAAAATAAGAATAAACTCAAAATCGTGCCTACACTCTCCTCAACATAAGACAGTCATTTCTTGTAAATTGACTCATGGTCAAACGCTTAAAAACGCTGCAAATTTATTCTCTCACAACGGTTGGCTACCCTCGGACCAACAGCAGTCCGCGCCCAAAATTTAGTGGAAAATGATACCCAACACGCCTAGTTACCAGAAATCTCGAAAACACTTCTGAAATAGGTAGATAGATACCAATTTTTACTTATAACCTCTCCCGGTGGGCGTTTATCGTTCTGGGACCCGTCCCACTAGATTTAGCGTCCAAAATTTAGTCGAAAATGACACCCCACACGTTTCGATCGCCGAAAATTATTCAAGGAATAACAAACCAAAATTAGTCTTGATCATAGAAATTCGTTAAAATTGCCGTATTTGCGATATTATTCCTCCAGGATTGTGAAAAAAAAGCGAAATGAGTGAAAAATGACAATTTTGATGAAATAGTTTAACAAGTATGGCGATTTCTAAAAAAATGACATACAACGCCTATATTTGCCACCTATGTTACTAGCTATTTTGGCTATCTTTAGGTCATTCATTTCGTTAGTTAGCTTTCATTATCGCTAAAAACAAGCAGAGAAAGTGACATCCCGGTTATTTTCGGTTTCTAGGAATAATATTTTCGACGCCCTGTGTGGTGAACCGGATCGGAACCTTGGTCCATTCTCTAAATGGACAGCAATAGAAGCGAGATTTTATGAGTCGAGGGGCATTTGGAAAGTGAGCGTCAGGGGTCCAAACGAAGAGGTTGTTATTGGAGGTGGCGCGGATCTTCGTAACTTCGGGTCAACTGAATCCGCCTCGGGCCCAAGAGCTCAGGCAGGTGAGCACGTTAGAAAGTGATTTTTTCCGAGCTTCATAGGCATATCCAACCAATGGGTCAAAGGTCGGAAGAATTTTTTCTACCGCCGCGATTCGGTGTGACGAAGGACATTCTACGTCGCCAAGATTCCACGTTGTCCCCATTCCCAGAGCGTCTATACAGCTGTACAACTGTGTTCACTGTGATTACAGCTAGTCGAAGATTTCTGGCTGATTAAGATGGGATATCGGGCTCGTGGAAAGCGATATTCACATTAGTAGATAATCTGGATAATAGTAAGAGAGAAGGTTCCACTAAAATTATCGGTGGTACTATCATCACCAATCTGAGAGGCTGAACACTCCCAGCGAGCTAACACCACATCATCACTTATACCAACAAGCAAGGGAAAAAAACGAAGTCGGCTATAAAACCAAATAGTAGGTTTGCCTGTGCCTTCTCGGTCAAGCGTGTAATTTCTTCTTACCACCGGCGGATATCGAACTGAAAAAAATTATCCTGCGCCACATTACAGCTCTCACAAGGGGTTCGCCAGCACCTGACACACGTGCTCGGACCAGTTTCTTTCCCCCGCGCTGGCCGCAGGGTTGAACGAGAAAGCAAAACGATGCCGATATAACCCTCTCCGCTCAACGCCCCAATTTACATTTAGATGGTAATATCATCACCCCGGAAGCCGCAGACGCGGAAGGGCAATAATGGATCGAGTGTGATACCAACATCTTTCAAACTCCATTTCGGTTTGTACCCATGAACCCAAAATTGTTTTCTTCTACATTTTGCTTTTCAATGTGCAGATTCCACATCCGAAATGTCCGTCTGCCGACCTGCCGTACACCGTCCGGGCAGAAAATATCATTTAAAATGCTTCGAAAAATCCGGAATTTTGCAGACAGATTTTGTTTGTGTTAGCAAAAAAGGCCCAAGCGGGTGCAGGGAGCAAAAATGATCGAATATGGGGGTTACGCTTCTCGGGGAGATTGTTTTCCACCGAACATTCAACCCTCCATCGAATGAGACGGTTCCCGGAATCGGTTGCTGTATACCGGAAGCGATTACTGTGGTTCAAAAGAATATTTTGGAGGGGAAATTAGGAATTTGGGTCAGGGTTCTGTTCCCGGTTCTAGTTGGTCCTCAAAACTTTTCAGCCGGACCAGGGGTCAAAATGTGTATTTTGAAAAATGGATTTTCGAGATCTTTGGTGATCTAGACGTGTGGGGTATAATATTCCACTAAATTTTGGAAGCTGAATCCAATGAAATGGATTCCAGACCGATTGGCACCCACCGGATGAAGTTATGGGTCAAAAAGGGTATCTATCTACCCATTTCGAAATTGTGTTTTTAAGATTTCTGGAACCTAGGCGTGTGGGGTATCATTTTCCACTAAATTTTGGACGCTGAATTGATTGGAATGCGTTTAGGACCCGCCACACTCACTGCTTCCCCCATTTTTCCCATGTTGAAGAAATGAGTCTCCATGCGCCTGGTCCGAGGAATAACCAACCCGTGTAAAAGAGTTTGCAGCGCTTTTTTTTTTTTTTTTCTATTTCAATTTGCTTTTTAGATATGGTTTCTACATGTTTTAATAACAGAGAACCACATAATTTCACAAAAATCCACATTTCTTCACATTCAAACATTTTGCAGTTCCAAATTATTGTATTCAGCGATAAATTTTTAATAGTCTTATTGCAACTTTTGAGCATCGTAGTAACAGTCCGAGGTTTCAAATTCAACACGAGTCAAGGTTTTGAAAATGGTAGTTCTCTAGGCGGTAAAACAGGGTTTGAAGAGGACGAATTTCAGGTCATCGTACAAAATGTGAATTCCCATTTGAATGATTATTCTTTTAATGGTCACTCCATTTCGATTGCATGAGAAAACTCTAGTTTTAATTTGAAAAACAGTAAGGTTTTCTTGTCACATTCAAATCCCACGTTTCATCCCCTACAAGGGTTTATAACAGGAGTGGTCCGATTATTGTCATTTTCAGTATATTTAAATGCGATAGTTTCTTCTAGACCAAGAGGGGAAATCCTGTATACTCGTACCTACCGGTGTTGAATAATCTGGAACTGTTTACCAAAAACCACGCTGGATAAAATAAGAAATACTACAGGGAGTAAGGTGGAATGAAAGAAAGTAAGTAAGAGACACCCGTTAGAGGATAATAAAATGAGGTTGGCCTTGGTAGCAACAGCGTGACGGCGAATTTTCACAAAACTGTTGTAAACTGCAGTTTGTACGTTTACGCGTTTGATATGATGGGAAACTATTCAGAGCTTGGAAGAAGAAATGCCCAAAAAGCGAATCGGGAAGCCTTGACCTTTCCAGCGCTCGGCCGGTGGCCCATTTCCCTGTTGGGTGAGCGCACCGTGACGAGAGCTGAGCGGGACGGATCCTGGCAGGTGGCCCATAACTCGAGAAGATCTCACTTTCGTTCGAGGTGTCGGCGACGCGTTACAAATGGCTGGGCTAAGCGACACCCGAGGACCCACCAGCGTCCACAGAGAAAAAAAATGTATCCCAGGAGTGTGCTTTGAAAAGGTGCCAGGCCACCTCAGGACATTCATTGGCAATACAAATAACTGATTGGCGATGAGATAAAATTAATTGGTTTTTCAGTGAACGTTCACAGCATCATGTTTTGGTCAATGTACTTTTAAGCCGATGTAGGAGCCAGGTTGTTCTAGAAATCCATTCGGCTTGGAATGATCGGTAACAAATCAATCGGTATGCTTCAAAATCGGTCTTCCTGCTAATCACCACTCTCCTCATGTTTTCTTGCAACACGAGTATTGGATGTGTTCCTCATGAACCTTATCAGGTTACATCAATGATGTCTAGCCGTATCAAATGACACATCAAAATGTTTATGTTGGTTTTTAACATGGTATAAACCAGAAGAAATTATGACGAAAGAATAGCAAAATACGATGATTCATTCATAGATGAATTATGCATACGGAAATCACCCATATCAATATCAAAAGCACTCCCTCCCACGCTGACCGACTGGGAAACTTGATAGAAATCCGTGAGAGCGGAGATGAAGTCATTTATAACACCGTAGATGGAAGAGAAGCAGTTGGGTCGAATGTGCTCTCCAAGACCTCCTCACGTTTTAACCAGACAGAGGAGCTTCTTCGGAATCTTAATACCCTTCCGGCGTGCGTTACATAAACGAGTCAAGCGATCTGCTTCGTACGGTTTTGGGTGGTTATGTACGAGATGAGAATGATCCAGGTGATAAATGTCATCTTTACTCTAAAAGTGGGTACTAACAAGGTGAAAAAGGAATGCGGAAAGATACTAGCGGCAATATGACCATACGAAAAATGAACCAAAAAGTGGAATTTTCTGATAAATAACAAGAAAATTAAGTGCCCCTAGTGCAATATTGAACCTACTGTTCCGGATATTAATATTTATAATTTTTTTTTTCAAGCCATCTACTTATGCAGCACAGACTAAGAAAGAAAAAGAACGAGATTTACCAGAATACAATTAACCCGGAGTGAAATGGTTCACAATTATCTGCATCGAAGCCAATTCGATCCAACTCATGGTCCGTTAACCTGGCTCTATATCGTAGAACCTTCCTGATAACTTGTTATCCCGCTAATTCTAATGAGTGAGTCAGACTGGAGAAAACACCTGTAAGAGAGAAACGCTCTTTGCTTCCCAATCGGTTACATACGTAGAATTTCACGGGCTTCGTTACCTATGCAAATTTAGATCCTCTACTGACCCTCACATCGCGGTTTGAGGCTTTCACTTTCTTCAGGTTGATCTTTGAAATCATGTTTCTTTAACCGGACGATGAACATCACTAGTGAGCTGTATCGAGTAGGTACCTTCAAGAAGAATGGGTACCAATCAGTGTAGGCGGAATTAGTTAGTTTTTGGAAAACGACAGTCATGTAATTATTCCTCGATGGTATATTATTTATTAATAAGTATACCATGTAAAAAGCGTGGAATTTCGTTTTTTTTTTCTCTTCAAAAATTATTTACTTCTGAAAAATAACTATCTTGACATATAGGTCCTTCGCCTGGAGTATGCTAATCAGTTTTAGAGCCAAGTGAATTGATTCAGAGTATACAAATTACTGTGAAATGGCGCCACACATGCCTAGTTCTCTGGAAAGCTCGAAACCCCATCAAAAACATCCCTTCTTAACCATACCTTTCCCTCGTCCACTGAAAATGTACGAAATTTCAGATTTTTGAAGCTTTTCAAAGGAATGGAGAGGATACGGAAATTATGAATTTTAAATCCCAATACTTACTACTCGAAAAGAACAAGTTTCAAAAGAATATCGTCGGATATAGAGGCATATTGGTCAGTAAAGATTATCAAATACTTCCCATACGTGCACGGATAGTTTGGTTTTCGGATTCCACTGAGCAGCCTTGGGCTGAGCAAAATATTCAGGAATACAGGCCGTGTACCTACTAGGTCTATGTTGATAGGTAATTTGAACATTGACTTACAAGTCCTGCGTTAGTTTTCGACTGCTCGTTATTGATTGTGTACTATTTCAAATACTAGGTCATTCTAGTTAAGTGAGTAAGCCAAAATCATGCGAATTTGCAACCAAAACGCTCAGGATGAGCTAAAACGTTTAAACATTGAGTACCCAGATCTCCATCAAAGATAATGAAAATGAATCATGTGCGACTGCCGCTACGAGCAACCAGGACTCCGCTGGCAATTCGTACCATTGCGCTACGGTAGTTTCCGAACTTCCAAGAGTTAATAATGAATTAATCCCACTTACAATGGTCCACCACGCAGAGAATTCAAATTGTAGTCGAAAGCGCTACTTCGTCCTCGGCCGTCCAACATTAACGCACAATCACCACCGCCGGCTTGTAAACTTAACGCGGAATGCACCACTCCTAGTAACACCCTGCAACAATAAAAATTGAAAATTTAGTATTTTACATAGAGTAATGAGAATAATAGGCTCTATCTCCAGAATGAGAACATAATAAAAATCATTCAGTAAAAATAAGGACAAAGTAATTTCATTATAAAATGTTTACTTTTTCATAATGTCTCTATCAAGCTCAAATTCCGTGATTGCTAACATTTTATTTGCAGAAAAAAACCATGACATCATTACTTGAACGACTGAAAACGTGAAACCACAGCAAAACCTTCCATCATTTCCTTGCTGAGTTTGAGTCGAGACAATCCACTTAGGCGCCATACATTCGCCCATAGAACGAAGTATATTGTATTTTAAGCTTTGACAATAAGCAAGATGGAAGAAATACTGCACCGTATTCGGCAAAAAACCCTGACCTAGCGCTGGAAACCTATTGAGCGGATTTAATGGAGTCTCTACTCAATGGGAGGACCACATGTTATTTCTCAGGGAACAGGCCGTCAGAAGGAGACAGCTCAATCTATCAATCCTGTCAATGCCTTGGAACCGAATACATGACGTTTAGCTGTCGTTCGAAATAATATATCAAACGGTTTGGGAAATGATGAGTGAGAGGGGGCAATTTATCATGAACTTGTAAGCAGTTTATCATGTAACAAAGCACTCTGGCTGGCGTTACATTCTTAGTATAGTACCCAGTCATGCTTATAGAGTTAACAACGACAGCAAGATAACATTGAATTTGATTTGAGAGTGAGTTATCATTTCCCACTGAATTGTGCTCGCTGAATCGAGTGAAATGGGTTTTAGACTGTTTCCATAAAAAGAATATTGGTAAAAATGAGTATTTCAACGATGGATACTCACATTTTTATTTATTTGATTATTTAGTTACCTACTCTGGACTTCTTGAGTGCTTCACCAAGCGCTATCTAGCAAGAATAACAAACCATTGTTTTCGAAAAATTTTTCCTCTCCCAAGAATTATGAATTGAGAGGGGGATAGTACAGTGCGTTGCTCCGTCACCCATGACCTCGACTTTTAAAAAAATCATTAACCTGTCCAAAGTGATTGAAAATAAGCAACACGTAGTAACATAAGTCTACAGCTCTACAGCCCGGAAGGCCTTTTAGGTGAGTGACAACCTTCGCCTCATCCCTTCTTCTTCTTCACCTTTAGACGGCTCTAAGGGATCACTTAAAACATTGTTGGGTAAAATGGCTTCAGCAAACTGTTGACAGTTAAATGACTCTTTTTTGGAGACCGATAACTATAAACTAATTATTGTTAGGACATATTTGAAAAATCAAGGAACCCCAACCTAATTTTTTTTTCACTTAAATTTAGAATATTATGGTTTATTCTTATGATCCAATTTTTCAACTGATCGTGGGCAGGAAGATAGTTGTAAGGAGCTTCGCAACCATAAATCTAACAATCTTGCAAGATGGGCGAAAGGGAACGTCATTTGTGGCACACTTTCCGTCTCATGCTCAGTAACCAGGACTTTAATGACCTCGGCGGTAAATTACTTCTCGGCTATCAAGCTTGGTGACCTCGTAGCATTGGTCAGGAGCGTTTAGTTACTACCTAGGAGTACGTTAGAACTTAATTGCCTGGCCAAGTGTTATAGCCAAGACAGTAATAAATTTCCTTCACCGTTCCCCATCTGTGCCTTCCAGTCTCTTCAATGATGGTCACCTTGAAAGGTTACACAGTCTCACCCTCTTCTGAGGATTGTCAAGGCTGCCTGAATGGAAGTTCATCCTACGACACCGTAATTTACATAAGAATGACGTCTGCTCTCTGAAAGGAGGTTGAGTTTGACACAAAAAAACTTCCGAGTTAAGAATTGCATCGATTGCAGGCACTGTTGAATACAAATGGAAGCGTGATTCTCTTCCAGAGAATACAAAACATTCCTTGCTTCTTTCTTTGTACCTACTCTGAACGAAAATTAGGTTTCGCATCATATCTTGGAATTTCCCTAAGCCAAGGAAATAGCATAAGTCACTCCAAAATCAGTTAAACTGGATAAAGCGGCTTAAGGTTTATAACATGAAAATAATGTTCAAAATTTACATGTATTCTGGGACTTGATACCCATTTAACTGGTCTTCTACGTATAACTTCTATGCTTGATATTTTCAGCATCCCATCTTGCCTGGGAGAAGCAAAGTCTTGTGATTACCAGTGTCAACGACTACGTTATACCTACCATTTTAATTCCGATAAAACCGAGTTGAGGTCGTTTGACATTCTGACGGTGTTAATGGACGGAAAAACTCCTAAAGCAATGTAGAATAACTGACTGATTCATGCGTGAGAGAAGGCCCTCACGACTTCAGTTCTGAACTTGACCTTCGTCAGTTGGGCAACGATTTGGAAAGCGAACCCACGACGCGACGTCACCACCGCGAGATCGTGATTTCATTCCATAGCTTCTTGGTTAGAACCACGTTCTTTCGTCATTCGAGCTGTATAGGTACAATAGGAGGTTATCTTTCCAAGAATCAATTCTGCAATATTGAGCTACCTCGCTCGTTCATGCTCGCCATCAGAACCTAACATTGTTCACCCATAACTAACGAGTTCTTGAATCGTCTTTGAGCTCAATCTTGGGAGTCTAGTCAGCTTAGCAAGGATTTCGTGGTAAGTGAAATCATGTTTAGAGTTATTTACAAGGTGTACGTGGACAGCGTAGCGTTTCTTTGGTGGGATACAAACCCATGATAGAAGATACGAAATCTTCGACGGTTGGAAAACGCAGTGACAGGTTTGTTTGGTGCTCGTTGTGAAAGATCCACACAGACTCATGATATCAATTCAGAAGGTCGGCCGCTTCATTGGAGATGAAACCGTGACCTGTCGACCTCACCACCCGGTTATTATTCCTAATGGCTCCCATGATACCTTTCTCTTTACAGCCCTTGACACACTGGACTCTTTGCTTTTCGATCGTTTATGAATGGGGTCTCTTCATAAGGTGATCAAGAAGCAAGAACGCATTGCCATTCACAGAGCAGGCTCGCGATGCCCGCGTACTAGGCAAACGAACACACACATACATAGGTATAAAATCTTATCAACTCGCTCCATCATCAGCGGTTTGAACATGACAAGAGGGAGGCAGTAAAAAATTCATACCCCGTTATTGCTTATATACACTAGTGTACAATAGGTTGATAACGCGGAAAATTTTCTTCGTTTATCTCAAACCAATTGGATTGACTGTGCATCTTTTAGTCATGCCATTCACTCCTGTTTCGTCCTATGACCCATCATACTGGGGCACCGCAACATAAGAGACCCTGTGCACCATTGCACAAAACTGCAAAAAACGAACATGCTAAATGCTGACGTGGCCTCTCCATCTCATTTCACATTACTTGTCATCTGAAAAGTTAGGCAACTAGTTGTCAAACGCGCACCTCCATCCAATCGCATTGATGTCCAAACAAGGCATGACTTTTTCCCTTCGAGCCCGTTATCTTCGATTCTGGGCGGCCCCAGGGTCTACTGTTTGTCTCGGGCCATCAGAATCCTCATAAGCCTCCTATAATGGGTCGGGTTTCATCTCTTCGGAGCCCGTGGTCTCAAATGACTCGCGTTACGCGCATTTGGCTCTCGACTCGCTCGAGATCCTCTGACAAAAGTGTTTTTTCGCGGTGACTGGACGGGTTTTGTTATTTTCATTTTGAAGGGAGCCCATTGCGCAATCCATTGGCGTGATTGCTTCGTGTCACATGGCATACCTTTTTCCAAGCTGAAGGTGATGGTGAAAGGTGAAGTCTCCGACGCGTCAACAAGGATCTGGCAAACAAGGGTTGTCTATATAGGTCTTTTCTAGGCAACCTCACGATTTGATGGGTTAAGAATTACCTTCTGAGCTAAAGTTTTGAAAAGTTTAGGTAGAACGATTGAGCCCGACTGGATTCCATCAGGAATCCATTCCAAAAACTTCTGATTAATTGTAATCCTTCAAATGGAGTAACCAATTCAAGGAACGAGAGACCACCATTTTCAGCGATTTCGATAAGGAACTCACTTCTCCTCCCACCAATATTTTGAGAAAATGAGGATACCTCAAAACGTATAACTGCCAACAAATTGGACTGTACATCATAACATATTGTTACAATTAATTTTAAACATTTTAGATTGAGCATGGCTAAATCACTGACGTCATCAGCAAGAAGCGTACAATAATTTGTCTGAGATTTTCTTTTTCAGTGGAGACAAGTTCTGACGACGTGGTGAGGAGCCTCTTCATTATCCGCTCGTCAAGTCAAAAATGACCCAAACATTCTTTTTTCCCAATGACTGTTCCAAAAGTCGCAGATGATTCGCTCGATTGCAACATCCTCCAGATTGTGCAAGATACGCGAAAGACGCTTCAGAGAAGAGTCCTGGCAAGATGCCTGGCTACTTGAATGGGTCCTGAGGATGTAACGGATTTTCGGAGATTACGCACGTCGTTGATAACATCCTCACAAGTCATCTTCAGTACTTCGTGCAAAAGTTGAGTAACGGCAGAACTACGCGAATGTGTCGAACCTGCTCCTGATACAACAGAATATTGCGTTGTAAGTGGATGTAACACCCTCCGGTACATCCTATAACGCAGCATAGAAAATCTCCAGCTCCAAAAACGACTGGTACGTGTTCATGTGTGGTCAAATCGGGACGATAATTGTGTCTAAATAAAGTTGAAGTGAGCTTTTATTCATTCACACATATGTTTCGACCAGTAAATGAGCGGTTGTGTACCCAGTGGTTTTGATTGGAATCTCAACACGAGCTGCTCAGTGTTCACCTCAAATAATGTATCGCTCCTACCGCCGCCTTGAGGTGCGTTGTGACACAACCGTGAGAAGCGTCGGGAAGGTTTCCTCACAGTGCCTTTCCCGCGGTCATTTCCCCACTTCTGGTCCACTATGGGCTCCTATGAAAGACCCAGTTGGCATTTCGTACAACACATAAATTGCAGCCGTTACAGCTCATCAAACGGCCCTTAAGCACTGAGCTCGTTGAGTGGTGTACCCACTAAACTCATTAGCGTGACAGTAAAACTGTAGTTTTAACCAACCAGAGGTGAGAGGAAAGGATTTACCCCGCGCCTATAAGCATACATACGATGAGTGAACTGACTGGGTGGGCGACTCTCAGATTGAACCAACCAAGAAAGTATATAACCGTATAAATACACTCGCCTCTAGGAAAGGAAATGCTTGAATGTAGATTGGATTCCAAATGACACCAACTTTTCCAGCACCATTACTTGTCGACCTTCTAGAGGCCATTATCATTTGACGCTGATCTTTTAACCGTTATAAAGGCGCCAAGTTGTTTATACGTGGGTACACGAGGAACTCTACATGACACATTACGGTTATTTTTAGTAGTCGATCAGTCTTATGTAATCTGCGATCCGTGGGAAACGATTTTTCAATTAATTATTTAAAAGTTGGCAATTGACTATTCCGCTCGAATAAAGAGGGTTTTGAGACCAATTGAAGCAAGTTAGGTACTGCCGTAAGACAACTGAAATCGAAGATATTCACCAATCGATAATTGGCAATGTAGAGTTATTTTCGTGGAACAATCATAGGGTTACCGAAAAATAGCCAGCAGTTCGCTCCTGTAATAAAACTAACCTTCGCCGAAGAATTGACGGGAATGAAACAGGATTCCTACTCAATATGGGTAGTACGGTTGGTTTCTTTCCTTTCGAAAGAATCACTTATAGCTTGAGATGAAAATGGAGTAAACAAGGAACTGAGGGAGTCGGGACAGGATTTGTATCACCTACTCTCAGCTTGAAGTCGAAATTGTATCCACACGACAGGCAACGAGGAAGCCCGAGCCAACCAGCGCTCTCCCACGCCATGGACACAACATGAGAAAGTGCTGCGCTAATAATTACAACGACTTCGTTGGCCCCCGCTCGAATTTATCGCGAATTGGAAACAAACCAGTCCTCGAGGCCTCGATCGCTTCGGCCGAGAAAGCGATTACAGACCTCGGAAGAGAAAAAGCCTCTTAACCTACCGATATCCTGGTCGGAACTAGTTACATAGTGTGCTCTCGTCGTCAGAAGTGCCATATGATCCATGTAACGTCCAAGAAACCAATCCCTATATGATCCTCGATAGCAAACTGGTGGTGTCCTATAATATCCATTAGACATTTCAGGGTTGAAGAAGAAGATCTATTGCCCATGACCACGTGATTTCATTGCATTTTAAAATAGGTAACCTCGTCATCCACGTCGATCACCTTCACATTGCCTGGTTTCTACAACGCAGGGGAACTTCGTTTTGTGTATCGAGGTTTCCGTTCGAAATTGAAGAGCTTCATCAGTAATACACAAGGCTGTTCTAATGGCCTCCACAAATTATCTCGTCAGACCGGCGAAGAAGAGCTCTTTTGCGCCATAAGTCTTCAAATCGATATAGTCAACCTTGACTTCGGACTATTCAATTAGAGCATCAAAAATTGAAGGGAAATTATAACAATAAAAAATTGCTATTTAGCCCCGTAGTGGTGGCATTCCTGCCCGACGTTGAGAACATTGATGCTAATCGAAGCCAGATTTGTACGTACAGCTCTGGAACAACTTAGGGTAGACCAGCAAATTCATCCGAAAAGATGCGCAGTCAGCCGAATCAGCAATATTTTTTATAGCGTGTTTACTTACAGGATGACGTCGGGCAGATGGTCAATTGATTAAAGGCATCAAAAATGGCTTCCCATTCTGGGGGAAATTCCACATTATTCATATCCGATGACGACTGGATGGCTTAATAAAACCGGGTACATGCTCTGCGTAAAATTTTGTCCTCTTCAAAAACAAAGGTGTGCCACACGTCATTTCGTTAGGTGTTACCTTCTGAGTAAAAAATTTCAAATACCAAAAAGATGAAAAAATACATTATTTTTGGTCACCAAAATTTAAGCTGGCCTCCCACAATGGTGCAAACATAATTTCTATTCATTGGAGTCCAACTGAAGCAAGCAGAACGGTTTCCAGCTTATCACCAGAATTATATCGGGAGCCTGATTTAACTAGACTAGGGCATGACATTCTACGAAACTCTTCATCTTCAATAAGGGGTCGTAGATCCCGTCTCGTAATACAATTTTCCAAGAAAACTCTACTGTTGGTGCAGTATTCTCACTACGGACGTGATCGGAAGCGAGGCCGAAGTAATTTTACCTGTAAGACGCAGAAAAACAAAAAGAATGTCACTTTCCACTGAGAAGTGACAGTAATTGTAAATCGCCATCAACCGAACGTTTCAAATAGGTACATCGGCATCTCGTGCTTCCGGACGTTTGGCGTCGTCGCAAGCAATATAGTTGTAAGAAGGGTCACGTAAGTTTATGTAATTGGAATTTACGAGAATTTCTCTTAGGCTTCTTCAGCACGAGCCCCAACTGGATGAGTCATTATCAAAATATCTTTTTAATATGACTAGAAACTTCATATTCCAATATGAAAGTTTCAGCGCAGATTTCAAGAAATAGTAATATAATATAATAATAATTACTACTTATGAATGAATGAACTTGAACTCCCGGCAGGTATTCATATCTTCCTGCAAACAAGGAGAGTGAAAACTGTAGACCTTACACGACCGACGAATATTGGAATTCCCGCGTCATCTGGTTGGATGCAGTTCGTCCATCACCAAGGACCTTCACTGTTAAAGACTCCCGAGTCGGCCGAACCACTGTAGCGTGAATAAAGAAGCTGACAACCCGGTAAAACAAGAGATTCGTTCTGAGAGTTGAAGTCTGATTAATTTCCTTGGGAGAAATGCTCGGCCATTCGCTATCGAAACTCGAATGTTCCTGTTGCCCCTGGGCACGTGCTCGGACAAGATTTGCTCAGGGGGGTTCTCTTTTACTTTATCTGTCCATCGATCACGTTTGTCTTTCTAAATTGGATTCAGTTTAAAACGAGGTATTGACCTTTTGCAGGGAAAAACAGCATCAATCAAATACTTAGTTTCCAGAATTGGCTAAGACAAGGTAACATTAATGAACAACTTCTGGAATTTGAGTGATGTTTCAACGGTGAGTATGATCCAACGCGCTCACAGTTCAACGAGAATTTGAACATTAAAGCCTGTCAATTGGGCGTGAAACCGCCCTTTTCCTCTTTTTTTTTTCTTTTAAAAGGCTGATGGTTTCATTCGTCAGAAAAAAGGTCTGCCAAAGGTCCAGCCACCGAATTCTTCAGCACACATCCCATTGCCATAGGGCATAAAAATGAAAACTGAACAGTTTAGATTCATAATGTGGGTAACGGACCTACGGGAGGATTCTTCATACGGCGAGTTGTACTATTGACATGACATTTTCATTTCATAATACTGAGAACTGATTGAATCAGAGAACAATAATTCATGTGTATCAACAGAGAAAGGCCCAGAAGAACTGTTCCGCTGCAAAACCCGTATAATAGGTACCTGCGTAGCTGCAAGCCATAATTATAATTTCACGATATAAAGCGCAAATGATTGATAAGCCCCGTATTATAAGCCTCCTGAAGACCAACCTCGTCTTAACCAGCTCACTATATTCAATACATCTTCCTCAGAGAGTGAAAGTTCGGACGAGGAACAGGTGTTTTAATTATGGCCCCTTCCCTTACAAGCAATAAAGACCGCTACTCGGCTTATGAGCACTCCTGCGATGGAGATTTATGAGTTCAATGCATCCAAGTTGACTTGTAAAAGTTGAAGATTGCTATTGAAGAATCCACTCTTACTCACATTCGGGGAAGAATTTTCTTCCAAAAAAACTCGCGGGTTATACTTTAACGCTCAAGTATATCTTCCTCCGAAGAATTTCTCGCCTTCCCTGTTGTGTCATCCTCCCGATCCGGTTTTCAGCATCAGCGACTCTTCGCCAAGGAAACTTCCTTTCTCCCTTCTAAGCGCCTGGTTATCACGAGCTGATAAGCCGTTTGGATGCCTTGAACTTTCTTCTAAATGAATCTTTTTTCTCGTCCTTTTTTGTGAAGTCTTTGCCTCAGGCTTTCAAGATCACTTTTGTACTAAAGGTCCCATCCGTCTACGTTTTGTGCGTAAGCTGAGATAATTTTAATGCAAAATTTACCTTCCGATTCGATTACAATTGCTAAGAAAAATGTTATCTATATTATTTTTTACATTTTTTTCGATGATTTTTGCAGTTTCTGGCTCAAAATTAATGATAATGTGGAACAGAGACATCCAGGATCATTTCTTTACTAGTAAAATATTCGAATCATTCTCTTGAAGAGGACGCTGGATTGATTCTGAAGACACAGGCAATGAAACTCTCATGGTCACCAATTGCAGAGTTTTGGCTACCGTCTTCGCGTGTAAATGCTACGTAATCGCGGTTTGACTAAGGAAATTCAAATGGAACCCAGCACTCAACTTTCCCCTCCTCCACGGATACTTCCTCCGAACCGGACACGGAGCTTCAAGAAAGTGGCCATCCGCTGACCCTCGTCCAGGTCCAGATGAGTTGCCTGTGCCTGACCGTCCCTGTCATACGAGCGAGGCCACTCCTCAGCGACCTCTCACCTTTCGTCGAAAACTGGTCTTTGAAAAATAAATATCTCTAGAGCTTCCAAATTTCGAGCCCGACCGACATGAAGTGAAGTGGGACTTTCACGTAATGGGAGGAAAAAGTGACTTGAGAAGAGGATGGACGTTGGAAGTCCCACTTGCGTAGGAGGCCATTAGGAATATTGATATTCCACCAACGGCTGAGACAACCTTCCTACAACTGATTCCTAGTCAGAGCTTGTTTCCCTCCAAGCCAAGAAATGATAACGTCAGCATTTCAAACAGTATTACTGCCTGATTTACAGCTTCCGACAAGTTTTGGATAAAACGCAAGTGATCTTTTTTACGATCTAGCCTGCCATACAAATAGGCTGCTTGGAGCGACAATGAAAAATAAAAAAGTAACTGCTTTGAAACACGCAATATTAGGGATTCAATGTTTGTAACATGGACACACTAGCAACTTTTTTTTTTTCATTTAAAATACATCTTTTTGATATGGTTTTTACCTACATATTCACTATATCTATCTGAGTACATGGATATAAGAAGATTGGTACGTAAGATTGGAGGTACGATTTCCCTTTTTTACTGTCAATCAGTCCTACGCAGAAGATTCCGCACGATGATTGAAGTCTGAAAGGTTTTGCGGTGAAAGGATATAAAGATGCGCTGGAGAACGCACCGTATATCTGATCGAGAATGTTTCCATTCGACATCAATGCGTGAAAGCTGAATGAGGCCTTTGTTCAACTTTGACCTGGTCAGTGTATATCCCGATGAAATGAAGGAAGTAAATTGAATGAAATAAGATGACATAGGGTCAAGATTTGATTTGCATTGATGAGAGAGACGGAATACACTGTACAGAGTGGAACCTACACCGGCTTATTATAGGTTAAGTTCCTGGACACCCACGATTTGGAGCATATGACTGGTTTGGCGCCTGGACTTGAAGACTCTCCAGATTTTACCAATACTTGTCAAAAGCGGACACGTGGTAGAAATTTGGCAACGTTATGGTATGAGAAGACGGTTACATGGTTTATAGAAGGTAAAGCTATCATCATTGCGCGCTATCTGCAATGCGTCCTTTTCTTTAACATTGCCTTGATTTCTATAAAAATTGGCATGACTCGATAATGAAAGCCTTAATGAAGGCATTATAAAAGCTTAAATGCAATGGCATCTACGTAATTAGGAATATCAACCGCTACGTAATTAGGAACATCAACCGCAAGGATAATAAAATGAGCAGTTAGTACCTACATATTTCATTACTTTTCGGCCTTTCTGAATCCGGTATATTCGTTGACTGAAACCTATGCAAACCCTCAAACACGCATGAGCCACTTTCATGAAGTCTCACAACTCCCCTCAGGATTATTAAACGCCGTTTACTGACCTCTCCCACGGATTTAAAGGACTCGCTACACCTGGAAACTCCTGTGTAACCGAGCTTTGTGAAATGAATCTCTCAGACATGAACGTCGACGGTTTGCGATTTTCCAAGCTTTTCCCAGCCCCGTGATAGAAAAGATCGCAATTACTTCTGAGGCGTGGAAACTTTTTTTAACCTGCGCTAAGATCCGCGGTCGACACTGTTGAACTGAGTGCATTTCACAAGGTTCCGTGTGAAAGGAAATATTATAAGTGTTCCAGACAGACTAGCGAGCTTGACTGGAGATTACCGGATGCAAGCTTTTTGCTGCACATGAAAGGAATACATGTAATCTGATTAGTGATCGCCCTCCATGGCTCCTCAATGAACCCAAATGCCCACTGCAATAACGGCTGAGGAGATTTTTTTTTTTTTTTTTAATATATATTGCTATGATTTACCCAGTATTATACATCTTGTCTAAATTTGCGACATTTAGACTGCTAGATAACTGCTATAACTTTAGTAAAAAAAAAAAAAAAAACCCCTCTTGCCCTTATTATTTTTAACTAGGTTTATAACAAAAATCCGTACACATTATTGTGGAGAAAGGAACAATAATTGTAGCTTTTGACCCAGTCCGTGGTTAAATACGTCAAAAAATAGCTTGATCATTGATTTCTTCTACAAACCCAGCTTTTAACTCCTGCTCAGACCCCATAAGATCATCCGACTATAGCCAACGCTTGGAGCACGCAACACTCCGATAAACGTGTAGATAAATTTCCCTGCAATATTGAGCGGTAGTAGACTTTGTAAGTATTTGGAAACAAAATGTAACAATTTATTTACGTTTGAGCGATTCGATACTAGCAATGATCTAGTGGAATAGTGATTTATTTATGTATTTATTACAATTACGGGAACAAACCCCCTTTACAATGAAAATAATAAGTACATAATACTAATGATACATAACATATCATCTTATTCCGTGTAATTATTTTTTTCAAGGCCAGAGGAGCAAATTAAAGTCTAATATTTTTAACAGAAACTTGAAGAAACCCGAAACCTGGTCCAAATTCAGCGTTTAGAAGTCTTCACAGTTTAGAGTCCCATTTAGAGGAGCGAGACGTCAGCGAAGTCAATTCTAGCAACATTCTAATGTATGTGTGAGCAACGCTATTTGGTAACACATAGTCTGCGGTCGCCTGGACCTCAGAATCTCTGGACGCGAAATAGTGAACTACTTTTGGACCCGGCGGTTATCTAACATACCGCATTCTTACGGTGCGTCGCCCGGTTTCTAATAGCCTCTAAGAATCAAGCATCATGGGGGGTTTGACAGTTTTCTCAAATTTGATAAATTCAAAGAAAAAAAAATCTTCGAATAGAGGACTCAACTTTTTTCCTAAATGAGGAGTGCATTTCCAAGCTGCTGAACAAAGTAAATAATGGTCACATAGCTGAACCCATTCAACCGGTTCCCTTGAAAAATATTTCCTTCCGGTCATAACGGGGGCAACGTTGAGCCCCAATCATAAAAGTCAAATTAAAGATAATGAATGATATAATATGACACTCGATAACCGCACCAGCCGAGACCAACCATTTTCACCAGAACAGTAGCAGATGTATAACATTTTTTCCGTTTTGACTACAAATTATATAACAAAAAGTGTGGAGAGAGTAGTAGGTACTGAAGGATTCCAATTTAGGAAATGAAAAGAAAAAACGCTGCAAATTCTTACACAGGGGTTGGTTATTCCTCGGACCAGGCGCATGGAAACTGATTTAAAAACATGGGGGAAATGGGAAAGCGGTGGGTGCGGCGGGTCTCAGACCCATTCCAATCGATTCAGTGTCCGTGATTAGTGGAAAATGATACCCACACGCCCAGGTACCAGAAATCTCATAAACACATATTCAAAATGAGTAATATATATCCTATATGACCCATAACTTCTTCCAGTTGGTGCCAATCGTCCTGAGACCCACTTCATTGGATTCAGGGTCCAAGATTTAGCGGAAAATGATACCCCACACGCCTAGGTTCCAGAAATCTCAAAAACACATATTCAAAATCTGCAAATTCTTACACACGGGTTGGTTATTCCTCGAATGGGGGAAACAGTGGGTGTGGCGGGTCTCAGACCCATTCCAATCGATTCAGGGTCCAAAATTTAGTGGAAAATGATACCCCACACGCCTAGGTAGCAGAAATCCCGAAAACACATAATCAAATTGGGTAATAAATACCCAATTTGACCCATTACTTCTTCCAGTGGGTGCCAATTGTTCTGGGACCCATTTTATTGGATTCAGCGTCCAAAATTAGTAGAAAATGACACCCCACTCGCCTAAATCACCCAAAATCTCGAAAATCCATTTTTCAAAAACACATTTTGACCCCACCCCCTCCAAATTTGTCCGATCGGGCTGAAAAGTTTCGAGGACCCATCTCGGCTGGGAACAGACCCCTGACCCAAATTTCAGATTTTTAGAACATTTTCTACTACCAAAACGGCGTGGACAATGGACGGCGGACGGCGCGGCGGACGGACATTGACCTTTTTTGATCAGGACATCATGAAACGTCCAGAAAAAAATTTTGAGCCGAATCGGAGAGGTTTACCATTATCAAGAAAACATAGGTTGATTATTCAAGGAATAACCAACCAAATCAGTGTCAATTCGACCCTCAAAGGTCGGAGGGGTATTAAATGAGTAAATTTTACTCATAGATTTCGAATTCAATGTCATAATGAACCTTTGATATCCGTCAACGAAGTCGACAGATTTTTATCAAGAAGAACATAAAGCGCTTTCCAAATCCGCTTTTTACAAAGTTTTTTTCCTGTGAACCGGGTCATGCGATGGGGCTTTTAATACAATCTCAGTTACTGCGACGTCAGGGTATCCCGATGCTTGAATGCTTTGAAAAAATCTATATTTAATGACAATAAGTCATGAAGTGGCAATTGTGCAGCATTTTTCAAACTAGGTAATATCGACGCAGCTTACATTGCTCGGTCATTCACTACCAACAAGTTTCATTTGTAATTCATAGTGGGGAATATTGTGAATCATTCGTATCATCCGAATCAGATTTGTTTTTCAGTTATTCGAGAGCGTGAGTAGTGGAGGTCATAATAGGTCCAATCATTTCTTGAGGTTGATGATAACCATCAGGTTTGGCAAGAATCGCGTTAATATCGCAAGAAGAGACAAATTATCTGACCCTCTGAATCACATGGCATTGGATTGGAAAGGTCTAATTACTCGCCGAGTATGGTTGGGGGTATCACCTCGGCAAACTGTCGGCTTCACTCAAGGTTAGCTAGTTTCACCCCGATGTTTGTTCCTTGTGGATATATTTATGATGGAGTCCTAGGGAACGGTTATGACTATAAAGAGATCAGTAGAGCACCTTATGCAATAAGGTGCAGAAATTGCTCTTGAGTCTTCACGCCTTCCACCACATTAGGTATAAGCAGCGAGCATGGTCTAACCTTGAACCCGCAGAGTTCCTCGACGCCATGTTGATAATGGACTTTGACTGTCACGTGACACTGGCTGTTAGTTCTTCCACTCATTAGACAAGTTCAAGGCTTCAATCGCGTTGACTTCCGTGATGAACACTATCGGCACTCCTTCTGGAGTAAACCCGGATGGATGGGTTTGAAGGATGGAATGGAAAGGATTTCTCGCGACCATAGAATCGTGAACACCAGGTGTCTTCAAGATTCGTGATGCCCTCACTTGAGTCAATCAACTTCTTGAAAGGAACGTCCCTTATTCACCATTGAATCTGCTTTTACTCCTTGATGAATGAAGCAAGTTAGAGAGGCGGAAATCATTCGACCTGAGTAGATATTGCGTTGAAGGTAATGAACAAACTAGATCGTCATTACAAGAAGTATGTAAACATTTAAGTACTATATAACAGCGAACTCACGTTTCGACTGACATTACCAAGGCAGTAAAACTGGACGTGGAGGTGTACCATTACCCACTATATCCATGAAATTTGTTATTGTCCTACCAATACAGCTGCACTCAGTGTTCGTGACGCAGTTACACTAAGATGTGTAAGAAGTTAGTACGTCTGCACTGAATTACTGCGCACCACAAAGATGTAGAAAGAGACTAATAAATATGTGTTACATCGTCGATTTTGATACTTGTTACTTTGAAGCAATAACCAACGAAACTCTATGCATCTGGCCGTTCTTTCTGCTCGTGTTTGTTTAGCGGGTGCTCAAGTAAAGGCAAAGGAAGAATCACGTCTTCTCATGACATCACTCGCATCTCATTTTCTGGCTCTCTCCGACAACATGCACTCTACATTATCAACGCTACATGATTCAGATGAGCTTATCATCATAAGATGGAGCGATTGAAAGTTTCGGTTATCCCAATCAGAGATGCTACACGGTTCCATCCACACGGTCTTCCGCGTCTTTGCTCCGGTACGCGATTAGGATAGTAGAACCGGTAAACTAGACGTGAACAATAGTGAGAAGATTATCTAACAACACACGTAACTGCGAATTCGCACTATCGAATTTTCTGGTTAGAGGATGTTATCCTGTTATCCGGATCGGCCCCAGTTCAAAGTCTTTGGAGAACATGAACATTGTTTAGAAAATGAGAAATATAAAATTCCGTGCCTCAATCTATTTCTTCAACGCTGCCTTATTTGAACCCGATAAATCTTCACTTGTAACCACTGAATTACAAAGGAAAAAGTTTAAGATAATTAGAATTTTGGGCATGAGCCTTGAAATTAACTTTTTTGGATTTAAATCGTGTATTTAATTGAATAGTTTTACTCAGAAAAAATGCCCAACCTTTTGAAGAAAACAGTTATCTGAGAGGGAAAAAAAATCACTGGAGACTGCTTGGTATGATTGTCGCCACTTTTTTTGCAAACGCTCATCTCATCACGCGTTGTGAAACGCTTCAGATAATCACTCGTAGAAATGCTTGACCCTCGAGAGGCGTAAAATTGTACCTGTAGATCGTATCGTGGAATTGCTCTCTGATGAACCCGAGGTCACCTCTTCTCTTTGAGAGGTACCTACTCAAACAAAGGACTCAAATACCGGTTTCGACTGCCCAATGGACCTTGTAGAGAAAGCAGACACTTTCACGCTCGAGCTGTCCGGTAACAAAATATTATTTGTGAATGCGGAGTGTCTACCATGATATGAACTTATCTGTCGCACCGACATGAGCAAGTTACATGTCCTGAAATCCTCGGTGTCGGATAGGACACTTTGTACCGTCAACAGCCGAACTATGATTCGGAGATGTGTACAACCCTGATCGGGCGTAAAGTATGATGAAACATATCATTCAAAATGTGACGACTGATTCATCTTCACACTCTCTCAAGACTCGTATAATTGACCCGCCAACAGCGCCGCTCGACGCCTTTCTCCATTATTTCTGACGGGCCTCGTGCTGCTTCAGTCATTATCAAAATTTCGGCCGCTTTGTTTAACCCAGGAAAAACGGCTCACGCCTTCGGAGAAATTACTTGTCGAAGGCGACGATGAGACTCGGGATCTTGATCTTTCCCGTGATCCTGACAACATGATTTTCCATACACAATTCGGAATGTCGTGAAAGGTTGGGCTATGATCACTGGGCCGGGGAAAAAAGATCGCCTTAAGAGTTCTCACATCGTGTCTTGTGAGTTCATGAAGAAACAAAGCTACAAAATATCTTCAGCAATAACCGATTTGTCGTTTGAGGAGCTAAATTAATTAAAATTCAACTTGGTTTTCATCAACTGCTGAATTCAACACATCCCCATACTGAGAAGTCTCGTTTATCTACAAGTTAAGCCGATCCTGTTGACCTATCACCCTATAAACATCGTGATGAGAGGGCGAGGTTGCCTCAATATTATTGTAATTACACATTTTTGGAATTCATCAAGGGTTATTTCCCTTTTTCAGACGAATGTTCTATGAAGAGAGCAATACATTTTCAATCCAATCAGCTATGATGTCAAAACCTGAAGATTGATTTCCCGTGAAAATTCGTTACATGTATTGGGTTACATTTCAACGCTCGATGTCATCAATTCACAGCTGTAGTATAGTTGTAAAGGTCAATAGGCAAGGAAAGAACAAAGCACGAGCCGATAAAGTATTTCCACCCCGAATAAAGGATCAATCAAAGAAAAAAATAATTGATGTGACGCAGCTTGATTGGAGAATCAGCGGGTGCCTAGAGAGGAATTCACATAACAGTCAGTTTGTGATAGAACAATTTAAAAATTGGTGGCTACAGAATTATCAAGTCACCAGAGTTTGATTATGTAAAAAAATACGAAAAAAAGAACTATAAAATTTCAAATGGTTAAATACTAACTGTTTTACTCAATTCAAAATCTTCTTTTACTCAATCCGAAATCTTCTTTCATCGACACGAATGTAACCCCTCTTCTATAGTAAAAGACAATCGTTCAAGTCGTAAAATATAAAATGGTATTGGTTCCCATTCCTCCAACAGGTAGAAGGAAATCGAATAAGATCTTGTTGCGTGTGCCATCTGAAGTTTGTCAGACCAACGATTTAATCACCCAATTTTCCAAATCAGAATGGAGAGGTTAATGTAACACAAAGAAAATTCATTGTTTAAATTTGGTTCATAGGTAGGAACGGGTTGTATTTTATTATCATATTTAATTGCTACCGCCCATAATTTATTCCGAACAATATTTTATTGACCTCCTTAAATTCTTTATATTTGTGGTTAATACTTTTTTCACACGAGAAGAACCAATAAAATAAATTCAAAAATTACCAATGAGAGAAGACGCCTAGATAAATAAAATAAAATTGCCCAGACGAGGATCAATAGGAACTACTTAACGGACCAAATTTCATATTTATTGCAAAAAATGTTCAATTTGTGATGAAGGTAACTGTGACTTTCGTCTGTGCTCGGAAAAGCAGAATTCATACCAAAAACCTAAGCTTGCATTTTTTACTGATAGTTGAGACTCTTGCCGGGTAATCACTGTTTGGATGTGCCAATATTCATTCAAATCTTGTGTAGAATTTTTTTTTTAATCAGCTTGGTTATTGATACGGATCATGGAGAGACAATTTTATAATATGGTTTTTGTCAACTAGTTTTTTTTTTAATTTTGTGAATAGAATTGTTTAAATTAATTAAGGAATTGCATCGAAAGGGAGATATACATAATTATTACCTTCGCGGGGGAAGGGGAAGGGAATACTGAGTAAAATAAAAAATGTAAACAAAGACATAATAAATCAACTTACCAGTACCACATGTTGAAGTCGGTGGAAGTCACGGCACTGAGGACCGAGGGGCGCATCGGGAGCGAGTTAGGTCCTTCGGGGGAGGGGGTGCGGCCTTTCTCTCGCGGGAGAGTCTTCACGGGGGTGCTCCACGGCTCCTTCGCCACTCAGCCACTGATAGTCGGCCGTGTTTGGTCGCAAGGTCGTTTCGACGGCCGATTTTCGGGGAATTGAATTAACGATATGAGTAATAGAAGAGTCGTCTTCATATCAGGCGTGCCACGGAAGACGAGGGTAAGACAGAGAAGACCTTCTGATCGACCAACAAAAATGGCTCAATAGCTCACTCAAGAGATCGTGTCACACTAAAGCATAACGAATTTAGTCAGGAGAATCATCTCAGATCAATGAGCAGTCTAGGTTGAAGTTTCCCTCAGACGATACAGCAGTAGGTAGTCAGTAGCCATGGCAGGTCTACAAGGTTAAACCGGAGCTCTAATTTTCCGAGTGTGACCGTGGACTCACTCGCTCGACCAAGTGAGAAATTCAGGCGGCCGGCTCGAAAGATACGAATGGCTTGCAATTCGTTCTCCACGCTCATGCAGAATAAGGGAGCTCATTTTATTCAGCTGACCTCTTCTCGCTGGGTTCACTTTCTTCCCGCCCACCACCTGCGGTCATGAGGTCGAAAGCAAAATAGCTCGAAAGCGTCGAAAACAAGAGTGGTTTAGTTACTCATACGAAGTCAGGAAAGACTTTCTGTATCTAGAAAAAATACCTATACGCCGTCAGGTGATGATTATTTTGCAAAGATTTCTACTTTCTACTTGAAATCCACCATTTGCGGGATCGAAGACAGTTATGCGAGCGATCGTGCTGTATAACCTGACCGAGACTTTGAAATCGCAGTACAGTCCAGGTCTAATAGGTACCTCAAAATTCGGAACACTGCAACTTGATTCGATTGCTGAGAATTTACTATCAGGAGCTTCAAGTGGACAAAAATCGTGTAATGCCATTTCCCCGAATTCTCCCTCCAGGACACAAAACTGGCAAAACAACAATGGAGTTGTTTCTTAGAATTATTCCTAGTCGTCAATAAAACTGCAGGAAATTACCAGGGCTCTGATGGATACCGCGAGTCATTAACAGTGTTTTCCCTTCAGTTGATCTAAACCGGTAATTGAGGACGTCCATCCATTTCCTGCCTCGGCATCGTTTGATTAATTTTTGATCAGAGACCCTCAGACGTGTGATGTTTCTCAGTCTCGATGAATAGAGATGTAATTATCATTAGACTGTCAACAGGAAAACCGGAGGAACATGGAGAGTCTTTTGGAATGTCGCTAATGATCTCGCGAACTCCACAAAACTTACCCACCAAGTCTTCCAGACGGCTTGTCGTGCGACAATCAGCGGACGTCCTCGTCTAGGTGTTATACTCACGCTCGTTGGTAGAACTGATCTATTTTTTATTCTTTTACTTTTTTAATTTATGTATTATTTTTATTGTTGATTTTTTTCTTCATGATTTTATATAAAGAACTTGTAAATAAACGTATTCCTTTACTCTTGCTTCAATCTCTTCGCTACACGAGTTTGAAGGGGTTTGTATTCAGCGGGGGAGAGACAACGGATCGTATAAGTCAAGGTTGAAGGAATCATTCGATTAAAGCAATGAATATCACAAAGATGAGAATAGCCTCTTGTACTGCAGAATGGGAGTCCCACAACGCAACCGATGGACCGTGACCATTGAGCAACTTTAAAATACAGGTTGCGACATGAGGATAATTAAGTTACTCCTTTCACTGTCGGACGAGTGCGGTCCTATTTCCTACACAATGTTAGGAGAGCAGTGGGTCTTGTTCGGAGGAGTTATTGTCTCGGAAGGTGAGAAGGAGATGTTCGAAAGTGCACCCCTTTGCATTGTCTTAAGCTGAGGCTCACCTGCCCAGGGTAGTTACGACAGGCTCATGAATATGCCGTGGAGCGAGTACCTATCTACTGCATCTAAAACAGATTCTTATCTTTTTCCTTGAACATTTAGAACATTTCCTAGGCACCAAATAACGATGATAATGAGTATATGATGACTTTGGAGTAGAAGAGCAATCCAGAAACCTCAGTGGAAAGAAAAGGAAGGAATAAGGTTTCCTGTTTTCCCGTAAATAAAAACGCTGCAAAATCTCTCACAGGGGTTGTTTATCCCTCGGGCCAAGAGCACGAAGACTAATCCAATCGACTCAGCGTCCAAAATTTAGTAGAACATGATACCCCACTCGCCCAGGCACCAGAAATCTCAAAAACCTACATTCGAAATAGGTAGGTAGATACCCATTTTGACCCACAACCTCTTTCGGTGAACGCCAATTGCTCCGGGACCCGCCTCACTGGATTCAGCGTCCAAATTTTAGTCGAAAACAACACCACATACCCTTAGTTTGCCAAAAATTTGAATCGAAACCCTCCTCTCAGCGATTTCCACAATAACATAACCGTCTTTAGATCAAGTCAATAAATATATTCTGCAAAGTGGAAAATGGCTTTCATCCGATTCGCCCGTTCCGGGGTTCGCTGATGACCGAGGAGGTTTCACTCCCGACCTACGACTGCGGTTCAGAGATATGAAAACAATTAAAGGATATTTTTTTGATAGTACGAACTGAAATATTATATTCAAGGAACATTATATTTGTGTACTGCAATAAATAAGGTCGTAATAAATTAATAAAAGGTACCCACGTATAACTTTGGTGTCTGAAATTAGGTAATGGTAGCTCTCATTTTTAGTACCCAGGCTTCATCGCATAAACAAAGTGTTGATTGAATTCCATGATTGATAAGGAGCTCGATTTTGCTGACTATTGGAGTCTTCGTCCTGCGTTGGTGGCGATCCCGTCACTGCAGATCTTTTATTTACAGGAAAATCGAAGTAATCTCCCGGTAGAAGGAAATCGTTGCCTTCTGTATCCTGTTGATAATCGTCCATGTAGTACGGATCGAGGTCTCGAAGTTCGTACGGTGACGATGTCGATGAGGACGTGTTTAATTGAGATAAGGCGCAAAGACCGGATGCCGAGTCGAACGTGAGGATGCCGGGGCATGTTCTCAGTTCTGATCTGACGAGCCGTTTGAAAACTCGGGAACAAGTGTAGTAGGTTTGATTGGTGGGTCCTCGTATATTCCCTATGACGACAAAAAACAAAATTTGTGATCTTCACTTGTGCATGGCTTCTTATGTTATACGAAAGGTGGTTAGTATAGTTTGACTTCTCCTAACAGGGGCCACCTACGATATGTGTAAAGACAAATTTTATATTGGTGAAATACACAGGAAAGTGTCTACTAGAATTGATGAGTGTCAACATTGGCAAAAACTGTCTGGAATGGCCGATTATTGTCTTGATACTTGTCACAAAGAAGATGTGGATAACATTGAAATAGGTAATCCAAAAACACAATGAAAACAAAATTGGTAAAATATCGACCTTGTAAAAGATAGCAATCTTGATGAATGTGCAGTCGAATGATATAAAATTTGATTACAAATGTTTCCAACTCACTAGGAATAATACGTACTAGGTGTGGTACAGGTAAATGTGTATTTCGAAAAATGGATTTTCGGCGATCTGGGCGTGTGTGGTATCATTTTTGACTAAATTTTAGACGCTGAATCCAATGAGAGGGCACGCCCACTATTTCCCCCATGTTCGATATTTTCGACGATTCCTCTAGCCTACGTGTAAGTCTTTGGGCAAAGAATTAAGAATGAAGAATGAAGATTAAGGACTAAAGAATTAAGTGAAACAACGATCGAACTGAATGGAAACACCTTCAACAGCTTACATAGAGAAAAAACCATCCATGAAGGCATCGTCCTCACCTTTTGGGAGACCAAAATGAGGTAATTTCCACTAAATTTTGGACGCTGAATCCAATAAAATGGGTCCCAGAACAATTGGCACCCACTGGAAGAAGTTATGGGTCAAATTGGGTATTTATTACCCAATTTGATTATGTGTTTTCGGGATTTCTGCTACCTAGGCGTGTGGGGTATCATTTTCCACTAAATTTTGGACGCTGAAACAATGATGTGTGTCCCAGAACGATTGGCACCCACCGGAAGAAGTTATGGGTCAAAATGGGTGTGTATCCACCCATTTTGTATGTGTCAGGATTTCTGGTGCCTAGGCGTGTGGGGTATCATATTCCACTAAATTTTGGACCCTGAATCGATTGGAATGGGTCTGGGACCCGCCACACCCACTGTTTCCCCCATTCGAGGAATAACCAACCCGTGTGTAAGAATTTGCAGATTTTTACAACATTGGAAACATACACTTTCATGTTGATTCTGGTATTTCCCTCAAAACTGTATCAAACTTATAATTAATATTACAGTTCTATAAATAGCAATGTATGACTTGCCTTCTTTCCGACAGTAGTCAGCCATGTCGCATTGCTGGGTAGCCACGTTGAAAGCCATGTCAGAGCGGCATTTGTCAACACTCATGACCATTCCTCTACTAGAGCAGTTGGCAAAAATGAGAGGATCCCCCGGATATGCGACTGCGCCTCGAGAGCCAAAGCACTTGAATCTATAGCAGGGCGTGTTCTGGTCGAACATTTGACAACTTTGGGTGTACGGGTCGTATAGCTGAGGGTATACGCAGTGAACGGTGGTCAGGTTGGTAGCCGTGCAGTTATGATAGACTTTGCACGAATGAGGATCAGGGTATATTCCGATTTTGTTGTAAGTAGCGTTGTTGTTATCCTCAAAAGTTGGGCATGAGAACGATCTTGTAGGTAAAACCCGGCTGAGGGAACGAAGGCAAATACCGAGCACGGAGTTGCAGCTGAAAAAATTACCAGCCGTAATTAGAACCATTTTGAAATTTCGACAATGTACTTCTCATTGAAAGATCATTCAAGGCATCGACAAAAGACTATTCTGTGTCACCTACCTCCACGAATCTGGGCACTGTATGTAACGCAGAACCCCAAAACGGCAGGATTGTATAGTTGTTGAGTTGTAGCATCTGGATTTCCTAAACCAGGCCCTAGGGTTGCACTCCTGCACATTGTTTCTGGACACTGTTCCGTCCGAATAATCCAAATAGTCCGAATAACCATTTTCCAAAAGCGAAATATCTTCAGGCGCCAAATTTATCGGAGGATTGATCCGTAACTGTGGATAGGGGACGAGACGTTGATAGATAGGAGGGCCATACCCGGGTGGTGGCATTGGTACGTTCGGATCTAAAATTGGTGTCACGATTCCATGTTGGTCAATCCACTGAGGAGCTCCTTGCGCCTTTGAACAATAAACCATATAAACCTCAATAAAGAAAAGATGAATTGCACAAAATTGTCTTCCAATTATCAATAGAAAATTAGTGAAAACAGCAAGAACTAGAATGCAATTTATTTTATCCATTCGATTTCGGTTGGTTATTCCTTGAATAATCAACCTATGTTTTCATGCAAAAAATCAATCTCTCCAATTCGGCAAAAAAAAAAAAAAAAAAAAAATCTGGGCGTTTTGAGGTGTCTAGATCAAAATTAGCAAATGTCCGACCACCTTCCACGCCGATTTTGGTAGTAAAAAACTTTCTAAAAATTGAAAATTAGGGTCAGACCCGTTTCCGGCTCTTGTTGGCCCACGAACATTTTCAGACCAATCGACTTAATGGTTGAGGGGAGGTGGGGTGTCAAAATGGATTTTTGAGATTTTTGGCGACTAAGGCGTGTGGGGTATCATTTTCGACTAAATTTAAGACGGTGAATCCAATGTGATGGGTCCCCGAACGATTGTTGCCCACCGGAAGATGTTTCTGGTCAAAATGGGTATCAATCTACCTACACAACAGCCGCCGTTAATTGTCATCGTGCAGTAAGCACTTGGTACAATAAATCAGACTTCTCGAGATCATCTCCCCACGACAGTGATTCTAAGAACTCGATGGTTTTCTATCAACCCCTTTGTCTCAGGCGGTACTTTGAAAGTCCCGACAAGGACGAGTCTGTCACCGGCATATTTAGAAGTGAAGGGAAGGAATCTTCAGAGGTCACACGAACCCTTTTAGTTGAATTGCATCAGCCTTCCCAATATTTTTTGAACAGAGGTCATTGTCAGGAATGGACTTGTATATCGTGAAGTGTGTGGGTCGCTACGACCTCAATATGTTGTCGTTACGTAGAAAATGTAAGGTCGCTGTGAAAAATTTGACAAGAAGAGAACATACCTGGTAGATCACTATTAGACACACGGTGAGTACTCTAGACACCATCACTCTCGAGAATATTGCCTATACTGAAGTCAGGAAGAAAGCGCCCTGCAATATATGGTTGAGCTTGTGGTCACAGGGAATTAGCAGTTTTGTACCGCTAGCGAGTGAAAGAATGAAAGGTGTTCAAAGCGCGGTGGTTATTTTCTTTTTTTCTCCTCTTGAGATCCTTGTTCCATTATTTACTCGTACAATTAGCAGTATTTTGTTTATCAACTCGTTTGAAAAGGGCATAGTTTGATGGAATAATCTGAAGTGACAGCCGAAACAGCACTCATCGTACAGCTCAGTCAAAATTGAATGCATAAATCCAGGAAAAGAAAAATGATAAAGACGCTGGCAGTAATACAGACAACAAAACGATTATTGAAAGTGTTGTACGTCTGATGTGAGAATCGGAACAAATTTCTGAGGTAGACCAGTTCAAATGGAAAAGAGAATTTCCAGCAATGTCGCTGGCAACAGTTGCCTCAAATCGCGCTCTCACCACTTACAAATCACGTGTGAAGAATGAAGAATTGTAAGGATGAGGATGAGATGTGAGGGTGGTACATCGATGTTCAGTAGCATCAAAATTTAAAATTGTCTGTCGATGTTCTCTTACTAATCAATTTATTTACAATTGATCGCTGACGTCGGATATTTACCCTCTATCGGTGGGTCGAGGCAATGATACAAACATGAAGTACGTCTGCTGAATTTAAACTGGTTTGACTAGCTGTATTGTGATGATAGTTTTGAAGAATGAAACACGAGCAAACGTTGCGGTTTTGAATTGCTTGATACATGGAATACCATCTACTTCATTATTTTTGTCCTCTTATGGTGGTGGGAACATACCGATGTTTTCGGTTCGATAATCAACCCAAATTGTCAATTTCTTTGGATTACTTAAAAAAGTTTTGAAGTTCAAAATCACGTAAAGTGAATGGCGGAAGCGCTTTATAATTTTCCGAGAAGACTCCGTTCATATAATATAAGCCATCCCATCGTGAAAGTACAGCGAACGGGCCCGATTAAAGTTTCGAAAGAAGAACATCTGTTGAGCAAGACAAAACTGGTTCACGAGTGGTGGACCCCTGAAACCAACCATGAAATTATATGATGGAACGAAGCAGCTCATATTTTCTGGTCTTCCTTATAGATGCGTCGGAGAGGCAGTTCGCTGAGTTACCACTAATACTCAAGTAATAATGGGTTTCCCGTCGACGTATCGGCCTAAGAGGCCTGCGTTCTAACTTTAGCACTGCCTATGCAAATTGCGCAATTATTAAAGTGACGATGACTTGAACATGTTCTTCATGAAGGTGAATGCAATGGTGACTTCAAGCTAACAGGTCTCCACACTCACTTGGGCTCGTTGTAGTATCTCACTTCGCACCTCCATTTCTTACTGAGGTCCTTAAAACATTTCCCTAGGGGAATTAACTGTCGCTCTGTATTCTTCACGAAAAGATTTTTTTTTTTTCTTAAACTGAACGGTGTTTTGTATACAATTAATTCTTTCAATTATTATTTTATTTGATTTATTTATTTCATTCCGTAAAGGACGTTCAAAACTGGAGCGCGGATCATCGGGAATACCTGAGAGGAACGCTATGCACACTTGATGGAAGAGGCTGAGACTTCCGCGAGTCGGTTTGGCCCCAATCAGGAAGTGGTGGACACACAAGGACGACGACGGTCTGAAAACCACTTTCACCCCAACCTGACTGCTGGCTCTCTTGGGCTGACCGATCTCCGAACGCGTCTAATTAACGTCCCACGTCTTTCTGACCCTTGTGAGCAGCGCAGCATCGTTGGCGCCCGAAGTGTGAATGCGTTTCCCGAGTGCAAACTCACAAGACGATCTATACCTGTATCACCCATTAGTGTGGGGTTGATGAGCACGATTGATGACCTTATGACTCGGTTTAGTTTATCAATAACAAAAATAACCATCTATCGAGCAGTGAACTCACGCCGTAGCAGCAAAAAGAATCGATCAGTGAGCCTGTCCATGAAAGGATGCCATCTCTCGTTCAGGTTAAGCCATTTTTGCCCGCAAGTATTGAGGCACATATAACTGACACATCAGTTGTGCCAGCGTACTTCGAGCAATCTGCTCTGACTCAAATGGCCGCACTATTTTAAAGCTGACGAGAAACGTCTGCCTTCATGGTCCATTCCATTCAGTAGAGGATGACATTTCATTCTTTTGGTTGGTGCTATCCGACGAAACCAAAATAAAAAGGGGTGGGTTGCCACTCAGCCAGGTGGTTTGCCAGCAATCAGAAAGCTTGATAGATAGGTACCTACCTAAATTATGAGAAGCTGTGCAGCTTTTAGCCCAGATTAGCAGCTAGATTAGCTCAGAATATGAAAAGTGGATGCGGCAGCCTCGGTTTCAACATAACTAAATGTAAAGCGATATTGTTTAACATGAAAGAAGAAATTTGGTGAAACTGGACTGTAAATGGAGAACTGTAGAGAAACCATCCATTGCTCCCTTTCCACAATATGACTTTACACACATTTTTTACTGATATAGAAATCAGCTTACGAGGATGGTGCAGCCAAATCTATAATTCCATACCTGTGTGAATGTTTTCTTAAAATTTGACCAAATTTAATATTTGAATTTAAAATGTATTGCATACATAGACGTTGAATATGGGTGAGAGTGTTTTTGGAAACTTGATTATCGGGATTTTCTGGGACTAAGGCGTGTGGGGCCATTTTCCACAAAATTTCGGTTGGAATGAACGAATCCACTGATTCTATTAAAATTGGTCCCCACCCGAGGAGGGTGTGGGCCAAATGGGTTCCTGGAACTCCTCTCCCAGTGTTTTCACCATATTCTTGCTCTAAGTAATGATAAACCATTGTTGAAGAATTTTCAAAGTTAGTAAATAAGAAATGTAACACTTAATTCAGATATGTATTTAAAAATGTGAAAAAAAGTATTTCTTAGGAGAAAAAAGCGTTATGGGGAAAAACCGGAATTTTATTTATTTATTTTTCAAATTGGAAACTCCCTTTATGAAAATTATTGGTTGTGGATACTTTCTGTGTAGTGAAGTGTCACCCTAAGAGATCGGCACTTATACATTCGTCAGCAGATATAATGCGAAAGAGGATTAGACTAGAGATAAATCAACGACGGGGTATCTTGGAATCTCCGCTAGACTGATCCGAAGTAAACGGGCTTCATCCTCAAGAAGTATGCCACCCCGAGTGCTTATCGATTCCTCGTGTTGTGGAGTCGTCATGGTTGCCGGGTTAAACTAAGAAGCTCGCTCGTCTCTCAAGAGCACCACTTTTCTTCGTTCGAGCCGACCAGCAACCTCGCTCCTTCAGAATTGCTGTTGGATGGACGGATCGGACTCGAGGCTGCGCTTTCCCAACCCTTCAACCGGATGAGCATCAGCGAGCTAAGAATGGTCGGCGAGATGCCAGCGTCCAGTAGCGCTCAAACCTCTTCTTTTGATAGGATCATGGACATCCGTTCGGAGAGCGATCTTGAGGTAAACAATCATTATTGGTAACAATCATGCACAATTCTCACATATCGTCATCCTGTCACATGAACGTTGGTGTGTCCTGCATAACGTAGAGCATTACCATCTCTGATTTAATTCCAAAATCCACTTAAAAACACATCGTTTCAACTGTACACTTCAACCATCTAAAATGTATCTATCTGTACACAAGGAATGATTGATAGATTGAAGTGAAGGTTTTTTGAGGAAGTTCAGGATTTCGATTTGGTCTGACAATGTAGGTATGACCGGCGCCATTATCAGTGGATGGCTGGATTCAATCCTATCAGAGATCTAGAATCATAATTCAAAATATTGAGAGGTAGAAAGAATTGAGATAAAACTCCTCACAAATTAACATTTCACGGTTCAAGGGAATAGTCGAAATCCGCAACCCCCCTCCACAGTCTGTTTCTGGTCTTTCTAGAGCCAAACCTACCAACAAATGTTGGAATTAGCGGACTAAAAATTGTTTGAGACGAATTCGTCTCAACTATTTAGTTTATTGATACTGTATTTGGAGCTCGAACAGAGGAAAATTTAAAATTTAGCGTGAGGGCGACTTATGAACAAAAAGTTGGTAGACACGCCCGATCGGAATAAGTAGGCAATCCCACAAAACTATTCAGCGAGGTGGGTCGCACGGCAGCCGTTCACGTCCAAACTTAACGCAGCCCTATTTCATCAATTTATCTTTTCTTCTATTTTTTTTTTTTTTAATATTCCTAATTAAATTTCGCGCAGGCTAAAAGGCAAATGACTCAGTACTCAATAGAATCAATGTTCCCGGAGGCCATGAACAAAAGATTGAAAGATGAAATCGACGTAAGTTGATAGACTTACTGGTGACTTACTCGACTCAGTAAGATGAGTAACCATATTTTTCATTTAAATGTGTGCTCTATAAGCGAGACCTATATCACAAGACTCCTCGTCAGCATGGCGTACTCGTATTAGGTAGTTTATATATTTTGATCTGATTTCTGTGATTAACTCTTGCACCATAACAGGTGGTTCTCGCCTAGAGAAATATTTCTGTTGTCCACACTATTGCAGTTCTTATAATTATCACGGCGTTAAATCTTGCTCAAACGAGGAATTAATTAGATGATAAAAGCTCCTGGAAGGAGTTTACGAATATAAAACAGTTCCGTTCGGAGGAACTGCGATCCTATAAGAAGGGGAAGGGTGTGAATTATGAGAGAGTTACTTGGGTATCTAATATCAGCTGTTTCGATCCAGGAAAGCCCCCATAAAGGCCGTGGGCGTTGCACCACAGCTCCCCCAAACACGCTAGCAAATAATAGGTTGGAATGAGTTCTGCCAATTACTACGTTAGGGTTAAGGGTTTCTACTGTAACGATGTCAAAAAGGGTTATTATTCGTAAACACGCTATGACTGGTATCGTATTATAGGTCAACTTTGCAGGAGGGAGGAAAACACTGTCGAACGGGCTCTGAACGATTACCCTCAAATTGCGCTCCTCGTTAGATTATCGTTAGTTTGAGGGTTGATGTTGAATAAATTCCGCAGTGAAAAGGTTCGAAATTCATTACCATAATATTCGGGATGGAGGAATAATGGTTGGGAAAATTGTCGAGCTGCAAAGAATAGGTTGGTTTAGATCGAAATTTCCTTTTCAATTCCGCAGGGTTATCTAAGAGCTCATCAAAAACACATGAATCTTTGGTGAAACAAAATAGCTGAGGGGTATTGTACGGATTTTTGATCTATCATTCTTAATATAAAATAAACAGTGACCAAATAAAGTATCCTCGTATCGCACTCTCGGACAATCATCATTGTGACCCTAGTAAAGCCTAACTCATTTTAAGTCTGATCACCACGAATTGAGAGGGAGTATGAAAAAATGGGATTTCTAAGTTTTTGGGGAAATCGGCTTGTAGCGTTATGATTTCCGCTAACTTCGGACGTTTACGCGATTGAGGTGGGTTCCGGACTTTTCTTACAGCTGCGGGAATACAGCTGGAATCTTTAATTTTAAGTTCTTTCCAGAATCTCAAATTCTCTCAAGTTTAATAAGCTTTACGAAATTACGCAAAGGATAAACTGTAATTTACATGTATCATGTACTTATACACTATTATGGCATACTATATGAGCAGCATGCTGATTCATATAAACCCACCAGCAGGGGTTGTTTTTGCCTTCAATAAGTGAGGAAAGGGGCTCGATAGGTGGTATTTATAGGGCCGTAACTAGATGGGTTGTTAATGAGAGGTGAAAGGGTTGATGACAGCACTGACCTGTAATTTACATTATGGCGTGTCTGGTTGCGTCTAGGTGAGGGTACTTCACGGATACATAAGCGGAGCTCTTAGTTGAAACAATTACCGCGCATACTATACAGAATATACTAGTTTGTTCTTTTAAGGAGAATCACCTGTCTGGATCTATTTATCAACACAAGCTCCACACTTGCAGATTTTACAAAGTGAAAACGCCCGTTTGAAAAGGACCCTACAAGAGGCGGAAACGAAAGTTCAAGTTAAGATGAACGATCTACCATCACCACTTAAAGGATTGGGTCGGTCGTCGGATTTGGCAGCTAGCAAAATCGTGGAGTTGAGCAAAAAAGTGCGCGAACTCAGCTCTAAGCTGGGTGTAGCTGAAAATAAAGCGAACAGTGCAGAAGCTCAATTGGCTGTGTACATGGGTAAGTCACACGTACTTGATGATTGGGGGGTAGTGGCAATAGAGTGGGATAATCAGAAGAGGATGATACCACCATAATCGGGATTCCACGGCGAAAAAGAAACACTTCGAAACGACCCAAATACGAGTAGAATCGGTGTAGGTATATGAAATGAGCTCTTTTCTACAAATGTAAGCCTTCAAAGATTCAAGACTTATCATTCTTATAAGACGGATTATGGCGTGTCCTTCATCGCATTCGTAAAATAAAAGAAAAACATTCCCAAATTGATTGATTATATTGATTGAAAATCCGTCCAAAAAGCCGTGCACATGAAATTGCTTTAAAAATCTGAGCTTCAGTAGACAATCCCAAGATAATCCTATATCACAATCAGCCCAAACGCTTAACAGTCTCAAAATGAAGAGAATGAAGCGAGTTCTGCTGGAGTATCTACGTACCTCTTGATGATCATTATATAGATTGTTTGCAGTGTGTTCCCAGTATTGTGCGGTAGTTCATCAGTTCACTTGATTGTTCTTTTCATTTCAAGCACATTCTCTCCGCATCTTTTTCGTTCGCTCAAAATAAAACTTTTTTTCGTTTGCACTTTTTTTGACATTTTGTTAAAATTATTTATATTCCACACGAGAATGGATTAACAGCTACGGTTAGCGTTCAGCGTAAATCGTATTTTCCGAGCATCTTTTTAGAACTTCGAATGAGTTTGGAATGGTTTACTCGTGAATAGAGCAGGCAAACACGCCTTATATTACATGTAAACGTCAAGAAGTGACATTATCCTATTGTAGAACGGTTTTTATATCCGACAAAAGAGAAGGAGTCGGTCTAAGAAAAGTCGAGAATATATACGAGCACAATCGCCTTCTGCCACCTACCTATCGTGACGATGGGGAACAAAGCAAAACGGGAATACTCGGGTCATGGTTGTCAGTTGATCGATAACTGAGGCCTAGCTTGCACTATCTTTCCGTTTTTCTATACCCCTTTTACCCAAATTAGAACCCCATTGACGCGGGGTAGATACGAATTCAAGGTGAGAAAACGAGGATGATCGATCCCAAAGGAAATCATTAGTTACCTACGCACAAGGCTTGTAGATTTGATTGTCAAAATTTTACTGCTACAGGAGGAACTCTAAATACATTTATCTAAGTCAACAACTTTATCAATGTACGCCTCTAATTTTCACGAATATAATAATAAGTCCTGAAAATTATTTACGGAACTACTTGATCAATTCCAGCTAGCCAAGGCCTACAGGGTGTCTCTGAAACGACTGAACCTTTTACGGATGCCAACTCAAATACCTCAGATAAGGAACAGCAACTGAAGGAATTGACGGACAAATTAAATTCGGCTACTAATAAATTATTTGAGTCAAGAAATCAAGTGCAAGTTTTAAAGCAAGAATTGAAAGTGGTTCAAAAGGTGATGTCAATGTTGCTGTCGTTTTATTTTATTGTTGAGCTATCTGGCTTATCAACGCTTCACTTTTTTTTTAAATTAAATAATTTCCCTTTTCATTAACTTTGCTCATTTATCAAAAATTCCTCCTTTAACACACAGGCACTCATAAGCGAAGTAGGAGATGAAGCTAGCGCGAATAGCATCATGACTGGAAACGCCAACAACTGGCGTGGACGAGCTCAACAGATTTTGAGCCTTCAGCAAAAAGTAATGGAGCTTCAAGGCAAATTATCAACAACCGACGTGTTAGGGAAAGAAAAATCCGCACGTAAGAAATTTTATAGAGCAGCGTTGAAGATACAGAGTATTCGTAAAATTCGATTTGGCTATAAAATGAGTTGAGTAAATTCAGTAGATTTTTCTTCAGTAATGGTCCAGAAGGTTGACGCAAATTCCTCTAATGAATTATTCAGCTTGAAGTAAATGAACTGTTCGCCTGGGTGAGTGGAATTTAACACATGCTACGAATGCTGTTCGTTCCGAGTATTAAAAAGTAGCTAAGATGTCTACCAACTTCTTTGTAGGAGAGGTTCCCCACTTCTGGACCATGAATTACGTTTTGATTACTAAAAGAACGTAAATTATAATCAACATCCATATTTACGAAATTTCAGTGAATTTGGCAATCACAGAGAAACACGCTGAAAAAGAGAAAGTAGCCGCGCTGACTAAGGAATTGGAGGTTCTTCGAGAGGAATTGGCAGACTTTAAGAGCAAAGGCGAAGCCGCCAAAGCGAGAATCAAAGTGCTATCGACTGATTTGAATGCTAACAAAGTTTCCCATCAGGCACTCCAAGCTAAGAATAATAACGACGAGCAAACTATATCCAAGTTGTCGGTAAAGAAACACAGAGCTGAACTATTTTCAAAAAAGACTTCCGTTTCTTCTACGTGGGAATCACCAATTTGTTTTCATTCCAGAACCAGTTGGCTACTCTGATGGAAAAAGCTCAAGAAAGGGAAAACAACATCGTTCGACAACTCAACACCAAATTAGATGAAATTTCCAAGGAGCTCCGCCAGGTCAGCCATAGAACATCAGGCATTTTCGTACAAAAGAATACCAAAAGAAGTAGTAAAATTGCTTATCTTTGAGCAGTTGGAGAAACATAGACGCGACACAATGAGAGATTGATACTTGTTATTCGACATCATTGTTGCATTTAAATTGGTACCTATCTAGTAAGGACAATCGGTCTATTGGCCTCACGACGTGTGCGCTTTAAATTGAATTTAAATCAAACCATCTACAGAAACATTTTATCAAATAAAACATTTTAAAAACTGATTATTTTTATACAATCGTAATCCCTCTCACGATCACACAGACACACACAAGTTGTGAACAATTCATACTACATAATATGTAGGTACTTCATATTATGAAGTCAAATCGTACCTAGAAGTTTCACGGCCGTACATGCGTTAACTCGGCTTGATATCATTTCAGGAGAAAATAAAGAGCGAACAACTGAGAGAAATAATAGCGGATAGGGACCAGAAAATTATCAAGCTTGAAGAACGTCTGAAATTTGCCAAGTGAGTAATTTAGAGAGCATGAACAATCGAGATGTTACAGTCGAGTTTTGCTGAATGGGAATATATCGTTGATGAAAAATAATGTCAGTGGGGAGAAATTCGGTCAAAATCTAAATTTTACGAGGCCAATTAGCCTTAACCTTTAAAAGCGAACATCTAGACTCGTAGATATCAATTTTCATTGCGGAAAAACGAACTTAGTAATTTGGAATACTAGCGAATTGTTTTCGGCTGTTCGTTGCAGCACGAACACGATGCCTCCAATTGTTCATTCAGCTCAAGAGCCGCCTACAGCTTATTCCATCAGCAATCGTTCAGACGATTTGAGACCAATATCAAGATGCAGTAGCGTTGACAGGCAAACTACAGCGTCACCAGTAAGTTTTGGAAGTGCATTTTTATGATCATAGCCCAAATCTAGAATACACGTTATAGGCCCAACATGACGTGGTTAGAGAAATTATTGGGTTGTAAGCTTGAAGGGAATGTTTAGAAAACACTGCAACAACAACAAAAATGTAATTTAATCATGAACTTTCATGATTTTGGGGAGTGGAAAACAAGAAATGAATTTCTCTTCCACCAAAAGTACCACGACAAAAACCCATTTTCTAGGTTGGCTCAAGACTGTCACATTTCGCTACTTTTGAAAGTATCAATTTCACTTATTCTATCGTGTTCCTACATTTTCAAAGATACCTCAATTACAAACTACCGAAGCAGAACGATTGCGTTTGATGGAACTGGTCACTGTCCTCAATAAGCGCGTTGAAAATGAAAGGAGAGAGTTCGACAGAGCTACAGTAAGTGTAGTTCTACCACACGCAATTGTCTACAGAAGTAATCCAGAGCCCAAAACTTGTCGTGACCACTGCTCTCACAAAGAATGATTATTGTTGGGTGAAAAAGTCGATTGCCCGAGCTAAAAGACAAATTTATTGGGGTAGGATGAATTAAGGAAGGAAAGGCAGCGTGGAGCCAAATTAGAGATGAAACTGGCTAAACTGGAAATGGAAAGAGTCGGAGGATGTCGAGCCTCATATTACCGGAGCAACAGCACGCCGAATTCGTCCAAAGCTACTTCAAACCAGGCTGAAATAGAGGCTTTGAGAGACAAGTAAGATAATTTAATTATTCTATATTGATTCTTCTAGCCGAAGAACCTTTCATTTAAAAACTTGAGAAAAATCAGGCAGACTGATGGCAAAATCGTTTTAAAACATAAAATCATAATTGTAGCAAAGAACTCGTCCAGAACTGGTTGATTTTAGATCACCATTCTGAGTTGATTGAGGAGTTAGCTTTTCCAGAATAGGCGCAGTTCAGTATCCTGCGGACTTTTATCGTTCTGTTCACTGAAGAACAGACACTGCCAGGTTCATGATGTTCTTCCTTCAAAGTTTCCTTTTTGACGATGTAACCCATCTGCCATGAAGAGCAACCATGATTGCAGCTGTTTTGTGTAAACCTCATGATGGGAATCTGTACCTAATTTATATTCCACAGTGGGTAGTGCTCTGGATATTCCACAATGGATAGTGCACATGCAAAAATCTTGGATACTTTTCAATTAGGGGATGGAGCACAATTTAAGGATTGATTAACCACAGCTGATATTAAAGTACTTACCAAGCCTTTGTGGATAGGTGCTTAAATTCACATTAATTTCGTTATCATCCTCTCGTTTGGAGAATAAGAATGAGTGACCCGTATCGTCAATTGCTTGATGAAGTCGTCATCATTACTAAAAAGGTCAAATTGGTATTCAACTAAAATCAATCGAAAATAGAATCGTCAACAATTCAAAAACAACATGCCTACTGTAGGAGACATCGATTTTTTTAAATGCTCTGTGCAATGTATGATTTGAAGGATATTTTATGTCCTGTGACACACGAAACAGCGATCTAAGAATAAATTACAAAAATTTTTAAACATTTTGAGCCGTATTATAAATAATATTCTCAATAAATTCTTCTTACCTCGATACGGGTATTGATTGATTTTCAATAATCGATGGTCAATCATGGAAATCAAACTCCACCTTAACGGCTTCAGCTATTTTACCATAGGAAACAACCAGAACGTTCATCTCAGAAATTTATTTCTTGAGGTCTTTCCCATATCATATTAGTGACGCTACCTAACCAAACAAACTTGGCCTGTTCTGCTTCCGCAATCAAACAAATGTTTGAAGGCTCCATTAATCAATGATTTCAGGACAATTATTCGATTAATCGATGTTTCCCGTACCGATTTATTGACGTACCGATGTATTACCTTTAAAAACATAGGTTGATTATTCAAGGAATAACCAACCAAAATCAATAATCAAGGTCAATAATACGTAGATGTTCACGTCTAATATAGAGTAGGATAGTTCCCGAGGGGGTGAGAACATAGGAAGTGGTAAACAAACAATAATTGAGAGGTGAAATGTTGCTGTTTGAGCGCAACAATCAGCCGCATTTCCCAGCCAATCATACTTGCGAGAATAACGCCTTCAAATCGGTGGGTACATCATTCTCATCACTTGTGCGTTGAGGGCTAGCCAGAGCGCATAGCCCTGCACTCTGCGACAGAATAAGCTGCGTGTGCACGAGCGCAATAAACCACTGCACAAAATTTAGGTATCACTGCAGCGGAATGGCAGAAGAAAAGGCCATATACAGATATTTAAATGGTTACGATTTTAAAAGAATATCTCACAAAATATGCGTGCCTAAATAACTTTTAAGAAAAAGCAAAGTCCAAAGATTTTGGTTATTGAACTGGTTTAGGACCTGGAGCGAGCAGGAACTTCTCGTGGGTAGTTAAACTTGCACATTTATTCCTACAATTAGTTCTTTCTTTTCTTCTTTGATTTTAAAAATTCTGCTCGACCGTTGCAATGAATTAACGAAGCGTCCGCCATATAATTATCCCGTCAGTTGCAGCTGATATAAATCCTAGTTTAAGGATTGGAACACGTGGGTGCATTATTCGAATTACAATGGCCATTGAATTGATAGCCAAGTTGCATGGGGAATTCCGTGACTGTAACGAGCACATTATTTCAAATTGGCCACTTAAATCGAGGCAGACCCTAACCGCATGCTATTTATAAATCTGCATTTTCAATAAAAAAAGAAATTATGTTGTTAGATGCGAACTCTTGCAAGAGAAATGTCTAGCTCTCGAAGCTCGTCTCGAAACAACCAAGAGAGACAAAGAAGAGGAATCGCGGATGTATATGAACATTTTGGAAGAGACTCGACAAGCCGTCAAAGAACACATAAGGCCACCTATAAAAGGCTCAGGGTGGTCGTCAACGTCGTTGCCATGACACTCGAATGAAATTTGGGATCGAACATTTGGCACAGGTTCCCGACAAGTGGAATAACGATTACTTCAAACAGGGTCACTATCTTCCTTCCCAGTTGGTCTTTCTCACGTTGTAACTGGTATTTATGTTTAGTTTAAATCGATCGTCTCGAAATCTTAGTCATCAAATTAAAACCGCCACTTATCTAGATCCTGGTAAAACAAAAGCGTCAACAATAAAGCTCGATTGTTCTTGGTTGTCTTCATTTTTCTCTCTCCTGTTCTTCAAGAAAAGCGAAATGGACATCAAAGGTGTCGTTCACATACGAATCGATAGTAAAATTACGTAGACCAAAAGAATCGATGGATTAAATAAAATCGGCGCATTTAGCCAAGATCGATTCGCCACAAAAATGAGTTGACTACTGAATTTTTGTATTCTTTCTAATCAAATGTATTGGGGTACATTATTCAATTGTTATTCCCCTTACTCAAAACGGAACGCTCATCATTTTTTGTGGCGAGTAAATTCTGGAAAAAAATCATTGATTCTACCCTAAAACCCCACACTGACATTGAAACCTTTCCTTTATCGCAAAACGGCGTTGATATTCGTTTTGTGTGTGTGTGTGTGTGTTTTCAATTAATAAAATCCTGAGCTCATTTTTAGTTAAGTTAAAAGTCTTTATTATGGGGCAAAAAAGCCTCTCAAAATACTGGCAACAGTCAATGAAGCCGAGGCTGCTTGCTCTCTGTCAATTAAGCAGTCAAATCGATCCCTCGGAGATTAACTGTTGTAGATGCGGAACATCCTCTACAAAGAACGCAGCAGCGGAAATTTTTTTAATTTTCATAATACGGACAAAACTCATTTCTTAAAAAGTGAACACTGGTTCAGCGATCAAGTAAGGTAAACCGCTAGTGAAACCATTTTCTATTATTCATCTAAAACTAAAGAGTTATAGAATTGCTGGATTTTCCTGCAAGTTAAGCAGTTGAATATTGGTCGCCCGATGAAACCTACTACGTTATATCAGTAGTACAGAGGTAGTTAACATAGTGTTCATTCTGGCGAGCGCCGTATAAAATCAAACGTTTCCAATGCATTGGATCAATCAAAATTTTCTCTCGACGTATATCTACGGATTGTCCTGAGGCGTTCCAGTGTCAAACAGAAATTGAACCAAAATAACCACATACGTTGTCGTGGCCCCAATCACCTGCAACATGAAATATAATTTAGGTAAGGTAAGACTTTGTTTAAATCCACTGAGATGAATTCTGAAAATTGGGGACATTTGGTAGGGGAGATGTAAAGGAATGACTACTGGCTAATTTGAAGCCTATTAGGACGCATTAACTACATCACGTTAAGTGTATAAATAGAACCTTACGGAAGTTATGAGGGGGTAGCCAACAGTAAAAAACCCACAAGCATCAAACTCGTGATTATCCTGTAGGATTGTGTACAGCCTTAGTTTGTCCTGCCAAAAATTACGAGAAGAATGAAGAATCAAGTAATCGGGCGAGCCTAGAAAAAATTTGAATATTTACTGGGACCTTAATCTACTTGAGTGGAAGGTTGAAGCTACTTACATTCTTGTAAAGTGTTGCTTGGCTCCGGATTACTTTGAACAGGACTGAATGGAAATTTTTAAGCTGGAAGTAATCAAACTCTTAGTGAATAACGTTAAATTACATTCAAAACCACTCTCGTATTTGAAGAGAATCAGACAGAAGCCTAAATTTTCTGCATATGGTGAAATATTCCACACATTTAAGTAAAAGATAAGTAACTCACTCACTTTGTCGGTGGTATTGGAACACGATGCAGCTAGTGAAAATAAAATTGAGAAATCCCAACAAATACTCGCGATTAACTCGGCTAAATGAAGGAATAAACCTTCCATTCCAACAGCGCTGACGACTTTCAGTAACAGGAATATGTCGAACACGAAGGTTACTGAGCTTCGTACGCAAATGCAAAGGATTTGCCAGGAATAGAATTCGTTTATTTCCCTTGCGAGGGTCGACACAGCGGCGTGAGTTTCGATTAGGGTTGAAAGTGAAGATTTGTCCGGTTTTAGCTGATCAGTAATCCAAGAAAGGTGAGAGCGAAGGAGCTCCAAGAAGGAGCACAAATCCATGGCTATGGAGAAAAATATTAATGACGTTGAGCCGTGCGTGAGGGTGGTTAAGTATGAAGGTATGGATTTAGGATTGTTGACGTGCATCAAGGCGATGATAGCACTCAGCCATGCCACACCCAAGGTGAAATACAGCCGAGAAACTTGTCTGGTGTAGATCACCCAGAATGTATCGATCTCGATCGTTCTTCTCAAAATCAAATTTAAAACACTTCGCTTGAGAAACATTCGTAGAAGGTGAACCAAGATTGTCATGAGCGTCAGTGCGACTTCCAAGTGTTGTAGATATTGAGAAATATCATTTTTGCTGGGTGTTTTCAACGACAAAATCGTGTTGTATACAGTGAACCCCGTCAAGCTGCACTGAATCATCAAAGAATAAATCAGCCATCCTCTGGAAAATGCGAACACCTGCGAATACGGTAAGACCCCGAGAATCCGAGAGATGGGGAATAGAGGGGATAACGCAGAAAGCACGTCCTGGATGTTCCAATGAGCGAACATAGTCATGTTCAGATGATAAGGTGTACAAATGTTCCCAACATTGGCGATGAGGGCCCGCTTTAAACACGTAGGACAGTGTTGCAGTCGACAATATGAACACCCTTGTTGTGACAGTTCTTCGCTCAAGGTGACGCATACATGGTGTCATCAGATAGAACTTGTTCAGGTCGAGCGATAACGCTATCCGTAATGGATACTCCCACAGGGAAACAAGTTTCGAAGTGTTGAACGAGGATGCTCAACAAAATCGATGCCCTCGTTTGGTATTGAAAAAGTAGGTACACCTGTAATAAGTGTTGAGTTCCAATGAGTACGATCAGAACGAAAGCGACGGGCCGTTAGTACGTTCATTTTGGATATTGATAAATCTACGTGTGATGTTCTCTTCTTGACAATCGATATTGGAACGTACCCGAATCAAAACGCTGATATTTCTTTTACAATGGCTCATCAATCCCAGTTACTTATTTTTTGATCGCAGAGGAGATCGTGTCTTCGTTAGGTGGCGAGTCAATTCGTCAGGAATCTCTCCTACTCGTACAAGGTCTTTGGAACATCACAACCCCATTTTTACGTACACGCTCCTCCTGCGTACAACTGATTCAGGACCCATTTTATTGATTCAGCCTCAAAAAAAAAAAAAAGTGGCAATTAATACATTCTCAGCTATATTCCCAAAAATATCAAAAAACCCCTTCTCTCAAAATACTCATTTAGACCCAAATTTGTGTGTGGTGTGAGGAAACTGATCCGCGTAGCATCTTTCGCGTTTTGAATTTTCGAATTTTATCAAATCTAAACATTTTGAAACGTTCAATGTAAAGACAAGGGTGTGGTGTGTGGTATTCCAATAACAACAATAATGAGCAGGCTGACGCACGACATGAAAACTTCGAGTACGGAAACCTGCAATGTTTATCTGCTATGAAGTAGAGCATAACTAAAGAGACAAAGGGGCTGGCTATCTTCCATCCCGCTGAAACGAGTTCAAATGAAACCGGAAGGTTCTGATTAAATGTCTGCAGCCATCACCATGTTGGACAAACCAATCACACATAAATATGTACGATGATTATTTATTAACCCAGTAGAGAATCACTGGTTTGAAGGGCCCTTTTTAGGCGAGCTCTGCTCGTGCGGCGGGGTCAACTTCCGCTTGAATACCATTTCTTTCTTTGCTTTCTTGTTTATCCATTTCCTCGGAGGAAACTGTTCTCCCGAACACGGCTTGAAGCCTATAGTCACCTTGATAACAAATCATTCAATATCATAATATGAGAGCAAGAAATAGAGTTTCAAAGGCCGTGTGGAGCAATGTTAACGCATCGGTGGTCCTGATATAAGCGAGAGAATACCTCGTCTTGAACTACAGCCCCGTCAGTGGCAAATATGGTGAATGTTTTGTCCGGTCGTTTTCTCCAGTAACCAATATCGTCGTCGTCCTCATCGAACGACTCTTCTGAAGTACTTCGTTCATACAGCGGCGCTGATTCGGGAGGCACCATCGGATCGTCTTTGCCTATTTTGATCCAATCGTACTCTGCAAGTTAATTGCACACGTATGACAGTATTACCCACGAAAGCTCCTGCATATTGCATCAGATGGCAGTGGCATTGACGCAATTTAATTTGATCTCATTACTTTCTTTTCGAAGAACATCGAACTTCTTTTCGCGAAGATTGGCAACTTGACGGCTGAGCGGCTTCCCATCACTGCCCTTGGTTGTGCGAGTTTTCACTCCATCACTTGTCATTGAAATTATCGATGATGAATAACTTGATACTCCTGATATTTTCGATTTCGACTGTAATGAAATAGTTAAAACATCTGAAGGCATGAATGACGTTGAAGGACTAACTCCTGAGGAACGAGCACCAACCTTCCCTGCTAGCGACATTGATTCATCCTTTCCTGTCATAAAGGACATTATTGTCCCAGCTCTTCCTTTTGAATGAGAGGCCACTTCGAATGACGGAGCCAATGAATGTGAAGAAAACTTATTGCTAACTTTGCTCATATTGTCCGCAGCTGACAAGATTGCTATTCTCTTTCTCTCATAGGCCGATAAACTGGGTTCCTGAGATCTACCTGCCATTTCTGCGAGCCTAGAATTTTTTTTTGTTTCAATTTTTATTGAAGTAAAGACCAGGAAAGAAGAAAATAAGGAAATGAAGAAGGAAAGCAGAGCACAAAACGAATGATTTCCTCTATACTCTATACTGTAGTTTTGGGCTCGTCCAGACATAAAATCCAAGTTAATATCCTAATCATCGACACTATAAGATAAGTAGACGCTGAGCGAGCGAACTTTGGAGGCTGCGTATCATACTGACCAGAGATCCTCTCTGTTCGATCCACGAATATCAATAGAAGTTAACAAGCTTACGCTCTTTTCATAGCAGGAATTGGATCTTCCTGATCGACTGGGAAATCGCATGGGGCTGCCCCTTGAACTAGAAGCTTCCTCAAATTGTAAATTGGGCGTTTAACATTATGGGGGGTATTTTGAGTGACGAAAATCATGAAATCGGATTGTTCAAAAACTCCGCCTGTGAGGGGAAAGACAGCGATAATTTCGTAGTACCAAGATTGGCCGCAGCTTGAAAAAAACTATACGCACAAAATTCTAACCAACGGTGATGGTTCCCTCGTAGTAATTGGTGCTCATTCGCATGCAAATCAGGTCGTCATCGTGATTCATATCCCGTAAGTCATTGCGAGCCTTCACGACGAGGCCCCAAAAATAGAAGTTGACGTACTCCGCCGTCACTTTGTTGTTGAGAGTTGTCTGTACAATCACTGTTGACAAGAGTGAAGCCATCTCCATGAAGTGACTAAGTCGTGAAGATAATTTACTAAAACTTTCAAGTAATATAAGAAGGAATCTTCATTTGTCTGTCATAGACCTTAGATGGTCCAACGGATTTTAACATTCATTCAAACTGTCTGTGAACCCCTGTATTGCAACAGTCAATGGGCAGTTACTATAAAAACACCCAAAAGAGGCATTTAGCAAAAGTTTTTTCATGAAACAACTGCCTGTTTGCTTGGGGACTCTTCCCCGATCGACTGAAAGCCAGTCAATGAACCCAATTCAACGGTGAGGGGGTGTCCCTATTTACAAGAAATTTTTAGGAACGGAGGCATTTCTGAGTGTCAGAGTTTCTGGGAATCAACGTTCCCATATCTTGAACAGTTCTGCTCACTAAAATTTGTGCTCCAAGCTTATAAAAAATAAATAAACCAAAACCAAATAAATAAATCCTTAAAATAGGAATAATCTATCAAACACCTACTTCACATGTGTCTAGACCAAGAGTGCTCAGAAAAAGCGTAGTCTCCTGTTTCCTCAGAAATGGTTCAAGTAAGCCAGACAAGGTTACTCTGGTTTAGAAAGGAGTTTTCAAGTTTCTCGTCAACGATTTGGGTGAAATAAAAAGAAATTTCTCAAGACGAGAACGGGTGGCAATACGCGAGCGCATGATGGCCAGAGGCTCACATTTTCGTCATCTCCCAGCATTTTTGCGCTGTCTCCGTTCTATAAATACGAGAGCTATCGCTAAATTACCATATCTTTCCAAACTCCTCTGATGTGATCATTGGATTTCTATTTCTTGTAGCAAGGTAATATTTTTCGATGAAGTACCAATTAAGCAAACTTACGCCCACGAACGGAAATTAGAACAGTAGTACAGCCTTTGAATTTGCTGAGCATCTGATACATTTCTCTGTATTTGTCCCATTTGTTCTTTTTCTTGGCCTGCATGTGAATACAGTGGATGAAATATGATGCGTTATAACACACGGTTTCTATCTAGATCCCCCAAGACTATTTACAATAGGAAGGATCAAGCTATTTTTCCTTTTTTCTAATCAACCTGATTTACAGTTATTTGGCAAATTCAAGCAAGAGTCACTTGATATCTTATTATTTTCTGGAACGAGCCATTAGAAGGAATCTTTGACATTGCTGAAGCAAGTAAAATGGTTCAAATTGTCTACTAGATCGTTTTTACCTCTTTGGATCATAGGTGTGTCTTTTACAAACCAAACTTACAGCAATCAGTGGCGTGCGGAATGTTTTCAATAAGTGGAAGTAGAGGCCTTGGTCTTCGTCTTCCATCAAATCTCTTCAAGAATAGATGGTTGTTCAAATTAATATGAAGAAAATAAACGACGTCAATATTTCAATGGCGATGACTGAAGCGATGCTATCAACATGTAGTTTGACGTTTCTCACACTGCGTCTCCTAGTTACTTGAGATTGAGAGTAGTTGAACAAATGCTGCGTACATTGGTGCTTCTGAATGCACAACCCGAGGCTCACGTAGTTATTTTTCATGTTCTAAAAGCTAAGAGGGCGTCAGCCAAAGATGACGCAGCCATCATGGATTTCCAAAGGGAGAATGTAAATTGAGCTATCTCCTTCTGACTCAGTGTATCTCTTGTTAGAAGTTGACTTTCAATCAGTCGGAAGGAAGACGAATAGGCCACTGCCACCGCAATCTGCGCCCTTCTCATTCTCGCCAACAGGCCACACCTGTGTGGAAGAGGGAGGTTATAAATCGTGGGCACAATTCACCTTGAGGTGAGAAAACACCGCGCTTAATGCCTCTCACGTTTTCGGGGGCACGATAACTGACGATTGCCCGGCAATGGGATAGCTCAAATACATTCATCTCCTTATGGTAATGAGAAGAGCTGTTAGAGGTGCTTAATGTTCGTGCGCAGCTTCTGTAGGTAGGAACGTTGGACAACATACAAAGTGGAACCCACGAGGTCACTGTAGCAATTGCCCTTAGAAGGAAAGGCATGTAATGGAGAGCCAAATGTATATATTTTTAGAATAGTGTATTTCAATCAGATTTATGTTATTTTTTAATTAGGAGCAACGTACAAAATTGTGCAAACTTTGTGCTCGAAACGGAAAAATGTCGGTCAAATGAACTAGTGCTCATCCGGTGTCGAAAGTTTACACTTAATCACCAAACTGAATCAGCACTACAAGATAACTTGTGCACGCAGCAACCACCTAGAAGAAACATAATAATCAGGTCACAGTCACCGCTTTAATCGTAGTCGCGATCTATCGACCGGAAAGAAAGAAAAACAAATTATATCCCTAGCGATTCGTAAACGTGTTGATATCATTATTATCAATTATTCGCAATAAAACGTCAATTAAAACTTGATTAAAGGACTCACGGAAGTCACGAGTGGGTATCCTAGAGAGAATAAACCGCAAATGGTAAAGTTCACCTTTTCCTTCATAGTAACGTATAAGAACAAACTCCGCTGGAACAAATTAAAAGAGAGGCTATAATAAATCATGTTTATTTAGAAAGTCAACAGGACAATCAATTTTCACACAAGGAGTGTCAAAAAATAGATGTAAGGGGTCCCTGAGGAATGCCTTTTTCTTGGTGGATAAGATAAGAAGTCGAGCATTGGTGAGTGTAAAGGCGACAGAATAACTTGTGTCCAAATCGCCACATTTATTTATACGTTTGTGGCTTAAGCAAATGCCTTTGAACGACTCATAAATATTGTTTGGTGAAAATGGCCCAAACATCGGTATTTAGATTAGAGGATTCCATAATTTCAAATGAAGGATGCTTGAGTAAAATCGATGGTATAAGTGAAACGCAGAATATCAACCAACTTACATTTTTATTCAATACTGGATGTTTCTTCATGAGTCGAAAAATTCTGTCATAGTGCTTGTCCATCTAAAAAAATACCCACAAGCTACGTAATTAAATTCATTCCAAAGACAGCAAATTATACAATGATTTATCATTCAGGGTGGATCTTTCTCGTAAATACCCATCTTTGGGGAATTCCGATTAAGTACTCTATTTAGAAAAACATTAATTCAAATAATAATCATAAAATGAAAAAATATATTTTTTCGAAAATGTACTCATTTTGAACATTTTCTTTTCCACCCGTACTCTACTCTGGCATGAATCCATCCGGTATCTAGCTGAACAAAACAGTCTAAGCTAAATTGACTTACTTCTTGTTCGTAATAGACATAAGCTGAACATGGGAAAATAACGGTGAACGATTTGATGAAGATTGCTCCATAGCACCACGTCATTTGCCCTTCGTACATCTTTAGAAAAACCCAAACAATGAATCCGAAAGAATCACCCAAATTCAGCAAAAGCTGCAGCCCAAAAGCTGCGTTTAAAGATCGAACTGTGACGTCAAACTCAGTGCGTAATTTGAAAAAGGCGGTGCGGTTAGCTCGAGAAATCCTATCGATGTATACTTTAGTTATTGAGATTGTCAAGTGAGTGAATAGCAGGGCTATAGTGAAGTTCATTACGTGGACCATGGATATAACCCCTCTTCTGAAGTGCTCACTGAAAGGCACGCCCAAACTCATCCAGACTGCATAAGATACGAAAACGGGTATGAAAACGAGAAATCCGCATAAATAACACTTTTGGCAATGACGAGGCGAGAAATGTGAAATTATTTTTTCCAGAACTATCCTTCTATTGTACATTTGAATAAGTTGGGAACTCATGGTTAAGCTCTGTACAACGGCTACTCCTACTATGAAGGGCTTGTGCACAGGTTGGCCAATAAATTTCCAAAAACTGTGGATTACTTCAAACCTAAGGAATACGTAAATTGATACAATAACTATCGAAATCATTAAAAGTGGCATGGAAAATTTCCCTCGCAGATTGAATGGAAATAATCCCATATACCGTGAAAACTTCAAAAAATACATGGCATAACTGAGATAGAAAAAGAGTTAAGACACTAATATGAAATGAAAAGGGTCCCCAGAGGAAACTAACGGATTCAAATAATATTGTGTACGTTTTGCGAAAACACCTTCAGTACGCATAATACAAGCGCCATTAGGAAAGCCTGTCACCGATCACTACTCAATCATCGTGTGAACGTCCTTACTAGGGTTTCAATGCCCTACAATTATACTGACTTGAAAGGCAAATTACACGGCCAGCATCAGACAGCCCGTAAAGCTAGTCAGCTGAGTTGAGAAACGTAAAATTGCTTTCCTAAAATTATTATGTACTTACTTTGGTTCATAGTTCTGACGGGGCGAATTGACCCTAATATGGATGTAAATTTGTAGTATTGTGAAAGTCTGGCGAATAAAAGAATCAATTCAAAAAGTAAGAAAATGAAACAAAAAATACATTCACGTAAAAGTAATTGCGCTCTGTGACGGCAGAGGGCACAACAGTATCGCTCCGTAGATCAATCCTTTGGTCTGTAAATCCCTACAAAATTACAGCTCACAGTACCTATCTATCGTGAATAGTTCTTCCTTTCTTTTTAGTTGATCGTTTTCCATATTACCGATGTATTTACGAATCAATTATACAAATAAAAAGAAGTTTCTATCCATACAATGAAGAACTTGAACGATTTCTTTCTCTAAATTATATCAAAGTTCTCTACGACCCTTCTCAGCCTACATTGCAATCCTCCGTGCAATCTGCAACCAAGCATGTCGACATAAAAACGTCACAGAAGAAGAACCCAGCGCTGGGTAGATCAGGCAATTCACTCTTTGAAAGAACACACTTCAGTGATCAGCCAAGAAAAAAAAATACGGTTTTCATCGGTAAGTGAATTGAATAATTTTGTGACTTTACGATTCGCTACTCCACTCAAATTGGTATTAGTTTGTTCCTTGTTTGTGTACTAAACATTTTCAAATCATCGAGAAACTCATATCTGACATTTTTTTCAACAACCCACTCCTTCCGTGATTTATTTAGGTATTTATTTATTTTTTTTTTCATGAACGGAACATGAGCAAAAAATAATCAAATACACAACCTGTTCATTAATCAACATGAAGGAGAGGGTTTAAATGACGGGGTATCACAAATAAAACTCACTTCCGACGAGTAATATCCGTAGGCCGAGCATGGGTAAAAAGCAGTGATACATTTTAGAAGGATGATCCAATTCGACCAAGTCGCTCGCCCCTGCCAAAGTTTGAGAGAACACCAAACCAAATAACCAACAGAATCCGCGAAATTGAGGAGAAGCTGCGGTCCAAAAGCCCGATTCAATGATTTCATATTGAAATCGAAATCGGAACGAAATACAAAAAACTGATTTAAATTAGAGCGAGAAACGTACATGATGTACGTTTTAGTCATTGAAACCATAAAGTAGGCGAATAGCAAGGAGATGCTAAAGTTCATGAAGTGAACCGTACAGGAAACTAATCTACTCAATTGAACCTCTACACTTGCCTGCCAGCTCATCATAATCACGTAAGCAACGGAAATAACAATTACAGTGAAGCCCCTCAAATGATAACCCTGGAAATTTAGAGACGAGGAATAGGAAAATATTCTCTCGATATCACCTCTGTGGCTATACAACATGCAGCAAGTTGGTAGTAAAAAGTGCAAGACTCGATAACCGTACATATTAATATGAAGATCGAGTGCACTGAGCCAAGGATTTTTTGCCATTTGTACAGTTGATAAAATCTGAAGCTCATAATAACTGATTGTAAACACCAAGGAAAACATTAAAAGTGATTTCGAAAATTTTCCTCTTCGATCAAAAGGGAATATTCCCAAAAACTGGTAAAATCTCCAAGTCTCCATGAGCGTTGCTTGGTTGGAAAAGTCACTGTTATATAAATACTGAAGAAACGGGCGGATGTTAGGAATCCGGCCTACGCAATAGGCGCGTGTCTATCGGAAAATATCGGAAATGACAGGGTATAACTAAATTATACAGCTTACTCATCATGCTCGATTGGTTCGAGCTTGAGTCGAAAAATTGCTCTTTGTTTCATTTCTTAAGAAAATTAGAAACCTAAAAAAATGGCACCCACGATAGAGAGCATCAGATAAAAACGCTGCGAATTCAACCACCTGGGTTGGTTATTCCTCGGACCAGGAGCTTGGAGACTCATTTCAATCGATTCAGCGTCCAAAGTTTAGTGGAAAATGAGACCCCACACGCCTAGGTACCAGAAATCTCAAAAACCCACTTTCAAAATACGTAGATGGCTACTCAATTTGACCCATAACCTCAACCAGTGGGCACCGAACGTTCCGGGATCCGTCTCATTAGATTCAGCGTCCAAAATTTATTCGAAAATAATACGCCACACACCTAGATCGCCGAAAATTTCGAAAATCCATTATTTGGAAAACAAATTTTGACTCCTAGCCCCCCCCCCCTCTCCCCCCATTTGGTTCGATCGGGCTGACATGATTCAAAGACCAATTAAAGCCGGAAGTGGGTCTATGATCAAAATTTCAGATTTTCAGAGATTTTCTACTACCGAATTCGGCGTGGACGGCGGACGAACATTTGCTTATTTTGATCTAGACACATTGAAACGCCCAGAAATAAATTTTGGACTGTACCGGAGATTGATTATTCAAGGGATAACCAACCAAAATTAGAAATTTTATAATATTTGTATCTTGATCGTGGAAAAAATTGTGTATTTGAGCCATAACCGTCTCAATAGCGTCAATATCGGGAAAGCCGTAGGCCCTACCGATTCCGCTCCAAAAACTACATGGACTGTTGCAGCATTGCTTTGTCAATTGTATCGACCCTCAAACAATATTTTTTCAACAATACGTAGTTAGTCAACGACCTCGACATAATTGATTCGAGCCTCGTGAATTATAGTCAGAAATTGAAAATCGTGACTCAATTGAACTAAAAAGCGGCCTTCTTACAGATGGATGGGCTCGAAAAACGAATTGCTCTGGCTGCGGTCACGGTGAGAGCGTCTAGGGCAACTTCTTCGACGGAACAGGGCAGAAAGTCGCTGCTAACGGCACAACAAACTATAACCGGAAGAGTATGTCACAATACATCGAATAAAACATGGATTGTTTGAACACGATGTGTTTTTGATACTCTTGTGAACTTGAGAACATTTAGAATAAAACAGACACAATCTCCTCAACACATACGAAACTAGTGTAGGCGTTGGACAAATCAGGAACGTGTCACTTGCGACATTCTTAACTGGTCGAGTCCACCTTCCTACGTTTTGTTGGTGGACACATCAAATTTATAAGCAGTCGAAGGGCGAAACGAACACATAAAAAAATATCTAACAGACCGAAGCGGCAAGTGGGAATGAGCCAATACTTGTGTTTACTACATGATTCGTAATTCGTACATGGGACCGATTCAGAGGGACCCGTGCACTTGGAAATAAAACTTGTGTCCCGCCCTCAACTGACTCATGCTCCCATTCCAGTCCAGGCGCGGTCCTCCTTTCATTCATATCAAGGCGAATCGTTTCGAAGTCTACGCAATCTAGTTCTTCTTAATACAGCCAATACGTTCCAGTGCCGCCTATCTCATTTTCCACGGATACGGTCACCTCGGAGCAATAAGTTGCTGAGCCCTTTGAATGTGAGCTTATCGATCAATACAGGATTGATTGACCTCCTCGGTATCGTAATTTAGTGTTCGTTTACGTCGGAGATTAGCATACATTCTATATTCAGCTCTTGGGCTCGAGGTTACCGATTTGTTGATGAGTTTCAGGTTCAACTACCTATACTTAAGTACACATTTTCAACAATGAAATGAAGTAGACACGCTGCAAATTATCCCTTGGAGCAAGAGTATAGCGGAAACAGGGGAAAGTGCAGTGTTCAAGACGCATCCAAATAGCTAGGCAGGCACCCATTTTTACCCAAACCCACATCGAGTGGGCACCAATCGGTCAGGAACCGATTCCAATGGATTCAGCGTCCAAAATTTAGTGAAAATAATACCCCCACATGCCTAGTTTCCAAGGACTCCCGAAAATCGAATCGCAAAAATACATTTTCACCCATAAACTCCTCAAATTTGGGCCGATCGGGCTCTGTAATGTGTATTTTGAAAAACTTATTTTCGAGTTTTTTGGTGATCTAGGCGTGTGGGTTACCTTTTTCGACTAAATTTTGGATGCTGGAACCTATGAAATAGGTCCCAGAACGATTAGCGCCCACCGGAAGAGGTTATGGATCAAAATGGGTATCTACCTACTTATTTTGAGAATGTTTTTTCCATATTTCTGGTACCTAGGTGTGTGGGGTATCATTTTCCCCTAAATTTGGGACGCTGAATCAATTTGAATGAATCTCCGTGCTCCTGCTCCGAGGAATAACTAACCCGTGAATGAATTTGTTTTGATATTTTCAGACGAGATGCTTAGTAGGGTAGTGTTTGAAATTTGAATGTGGCTAACAATTTCAATGAAGGTACATGAGAATACCACACTAACGTGTGACTGTGACTATAGTATGACACTGAACCACAAAATTTATTGTTACTACCCGATTCGCCATACGACACCCTAGTGTAGTAGAGTCAAACTAAACTAGTTTACTCCATGTAATAATATAGATTTCCACCATTTAACCTACCACGATGAGATCCAACGATCGTCCAGTCTGACAACTGTGCCGTCTGGGTTGCCACATGAATAATGGAACCGCCTAGTTCATTACTTGAAGGAAAGACGGACATTTTTGAAAAATTGCCACAAGTTTTCATAAAAAAAATCCACACACTTTGAGCGTTTCTCAGGGGAGAGTGTCAAGATGAAGGTAATGCGCTAGTGGAATACAAATAAGGGTAATATCATATTGTAATTAGGGGCAGTTCTCCCCGAGAGACTTCGCCTTGTTTGTACGCAGTGCTGTCAAGTGTACCCATAGTTTCAACAGCAATGCATCTCAACATCTTAACATTTTTGAACGTTAAGAATACTAGTAACTTGTTATTATGCGTATTCAAGGTGCCTATCATCTCATTCAACCCCAAGTAAACAACAATTTCAGTGGTGATGGAAACTTTTTGGTTGCCAATGCGGATCTATCTTCCAGAATGAATTTCTTCTTGAAGACACTTCTTGGGGTCCCGAATTCTCCGGTGAAGCTGAACATTAGAGGAATCACGTCTGTAAGTCTCCATGTACTGCTACATTGTCTGTGGTCTGTAGTGTTAAAAGTTTCCCGTGTATTCCTAGTAATTATATCATTGTTTTATTGAACTGACTTCTATTGTTTGATTGTTGATTCAGAGTACCTATGAAGATAATAATGTCAGAGGTAGAAGTAGGAAACTAATATTGTATTTCAAAAGAACTTACTCGCGTGAATTTGGACCGATTTTAAGCAATGGACGTTGAGTGATACCTAACTGGTTTCTTTTGATTTCAAAAGATTACACCTCTGAACATTATCCCCATCTGACATCAGCCCGTGATCACGGTGATCCATATCCGCTTTCACATGAATGTAACGTCGAAACGGTTAAACCCGATCGTACACGGTGGAACGGAACGGGATCGACGCCCGACATGCAGTTATCGATTAGGCATAGCATGACAATACCGAAGACCGCGAGATTCTTATTTGATCCAGGCGTACCTCTTGTATCGCGTCTCAAAGCTGTCGGCACTTATTTGATTTTAAAGCATGTAAACTATAGGTAAATCCATCTTCGTCAATACTCTTTGGCATAGTGATCGCCGTTTGATGCAACAGGTTGTGCAATATCGATCATTCTACCTGAAAAGCTTCCATCACCGCACGATGCAGCTTGCGGTTATTTATGAGGAAGTAGCATGCACCGATGCACATAATTCGCGCTTTAGTAATCACGCCTTGGCAAAATGAACACGACGGTCCATACGGTTTTAGGTTGCGCAAATACTGTGGCAGAAAACTGAAAACCCGGAAAAACGGTCGGAGAAAAGAGAAGGTTTGACGGCAAAATGGAAACTGTACACTGGACGCAAAAAACCGCCACCTGAAACTGAGCTTAAACGCGTTTCAGTCTTTAGGTAATGTAGGAATCAGGGAATTCGTCGATTTTATTAAAAATTATCAAAAGTCAGAACTGTTTTTGGTTGGTTATTCCACTTTTCAGCCCAAATTGGGGTGGGGTTGGAGGGGGGGGGGGTCAAAATGTGTTTTTTCGAAAAATGGATTTTCAAGATTTTTGGCAATCAAGGAGTGGGGTATAACTTTCCACTAAATTTAAGCTGCTAAATCGATTGGAATAAGTCTCCATGCTTCTGGCCCGATGAATAACCAACCCATGAGAAAGAATCCACAGTGTTTTTAGAAACTAGGACGTGATGTATGTATCTGTTTTGTATTAAGACAATAAATATGAAAGTATATAACGTATGAATGATCATAATTGCTCCACTCTCCAAGAAATGCATTTTGCTCTCTGTAAACTGAATTCTGAATAAATAAAATTAATCAGCAATTTTTGCCCTGGCGCAGATACAATCCTGAGTGCGATGACGAGCCGTACATGGAGGAGTACATAGTAGACCCAAAACAGTCAGTTTCTATAATTATTTCTTTTTTCAAATAATATTTATCGAATTTTGGACAACGTCGATCTAAAGGAGGGGCTGTGGGCATATGAGCAATGTGGCTACAAGGACAAGCCACAATATTCAATAAGCTCGTGGTTTCAATTCCTGAAACCCTGGCCGTGGCCCACTCGGAGGATGCTATACCGCGTATTTTGCAATCGAGCGTTTTTTAATTTTCTCATTTTGTCAATTTTTAATACGATTCTCATCTCAGGTTTAAACAGAACGCCCTCATGTTGGACGTTCTACAACACATCAAGAACGAAATCGACCCAACGTTGACGTTTAGAAAATCCTGCAGAGAAGGGATTTGCGGGTCGTGCAGTATGAATATCAACGGGATCAACCGACTGGCATGTATATAGTACGAATGATAAGCAATTTGATTCATATGGGCTTAGTAGCGTGTTGCTGTGCACATTTGTGGTTCTGCCAAGGTGTGCTGTGGTTTCTGTTCTCTCTGTATTTGGTTGCTCCGTCAAACTCGTCAAGTTCAATGAGTGGTTACATCAGCTATCGTATTTGCTTCCCTTTCTGAAATCGTTCACAGTGCAGAACGGGGTTTCTCAAGTTTCAGAACAACCTGGGATTTTACCCCAGTTCCGAAAAGTTTCGAAATTACTGAGAACGAACATATAAATCTTTGAGCACATCTTGAGATAAGAACCCTGGTTCGTACTCATTCTCTCACTCAAAATTGACTACACGAGGAACGTGGCTCCGTGCTGCGTCCTCCGTTCAAGATCAGAAAATTTTAATTTTCAAACGTACTTTCCTTACTATTTTGCCTTATTCTTCATGTTCTTTGCGATCAAACTGCGGATAGACGATAAAGAAGAAAGAGGAGGCTGGTGACAACGACGAGAGTTTTTATGTGGTCATGATAATGATAATTATTTCCTTTGTGACCTATTCACCAGTCAAATGGTGTGATTCCTACTGATGAATAGTGTGGGCGTTTTGCACCATAAGCACACAATATGGCCGACCCAAGGTGGGTTGCCACCTGACGACATAGAAGCTGTACAAAGGGACTGTAGAATGACACTTTTTTAACAGAGGGCACTTGTACGGATGAGTATGAGTCAGGCTTAAGGATACCGATTAAAATCACCTAAGGCCATAGAAAAATAGACAATCCTACAAACATCATTATTTCACTGTTATAGCCCGGTTCCTCGGGGAGACGTCAAAGTATACCCATTACCTCATTTATACGTCGTTCGGGATCTCATCGTGGACTTGGATAATTTCTACGAACAATATAGAGCCATTGAGCCTTATCTCATGCGCAAAAATGAAGAGCCTGCTGGTAAACGACAACTCAAACAAAGCATCAGGGATCGCTCAAAATTAGTACGCTTGCAATTACTAATGATAAATTACGATTGTTTTCTACTAAATAATGAATCTGAATCCGTAAATGATCGTGCAACGACTTCGTACAGGACGGTTATATTGAGTGCATTCTCTGCGCCTGTTGCTCCACTTCCTGCCCATCTTATTGGTGGCACGGCAACAAACCGCTTGAAAAATCGTTTTACGGACCAGCAGCTCTTCTTCAGGTCGGTAACAATCCATTACATTTTTGCGGTCGATCATTACGTCTCGTCCACTTATTCAATCGAAGACGACTCGACAACAGTGTCTATGTCTATCTAGGTATAACAGTAGGTAATATTATAATTATTAAGCGATTAAGAGAGAGGTGGAATCCGTGGTACACGTGTTATGGCAAACATTGTACCCGAGTATGGTTCAGTTTTTATCAAAATCGACCATTACAACATCCTACTTATACAAACAAAAAATTAATTAAAAGGAAAGAGAAGATGCATGCAGAGTGAACTGGGAAGGGGTGAACGCAATGATAATATACGCTCCAATGTATGATTACTGGCAATGATAATATTTTTCAGGCTTATCGTTGGATCATAGATTCGCGTGACGAAAAACACTGTCACCGTTTGTCAAAACTCAACGGAAACGCCGTTTACAAATGCCACACTATCATGAACTGTACAAATTGTTGCCCGAAAGTACGATATTTTTCAAATCCGACTACACTAACGGTAATAAAACGTGTTTTCTGAATTGAACAATCAGTAGAGTTCTCTTTTTTCAGAACCTGAACCCTGGATTGGCCATATCCAGAATCAAATCTATGGTCGGAGAGTACACGAAGAAAGAGCAACCCGATCTTGAAAATCTTCCCGTTACCAAAGACAGTCCGAATGAATGGGAAGAAAGGCGAAAGGAGTGGGACAAGAAAGACGCTGGAGAGCAAAAGAAAAAAGCTAACAATTAATTTGTTGAGAGCGCAGCTTCTCTCTTCACTTAATGAGTTACATAGTAATTTTAAAAATTGTATACCAAATCTGTAGTCTTGGAGATTCAATTCAAATAAATAACATTTTGATCTTTCCTCTTTTCAAACAACATAATAATACCAGTACTAATGAGAATGATAGCATAATTAATATTCCGGATTATTCCATTGGCCTGCCTTGTTGGAGAGATGCTTCATCTTGGAATCAGAGAGACGTTAGGTCCACGAATGTGTGCCTTGATGAGAATTGCTGAGTTGCGATCGTGTCCAATGCACACGTCTTTGAAAAGCGAGAATAACTCGTTCACAATAGGTATAGAGTTGTATTATTACCGACGTGATCGATTTCCTCTCGCTCGTTTGTAGTCTCACCTAATCTTGTTTTTAGGCAGTCGAGCAAAAATTGTTCCTGAAGCTTGCGTGAAGGTGAAAACTAGACAAGAACGATTTCCTGGCCTTTCCACCGTTACATTATTCGGCCTCATAAACCGCGCGTAGCTTTCATTCTTTCTTTAGTACTTCACGTTTTCCTTAGAAGCCCTAGTGACTTTATGGTGGATAAATTAACGGTCAGTAAAGAACTCGGTTCGAGTGCGATTGAGAACCTCTCCAAACAGGAATATCAGAAGGGGTAAAGTAATTAAGAGTGAAAGCAAGCACAAAGGTCACCCTCCATGAACAGCATGTACCCCCCTCCCCATCCAACCACCAATGCAATTTGAAGGAAGCTTCAATAAGATTGCAGAGATGGAATTGATACTCAAAATACGATATTATCATGAGCAATGCATAGAGAGGACATCCCAAGAATAATGGCATTGTAATCTCTTCAGTCAAAGTTCTTGACCAATATTAGGCTTAGTGGTCTTGGAGCGTCACTAGCTCCACAGTCACCATGTTGCGGCCGCCAGTGGCACTACTTCTCAGTGCTAGCACCATTGAAACTCCATCTTATTTGTGGTCTTGGAGGTACCTAGGCGTACCAACATCTTGCTAGCATTAAGGATGCTAGTACAAAGTTACAAACTTTGTAATCAATTTCTAATCACTTTTTAATCAATCAATAAAATCCATACATGATAATGATGAGATTTCAGGCATTGGTGTTAACAAACAAAAACATTATTTATAAATGAGATAAGATTATGAATATGAATGTAAAACAATACAATTTATTTCACAATGGTTTATTATTCTCCGTGGGAAAGAGAATCTTGGGAGGGTCTACATACTTGAAAAAAAAAAACTCGAGAACGCATTTTCAAAAATCGTGTTTTAACCCGTACCTGCATCTGGTGAATAGAGTTCGGCCCAGGGCCCATCAATCGATTCTGCGTCCAAATTTAGTGCAAAAAAAATTCCCTACCAGTTCCAAAAAATCTTGAAAATCAAGTTTCAAAAACGGCAATTCCACCCATACCCACCCCGATCGGGCAGTAAAATTTGAGGAACAACTAGAGTCTGCCCAAATTCATAATTTTTAAAATTCTTCACCATCTTAAAAATGCATTCTCCAAAGTATTTTTATCAACAGTATTTTAAAGAGTTTATCATTATGGTGCAAAATTTCTCCTTTCACAAAAGAAGTCGCGGGTTTTTCGAAAAATTCACAAATTTAATTAGCTGTACCTAAACGTTGAAAAAATTCCAAGTTTATAGTAGTTTTTATTTCCAATGAATGCTTTTGGTTTATTTGTTTTCTTAGCTTTTTCTTTTAATTTTGAGTTTCAATTTTATTTACCTGTATACATAGTGTCGTGGTCCCTGCATGTTTGTTCTTTCAATTAACGTTTTGTACCGAACATTGCAGAAGTAAAATACGGTAATGGGACGCTAATGAGTGATTTCGTATAATTCACGTAAAGAATAACAGGAAGTTTATATGGAATTCAGAATAGACTGACATGCTCAGCTATAAGCTCCTTAAAGCCTTCACCTCGAGCTCAGACCGCCGCTGGCCATCAGAGGGCGGGGCCGTTTTAAGAAAAATATTTTTTGCTCCACTGACCCGGTTTTCTGGGTTCATTTGTCACGGACGGTCTGAGTTTAGTGGTTTTGCGGGTTTAGATGTCGAACCTAATTCACCTTCCCACTCCACCACCCCCGTTCTGAAGACAAAAATGATCAATCGTACGCTTTTCATCTTGTCTCATGAGCTCAAGCCTGCCTGTTTGCATTAAATTGATTAATGCGTTTTAGATTCACTCCCGCCCAGGGTGGAACGGCAAGTGGAGGGCGTGTCTCAATGAAATCAAAAGACTGACAAAAGGTCGTCGCATATTTCAAAAAATTGTCAAAAATAATTTACTACTGTTCTTGAAACCTGATGAGTAAGCATTTCAGCCTGTGGCTTTACGCCAAAGTACCGATTAGGCGTCGTGGACCTAAGCCATCATAACAATAAGCAACTGAAATTAAAGAAAGCGTAGAATGATAAACCATTGTGGGATAATTTGCAGCGTCTTTCTCTAGATAGAAATATTGGAGAATAGGATTGGAAATTGGGTGTGCGAATGCAGGATTACGATAGTGCAAGATCTAACTAGTCGAGTTAGTTCTGACATCCGGTCGTCATGCCAAGCTATAACAGCCTCATACGCCAGGTCGTGTGGAATACAGTCTCCATCAATGCCCTCCTAAATACCTACACCTAATTATTGTGATTTCGCCTTTCACGGGCGCTATAATAGTTGATAATTGGTTAATTGAGTTGTAAGGTGGTTGAAGGTTAACCAAGTTTTCGCACTCGCAGTCCCTACAGGTGGCGGTGCCGGTAATGTCGCAAGAGTCGAGGCCCTGCCCTGCCCTGCCCTCCAGGATGGCCAAGGTGATATTCAGGTCAAACTCTTAAGAAACACTCCGACTGGACTTTTGTTTGCCTCCCCTCCTCGCCCCGAAATGCTCGCCGTTTCTTTACGATTATCTAGATCTGAAAATTGCCGTTTCGCACTTTAGGCGTGTCGAGAATTCTTCCCAAACGTGTACTGTAGGGTGGTTAGATAGCTGAGGTGAGCGCTCACCCTGAAAGAAACTGTAATTATTTTTACCGTATAACTTACTATCGGCCTTTTCCATGAAATAGGGTAATTTTTAGATGAAGGAAACGATATCAGGGTTTGGATGGAAGCTGTATACATAAATTCTACGCAACTACAATGGGCTATAGTTTTGACTTCCAATTGTTTTTCTTAATTTCGAAGTTTTTTTGCAGAGAATTTGTTTTGCAACGGAATAGAATCCTCATACGTTCACTATCAACCAAGCTCACTTTCGAATATAAATGGTTATTAAGCGATAAATATCAACGGACCAAAGGAGAAATCCATTTTAAAAAATCCCTTATTCATTCCTTATTTCGGTCTAAAATGGGTAATAATCGTGACAGGTGGAGAATGATTTATCTCCCATACCCGCTGGGCCTTTTCCTCAGAGTGAAACAACGAAATCCCTTAAAGTGCACTCATGAGTCAATCCAGGGAACGCAAATTTTGATTAGGCGATGGTCAGGTGTACAAATTGCGGACAAATAAGTGGTTTCAGGGCTCCCTAGTTATTGCTTTCGGTAGGACATAAACAAATAGCGGCTTGTTATTAGTAGTCCAGAGTAAGGTGTGGCAGCTATCACTTAGCTCTGAAGGTGATCCACTAAGCTGAGCCAACGTGTGGCACCATAAACGAGGGATAGGGTCATTTCGCTCGGACAGCATGTGAAACAATTTTAGCAGGTGATCCTTCATCTTGAGGCTTCGATTTAATAGAAGGAGCCAGAAAAAGCATGATCAAGCACCAAGGCCATGCCATTCAATGTGGCAATCTGATGAGTCAAATATTGAACTCTTCTTCATGATCAAATTACCATAAAGATTTGCGATAAAGTATAATTGGCACCATGGCTGCTTTCCATGAACCTGCTAACTTGCCTGAAAAACAATTATTCAGAAAATGCATTGGCCATATTATGGGTGTTGAGATTATCTTTTGGGAGATAATTTGTTTATCAGAAACACGATTGCAAAGTTTTTATTATATTAATCTTAACCCTAACAGGGCAGTGCTGAGAAAAGTTCTGGCTTACTTTACTACGTATTTAAGATTGACGTATGGCTAGTCTGAGAATAATATTCAATACCAAACTACCATGAATATATGCACTGTTTAAATCTAACAAGAGCAGTATACGAGTATACTCGTATACTCGTAGTTACTTCAATTGAGGCTCATAGTTGTCAGTTGGCCCTACATGGCAAACTTTAACGACGTCCATGCGTTGTGAAATGCCCTCAACATTATTTTCACGTGTGAGCAACGTACCGATCACTTCAAACCCTGAACCAGCTATTTCTGGGTTGGTATAAAACTTGCCATTGTATTGTCCTCAAATAGGAATCGGCGAACTTACGGGAGTATTTCAAGGTATTGACGACTTGCCGAAAGCGAACGGTATCGTAAATCTGGACCACGAGATAGAAACAGAAGGTCGCTGAATGGCTAACAAGTAAGGAAAAGTAAGACTAAAATAGGCCTTCGACATCAGGCAGTTAATTGGATGAATAGTGGGGACAGCGTAAAGATATTTGGACACATTCGAGGATTCGCGGTCAGGAATTTGTCTCCTTTTTCACTGAAACTTATTGATTAAATGTTGAGGAAAAAGACTTTAAAAGTTTCCGTCAAACTCTGTTATCCACTTAATCCTAATTTCAGTATAGTTTACGGATTATAAGGCGACTACGAGAGGGATGAACTCAGTGATGTGGCTGGGTGTTTAAGAGGGTCGACCGGTCGCACAAATTTGCGGGGAAAACTTTGGTGAGTGTTGAGTGTTCAGGAGTCATTTCAATCGATTCAGCGTCCAAAATTTTGTAGATAATGATACTCCACTCGCCTATATTTTTCCCAAACAGCCTTCTTACCTTGGGTAGCAAATTCAGACAAATTAATATCGTCGATGAAATGTAAAGATATCGTTCAAACTAAACACGATGTGACTGTCAACGAGCTCAATCAAACTAACCTTACAGAAGCCATCAGAACAAATGTAAAACTATGTTTTTGAGAAGCTCGTCTTAATTTTTACGCCTACCAAATAATTTCTCATTTAAGGTTGGTGAATGCGGCCCCTAGTGTTTGTACTATGAGAAAAACATTATTTCAATTAAACGTGTTCAACGAGTAGTTTTCTGTTTTCTTTACTTTCTTGCTGGTTTTTGGTGTCAGCTTAGATAATTATAGCAGCTATTCCTAACACTGGCGGCTGGGGGTAGGGCTTAACGGCACCTTATTAATATGCCCCTACTTAGAAGCACGGCCACCGTGATCTCACCGTGTCACGGTCGAAACTCCGCCCTGGCAGAAACAGGGTTTGGCCGATTGCTACGTGCCGGGTGATTGTACCTTTTGTACCTAGCGAAGCTTTGTGTAAGATGGAAAAGTATCGTACTCGATCCGCTTAAAGGGCGTTTATTAGGCGATTTGCGTCACGATCGAAATGCAGATCTGTACGCGGCCACAACAGGTGGAGCTCCGGGTCAGGACCAGCACGACAACCAAGGACAACTTGACTAAAAACATTCGAATCCTATTCAATCGATTCATTGGGAAATAGCAGCCTAGATGATTTGGAGAGGAAACACAAGCGCCGTTACATGTTCAGCTCATAGGTACAGATACAAAAAGGTGCACAATATAGCAACCTTAGAAATTCGCAAATACGGAAAACCTCTTCTGAACAGCGTCACAAAGCATTTAAACAAAATTGACAAATCTATGAAAAAATTAATCCAAGACAATTCATGATAACATAGGTTTAAGTAGAAATGACAGTCTTTTTTACATAATTCAGTTATAAGAGAGGAGATTTTGAGGCACTATTAGAATTAGTTACTCCTGCATCTGATTGCAGTCTGTTAGACTCACAGCAAATTGTGTTAGAATCACAACCTGAGTCTCACAGACACAACTACTTTTGTTCAAGGGCCCCTCAGCCTCAAAGAACTCATGTTGTCTCGACACCTCCATTCAGAGATCCCCTTAGTTCCTGACTTCTTGAGGAATACATCTAAGGCTGAGGTTTACCTGGACTTGGGGCTGCCAACTGCTGGAATCCAAATTTTCCCAGTGAATCTCTCGGACTCACCTGCGTTGCAATGCGGTAAAACTCTCAATTAGCCTACAAGGACGAACTCAAAGAAGTTCTTCGAAAAAGAAATTTGTCAGTATTTTCAATCAATCAGTGCCCGGAGATGCCCAGAATTTTTTTTTAAATCCTCCTCCCACTGGACTTTCAAAATCAACCGTTTGACATAATATGTACCGCTCGTCATTACATGCTCGAAAATAGAGTAGAGGAAGGAGGGAGTGAATTGGCGCCCACTGGAAGAGGTTATGGATCAAAATGGGTATCTATCTATCTATGAGTGCGGGGTTTTTCAGATTTCTGGTAAATAGGCGTGTAGGGTATCATTTTCCACTTAATGTTGGACGCTGAGTCGATCAGAATGAGTCCGAGACACTCCACACTCACTGCTTTCCTCCATTTTCTCCATGCTCCTGGTCCGAGGAATAATCAACCCCTGTGAAACAATTTGCAGCGTTTGCTGCTCTCCGCATTTATTTTCGTTCGGGAGTACTTTTAAGGGCTATGGCAAAGGAGGGGTTTGAGAAACAAGAGATGTTTGCTCAAGATAGCAGTCCTCACCGTCGACAGTCTGGAAAGGTGGTTATTATAGCAGTGAACCCAACGATTAGCAGGGGACGTGATTTACATACAATGAGCGTTTAGCAGAGCAATGAATAATTTGTTAAATTACGTTAACTGGAACGAGAATAGTGACGATACATTGTGTCCGTGTTGTTCACAACTTGTCGAAGAAGGCTACCTGCCGATGAATTAAAACGCACCTGTAGTTACACGAGGAACGGGTAGCTCTGAAACGTATTTTCAGAAACGAATGATCAAAAAGCCAAAAACCGCTTACGGCCTTGATGGGTTTGAGAAATGACCGAAATAGTGGCCACGGAGAATGCTGAAGCCACAAGTGAAGGTCCGGTCGGTTATGATTTGGAATTTGGAACGTTTATCCTGTTCATTCCGTTACGAAACACCAATACCAGAACATCGTCAGCTTTTGCTGATGTCAGTCCACTAGATGTCACTTGACCCATTTGAGACAGAAGTCATTTTTTCTCACCTGAAACAAAGAAAGAAAGCTTACTTAATCTAATGCGAAAATATTCAGATGGGGGCATTCTGAACAGAAAAACGCTCAAATTTCTTTGTTAAATCTGGATGAATATTTATTTTCTCAATCATTTAATGAATATTTTAACCGGAGAAATTCGGGCCTCCATGTTGCTCGTGGGACCATAATTTAATTGTCTCATTTTATTAGACATCCGCGCGTGAAATTTGCCTGCCACATTATTTTCAGGTCAATATCACCCTAGAAAGCCTCGACTCTCCCACAACTCTGAATTCTGGCTACCTGACCCAAGACCTATGAACTCCACTTTTTTCGCCTGATACCAACAACAGGCGTGGGAAATAAAGGCCGTTGAGGTGCGCCCAATCCTTAGATCTAAATAAGACCCCCATGTATCAAGACCAAAGCATTTTTTTGAAGGTTAAAATTCAGAGAATAATAGCGGCTGAGGAAAGCAATTTTATTTCACATCGCAGTTCAAGGACCACGGTGTTCGTCAATCAGCGAGAAAGCGATCCAATTAGTGCTGAGTGGCGGGCATCGGTGATCATATCATATCGATGATATTGACCTTATTGTGCTGGCTGGTCCTATTCAACTCGCCCGACCGGAGCAATTTTATTTCCCTCATATCCTACAACGCCTCTGCAACAGCCTCCAACAAGCACTCGAACGTGCGGATACAAGCCGAACGCTTCAAACATATTCGAGCACCTATTTATATTTGCAAGTTGGCCCGGTCGACTTGACTCAGTTTGTGAGCCGGTCACGATCCGATGGAACACTCGCCGCTATGTTCCAGTGAATTTGTGCGTTGTCACGATTTGTCTCGACACTTCGCGTTCCTTCACTGGGTGTTGTGTTGGTTGTTGCTTGTAGGTAACCCAGGATGACTCGACCAAATCTTTCCATCCCACCCATTGTGTCGCTTATGGTGTGGAATTCATTTTCATGTAACGCTAATATGTCGTAATTTATTAGAAAAAAGTGGAAAATTACTGGACTGCCGGATAATGAGGAGGTTGGCAATACTGATATCCTTCAAATACAAAAGGTCGCCATAAGTCGTCCATAGTACATGTCGTGTGGCGGACGAACATGTATGGGTTTTGGTTGGTTATTCCTTGAATAATCCACCTATGTAAGAAAACACATGTTGAATATTCATGAGTTTTCCCTGGATAAATAATTAAACAAACGCCAGGACCGTTTACAAATCACCGCTTCGCACAACTAGACGGTTTACGTTTTATGATATTCATATTAAAACGCAGCAGATTCTTCTACAATGGTTGATTTTTCTCTAGAGAAAAATGATACCGCATACGCCTAAGTAGTCGGAAATCTTGAAAACCTACTATCAAAACACCCATATTTCCAGTGGAAACCAACCGGTTTGGGACCCATCCCAATGAAATTTCGGGTACTAAATCGATAGGAATGAGTTCGGTTAGCTCCACACTCACTGTTTTCCCCGTTGCCTTGCTTCAAGGAATACTAAACCATTGTGGACAAGTTTGCAGCGTTTTGAACATAAAATGTCGATGTTTTGGAGAGAAATTAGAGACTATAGAGAAATTAAACTTTGAAAAATGAAATTCGTGAGAATAATTTGATATCCAGTCGAGTCGGTACGGACGTGGTTTTTTGTATGAGTTGCACCATTGCTTACAGTTCATATTTCAACCTGGATTAAATGCCAGTTCAATTGGAACAGTTTGTTCAACTTCTAACCGCATTCTGTTTCACCTATGAAAATAAAGAGAGGACATCTTCCTTCCTGGTCACATGAATACAAACAGCGAGAAGTAAGTAGGTGACTCTACTTGCATAATAATTGAATCGTAATTGTGGTTATAATTTTATGTGAAATAGTGCGCATCACCAGTGGCTCGAGATTGAGTTTTCTTGGCGCTTGAATGGATAACACTCTTACGTGCATACAGGAAAAAAAATGAAGCCGCAAATTGCTTCAGTGACGAAGACTTCCCGCGGGTGACTTCGGAGGCGTCCGATTCAAGAGTATCGAAGCGCAATATTTTCTGTTATGGCGATCTTGAAGAACCGCGGAATGCAGTTACATGTCCGACACTTGTCAGACGACAGGAACCCACCAGTTTGTGGTTCGTCGTGAGGAAACAAACCGAAGAGGAATCTTTTCCAGATCACCGTTCGTAAATTATAGATTGGCGTACGTTTTTCCGGAATGACGACTTAAATTAGATTAAAGTTTCAAGTTGACAACACAGATGACGTCATCAACGAGAGCAACTGTTCATCTTGTCAGAATAAAGGATCGAGCCAACGAGGAAGGTTCAGAGCTACAGGACGAGCAAACCTGAATCAGTTGCCTAGGCGCCGTACCATTAACAAGTGGAATATTTAGTACGAATGCGACAATTTTATGAATGCTTGAATTCATTAATGCCGTGTAAGTTGAAGTAAAATAGGAAAATTAAAGTTCCCTATTCTTTATCCTTAAATTTAACCGAAAACCCATTTGACGTCATCATGACAGATAGAGGGCTGACAAGAGCATCAGTAGAGTCAGATCCATAGCAAGCCAAGGCATTTTATTTCGGTGGAAATACAATTGTACACAACTTCTCAATAAAGGCAAGGAAATTTATTTACAGGGGTTAGTTACTCCTCGGTCCAGGAGCATGGGGACTCATTCCGATTCAGTGTCTAAAATTTAGTGGAAAATGATACCCCACACGCCCAGGTACCAGAAATCTCGAAAACCCGCTTATGAAATGTAGATAAGGTCCGAATCCATTTCAATTGAATCAGCGTCAGAAATTAAGTGGAATATGATAACCCACATGCCTAAATCACCAATAACCTCGAAAATCCATTTTTCAAGGAACACATTTTCACTCATACCCTCCCCCAATTAGGGGAGATCGAGCTGATAAGTTTCAAGGACCAGCTAGAGCTGGAATGAGGTCCCTTGCCAAAATTTCAGATTTAAAAAAAAAATGCTACTTGAAACGCAAACTGCCCAATTTGGCGCGAATTGGAGAGGCATTATTACGTAAGTTGATTATTCCAGAATAATAAACCAAATAGTTTCGTTTCGGAAGCCTCTCCCATTTAGGTTTTCAGTCCACAAATTAAGTCCACTTTTACTTTTCAAGGCCGTGACTCGGCCACCGCACACCACCCGCGCCCACTCTTTGAGTTTTGGCCCCTAAAACGGTCGAAATGAGCTCATTGGGCCCTTCAAAAGAGGAGACCTGTCGTGGGTTTACAGCTTTGAGACGATGGATCGTCACGCTGTAAAGGTCTTTTCGGGAACGTTGTCTGAAGAGCGGTGAAATCCTTACGCAATTCAACCAGGGTCGGGGGCCTCGCTCTTCGTTTGAGATGTGAACACTATGAAATTCAGAGCAAAAATGAGGTGGTTATAAATTGAAATTCGCTGAGTCAAAAATATATTTCTGATTCAACAAATATTATTCGGTTGAATGAGAAAATGCGGGAGGCAAGTCGAGCTCTCTCCTTTTTATTTCGTAAAAATTTTGTATGTAGGATGAAAAAAAGTCGAAATAATTTGGCGAGATTATGAATATAACAAATATTATAATTATTTCCTCAAATAAATATTATAAAACAATCATTTATAGGCCCTTCGTGAGATTGAATAATGTCTGAGATATATTTTTTATTTTGAAAAACGCTGTTATAAAATATGAAAGAACGCTGCGAATTCTTCCACAGAAGTTGGTTATATTCCTCAGACCAGCAGCACAGAGACTCATTCCGATCTAGTCAGCGTCCAAAATTTATTGGAAAAGGATACCCCACACCCCTAGGTACCAGAAATCTCGAAAACACACACTCAAAATAGGTAAATAGATACCAATTTTGACCCATTGCCTTTTGTTGAGCGCCAACTGCTCCAAGACCCGTCCAGTTGGATTCAGCGTATTTTTTTTTAAATAGATTTCTAGAAAATTTGCTACTACCAAAAACGCCGTGGACAGTGTACGGCGGACCAACATTTGCTTATTCTGATTTAGACACCTTGAAACGCCCAGAAAATGTTTTTCTGAATTGGAGATAATTGATTTTTTGCAGGTAAAAGTAGGTTGATTATTCAAGGAATAACCAACCAAAAATCCTCGTTGCCTTCTGGTTGACCAAACAGATGTAAAATTTACGACGCGTTGAAACAGGAAGGGGGCTCGACCTCATCGCGGAATAATTTTAACTTTCGAAATCACCACGTTATGATAGAATTAATCATCCAATCGAATGTGTGGGAGCTCGAACAGAGTTAGCCCACGATCACATCCCTGTTGCCCAACTCGTGAATTTGTTTCAGGTCGGTATATAGGTTCACTCATTTTTCTTTAGAAGAAGAAGAATGGTTTTGGTAATCAAACCAATGACGAGCCGCCGCCAAAGTGTACCTGGTATTCAAAGTAGGCGCTCTCACAGTAACAACTTGTTTCAATAATTTCATGATGAATGTCAGTGCTTAGTTCTATGCGGGGCTGGTGCTGAGGGAGGAAAATCGATTGTGTTGAATGACAGGCGAGATTTAGAGATTCATCAAGGGCGTAGATTCAGGGGTACCGTCGCTACCTGTGGTACCCCAGACAAAAAGAGGAAACAAACAGTACCTAAACGAAGAATACAAATCCTAAAAGCTGAATATGGGCGCGTTCTGTCTGATTAAAAACCAGTTTCACAAATTTTGCAAAGTAGGTTTAAATCAGAGATTGATGATGGTCTGAACTGAATCAAAATTACACTGATCAATGGAGGTTAGTATAGGTTAGGAGTTGATGCAGAGACTCACATCTCGTATCTCTGTTTGGGGATCTGTTCCTGGCTATGCGTACCCTGCTATCAATAGTTTGAATGTGTGTATATTCACAATGAGAGGACCACCAATATGTAGGGGGTTTCCCTACTTTTCCACCTGGCAGTCACCACAGGAGAAATGCGAGTCCTCAGGTTTACACCAAATTTTCAAATATTTCTTGGAGGAGAAATTTATTTTAAAAGCCCAAAATTGAAGGGTTACTAGGAGGTTCTCATGTTCCGAGTGGGTTGAATTTCTTTTCGTTGTGTAAAATTGTTTTATTTGCTGATTTTCCCTTCAATAATGGAAAAATATTACGTGAATTGTTCCTTACTTTATCATTTAGTTCATGTGATTACAAATAGACACAAGATATTACCAAGTTGGGCCGTTCAACTGCCCCACTTCCAAACAAAACCGTGAGTACATTCTAGTATCTATACTGAAATTTTGGGGTGGCAAAACTTAAATCTTCTACGCAGTCAAATTTCAATGACTACGTAACTGATAAGTTTTATGAAAAAAGTCGACGAATTGATCCCATTTAAAAATAATAATGTCTTTCCTTTAATCCTAAATTTTTTATCTTATGTATTCTCAATTTCAACTGTTTTTCACCGACTCGATTTTGCCCTATTGGCTTGCCCTAGATACTAGCTATTTGCATGGGAATTTGTGGTTTCAACTAATATAATCAAATTTGATTACTATAATCCAGCGCCTCTTGGCAGACTACTTTTGCTGAAAATCCCTCGGCAACGTGAAAATCAACTGACTGCTTCGAGTTTTCGCTCGGCCGAGTCATTTTTGGCGGATCAAGTTCGATATTACGCTTCAACTTGCGACAGTTTCGTTCGTGTGAAACGAATTGAAAAGTTGTTGGCAACAAGGCGGGGCAACCGCAACCTTTGTGACCCCCGCGACACTTGAGATGCTGTTCTGTAGTGCCTGCTTTGATGCGTAGGGAGGGGAGTAATCTGAAACTTCGGATAGGTACATCACGAAATTCGGGGTGGGAATTTCAACACTCGACGAGAAAAACGATGAACGCTGGGAACGGCTGCAGCACATGTGGTGCTTTGGCCCTCCTGGGTAGTATAATATGAATTTTTTTTCGCGCTGATCAAGATGCCATGCTAAGTAGGTCATCTTCAATCAAGGTAGATTATATAATGGACATGTATTGTACATTACAAACCAAAAGTCAAACGCAGCAAATTCTTCCATAATCGTTATTATTCCTTAAAATCAGTGCTAGGACTCAAAGCAATCTGTTCCCCTTTTTTACGCCCCCAAATTTAGATCAAGACATCTTGAAACTCAAAATGCCAAATTTTTGGCAAATCATTCTCTGGCATTAAACATAGATTCATTATACAACAAACAATTTCAGGGAAACCAAAAGTAGCTGATGACTGTTGGAATGATTGGATATCCTATCCGATATATACCTGGATCGGCTGTGAAACATCACGCCCGTCCTTCGTGAGTTGTTATTTTCATGCAAAAGTCAATTTCAGCGATTTGGACCAAAAAAAATTTTTAGGGCGTTTCAAGGTGTCTAGATCAAAATAAGCAAATGCCCGTCCGGCGTCTACGCCGATTTCGGTAGTAAAAAAATTTTCTATAAATTTGAAATTCAGGTCAGGGACCCGATTCTAGCATAAGTTGGTCCTCAAAAATTTGCAGTTCAATGAAACCAAATTAGGGAGGGGGTGAGTCGGAATGTGTATTTTGGAAAATGGGTTTTCGAGATTTTCGGCAATTTAGGCGTGTAGGGTATTATCAACTAAATTTTGGGTGCTGAATCCAATGAGACGGGTCCCCGAACGGTTGGCGCCCTCTGGAAGAGGTTATGGATAAAAATGGGTATCTATCTACTTATTTCGGAAGTGGTTTGAGATTTCTGGTACCTAGGAGTGTGGATTATCATTTCCCAGTAAATTATGAACGCTGAATCGCTTTGAATAAGTCTTACTGCTCCTGGTCCGTGGAATAACCAACCCCTGTGATCTCGTGGTTGTTCTCTGTGTGTAGTGTTCGTGTTTGTACAACCTTACAACTGACCTAATTTCACAACCAATTTTATCTCAGCAAATTTATTGAGAAGTTTAAATTCAAAGGAGAAAGTGATTGGAGTGTGTGAATTGAGATTGTTTCCTTGGGATTCGCTCGCCGGTTTCAAGGACAACAGTTCGTTACAGGGTTAATACCCGTGTTTGCCTGATTCGGAGGCTACCGGCGGGTGCAGAGGCGACCCTGCGGTTCAGAGATGGGCCCCGCTCATTAGACGCCACCGCCCCCATTGCGCCACCGGACGGAGGGGGGCTCCTCGAGACCTTCGCCGACCTTCGGAAACGGGGCCCCCTCCGGGGAAAGGGCCAGACTCCTCCGCCTCCCAGCCAGAGGGGCCACCGTAGGGCGGGGGTGGGTTCCGGAGTGGGGCCCCGCACCCCTAAGTTGCCCCTTGGATGGTGTTTTGGGAAAGCCGCTTCAGTCTACCCCTTGAACCCCCAAGTCGAACAACTGAGTGCGTGCGCGGTATCGGATCCACTTAGCAGGAATCTCAGACTGCACAATGAACAGGTCAGTATTTTCCTAATAAATATCTCAAATAATTCAATCACGTATGAAAGAAACGAATAAATCATGTAAGAATCAGTACAGGAGAAAACCGCTCCTAATAAAAATGAAAACATTAGTACTGGTCAACAATTTTAGTACAGCAAAGGATCCATTCAAAAATGTATATTGCACAAAAATATTGTAACTTTGAGGAAAAATTGTGTTATAGTAAGCCAAAAATTTAAAAAAAAACCCTGCAAATTCATTCACAGGGGTTGGTTATTCCTCCAACCAGGAGCAAGGAACTCATTCCAATTGATTCAGCGTCCAAAATTTAGTGGAAAATGATACCCCACACGCCTAGGTGCCATAGTAGGTGCCATTTTGACTCCTAATACCCCCTCTCCCTCCAAATTTGATCCGATTGGGCTGAAAAGTTTCGAGGAGCAAGTGAAGCCAAAAATGGGTACCTGACCCGACTTCAAAATTTTTAGAAAATTTTCTCCTACCAAAATCGGCGTGGACGGTGTATGGCGTACGACGGACGGACATTTGCTTGTTTTGATCTAGACACTTTGAAACGCCCAGAAAAAAAAATGTGAGCCGAATCTTCCATAGACCTACGAGCATACTTCATTCGGGGCAGTTTATGGTTGTCATGGAGACTGTGGGTACGGCAGGTCGAAAATATCCAACTTGTTTTCACTGGCACTGTTCACAACACAGTTTTGCCAGCAGCTTATACTAGCGCTGCCTGGTGGACACAGGATTTATGAACACTCTCAGATTCTCCCGCTTTTCTTTGAATTCATACTTACGTGAACATCAAAAGCCTAACCTTCTTGGCTTTTTTTACAAATCGCGTATGATTCTGTTAGAGCGATGACCTGCTGGTCACACAGCCTCAGTCTGAAATAGCGGAACCTTCTCATGTCCTAGGAAATATGCAGGAAAAAGGGTGGTGAAATGCCCTCTTCTGAAGATGCACCAATAGCATGGATCAGAAATATAAACGCAGAAGTTCCTAATCATCTCTTAGCATGTAAATGTACTTGGAAAATCTTCTCTCTGCTGAATTATTTGCCTAAACCGGAAACCAACCAAAGAAATATGAAAACGGTAACTGCCGCACTTGAGATGAGCGCCTCCACCTGCTCCCAAGAATATCTGTCCTAATCCAAAATATCCAATCGAGGCAAAAAAGGGAACGGAAATCCTCCAAAAAATTGTAAATTTTCCGTATAGACTCCATATGGGTTTTAGTTTTTTCCAACTCTTTTTGGTCCGATCGCCCAAAACGGAGGCAGAATATGGGTGACAAATATTTACCCTCAAAAAGGATTTTTTCGAAACTTGGGAGACGTGCAGATGTACCAATTTTGGCTATATATAAACCGGATCGATTGAAATGTAGGAAGGGAGTGGTAAAAATGGTTATATTTCATGTTATTTTCCAGTAAGTTTGGGGGTATCTTTTCCTCTGAATTCAGGTCTCGAAAGGATTTTCGCACATTGGAAGTAGTTGTCTATTGGGCAAGAAGGATGTTTCAGAAATAAATCCTGTTCTGGAGGAGTAACACTTACAGTTTTAATTTTATTATTTTTGAAGTTTAATGTAAATTTTTACCAGAATTCTCATTATTTTCGTAGTTTGCTATAAATTGGCAATCAATCTCAAGTAAACTGCTTATAAAACATTACAGCTGGCGATACGGCAGGTCAGAGAGCATTTGGTCCGTAAGCTTTACCATGATTCCTCTAGGGTCGAGGGCAAAGTTAACCTAGTCAGATAAAAGTCGCTAAAATACGATTTAGACCGCAATGCACGAGTCTCGGCTTTGAATCTGGAAAACGTGACGTGTTTGAACGCGCAATATGTAATTAATAAGCCCCAAGGTGTCGACTGTACACGCGTGCTGTACGAGTGTTTCGTGTGAAATTCCCTCTTCAATATTTGTCAAGGCGATCACTGATGGCGGTGAAACTAATAAGGAAAAGAAAGAAAAGGCAAGACGAAAGTGACCTCGTGCGGGCGATTAGACATGTTTTGTACGCAGTAAGGTAGTGAATTGTATGAATTGAGATGGTGGGAGCTATTTTTCTGTTACGCCAACAATATTTTTCAAGTCAGAACCCGTTTGTTGAGAAATTAGAACGCAATAAATACTAACAGTACCCTAGTCACGGGTTTAACCGCGTACTGGGTGCTACAAATCAATGATAAATACATATATTTTAGGTGGTATTTACTGATCCCAGCTCTGGCATTATCTCTGGACCTGACATTGACCTGCACCTCGAGCCTAGGTGTGCGAGTAGCGAGTATCATAATATTTCCCGGTCGAAGTGAGAGCTGCAAGTCCACGAAGCAAAGCCACGGGCACAACCAACACCTACGACGCTCAAGTTACCCGCCTTCGCAACTATTCTCACCGTCTGTCGAAATAACTTGACAATAAAGCACAACTCCTTCAGGCCCTTTCTCTCGTAGGTAAAACAGTTTGCGCAACTTCACTTGCCCGATATGGAACGACCGATCGCAGTTGAGCTTATGCGGTGATGAATTTCATGGACCAATTTCAGCCTTTTGGGCTAATGACGTCGCTAAAAGCTTCTCCGACCTTTTCCAAACCCCCTCAGGCTGCGCCTTAATTAAATCGACACAATTTTTTCTTTAAGACGTGGAACAATAGCTTTGGAAAGTCATGTTTTGTGAGGTGGTTTATGTAAGTACCTGCCTACGTATGACATAGCTACGATCCATTAGAACTTAAATCTAGTCTTCAGCGTCCCTGATTTACAAATCTCTGAATGAGAAGGAATTTTTCAAACTGTTTGAATGTCGTGCTTATTGACTGGTGATAAAATGTCAGGTCCACGCCCCTTGATGACCTATCGCTCAGGTCCTTAAGAGGCCCGGTCGGACCTCCTGAGGCTATCATTTAGCTAGTTCGCAGAAGAAATATGAAATTCCGTCTTTGCGGGGGTCTAAGAACGAAAGACTGAATATGAGCAGAGATTCACGTATGATACAGGAAAGGCCACGAAGTGAACCCAAGTATTTATCTCGTACGTTGCTCAACTTGTAGTAGACTTGATAAGAAATAATTGCTCATGAGAGAAACAGGGGGTGGCACCAATACGCGTTCACCCATTTGTAGGAAGGGTGGGAACTTCTCCCATCCAATCATGAGCCAGAGTGAAGGAAGGAAAGTCGACAGCCCCAGAGGCTTACCACTTTTGGAAAGGGAACCCTTCATGACCAACCACGAAGCAATAGAAAAGGAGCCCAGAAAGGGGATTTCCAGGCTTCAGAATTTTGAAAAACCAATCCTTCAACAAACTCAACAAGTGCAAGAGAGTCAGGAATTTGGAACTTCAATGTTCTGGCATAAACCAATCACCTATACCTTGAATATGAACATGAAGTTAGAAGCCAAGGATAGGCATCAAATGGTGTGAACTGATTCTAAAAACAAATCCGCTCAGCCTGTTGAAGCATGAGACTAAAGAGAGCCTGTCTGGGAAAGAAGGCCACACTCACGCTCCTGAACCTGGCCCGGTCCTGTAAGAAACCATCAGATAACCAGGAGGAAGGTTGCAAAGAGCCAAGACTCCTTATTACTGCAATCAAGCATTAAACGGCCATGATAATCCATGCCCAATACTAGTGCCAATACCTTAAACAATACCAACAGAAACTCCTCTGGAAAAAAGAGTAGCATCTGTACTATGGAACACAGCAGTTTTCTGCCAACCCTAAACGCATAATGTAATTTATACTTCCACGGAAACAAATAGTTATAATTTTTCAATTGAATAGACCTTGTCCCCAAGGGAGAAGACATTTATTTTCGCTAACTGTCTGGGTCGTCGGAAGACTTTTTATTTCCCGCAGCGTTTCTCCCTGGTTGTGACTAATAGCTAATCGGCCGCTACTCACCATATCTGATATTTCCCTACGCTTTCACCATTACATTGGAGACAGCCTCACGTTCCGGTGTCACCTTATTTTCCATGACTAGGCAGTATATTTAGAGAGGGGAATTTAATTCAATCGTAGATCATTATTATGAACAGTTCATTATTGCATAATAAATTCAAATAATGAAACATCATGAGCCAGAGTTGGGTCATGCAATCTTTTGGCATCTTGCAAAGATCGGATTTCACCCACAGCCCCTGTTTACCTTAGAAGGACTCAATGCAGTGACCACTTTGATAATTTATGCGTATAGAACTCGCTTGTCACGTCACCTTGTAAGCATTTCAGCGCTACTAAATCGCCTTGCTCTATTAACAGAGGGTAAAAACAATCCTTGCTTATTTATTTTTACTTGTGTGTTGAACGTAGATCACTTTGTACATAATTTCGTACTCATTTTCCTGAATCGTTTAAGATATTAATTATATTATTGAAACAATCATTTTGTATTCATAATTTTTATTAGAATAATACATCCTGGAATTCGTATCGCTCCAAAAAAATTTGTTTCATCCTAAGCTTTTATTTTTCACGTAGATGTTGGTACCAAATCTGAAATGTCCGTCATCGTCCAACCCATACGAGAAATTAAAGAAGGAATTTATTTTTGAGGATCATTTTCCAATAAATTGTGGGCACCTAATCCATAAATATTCGATGTGAAAAACCAATTTCCACGAGCATACATGCAAATAATCGTTCATTTAAATTATTATCTCAGGCCTCTGAGGTACGAACATACTTGTCAGATAGAATCGCTGTGTGTATGTTCGAGTCGATAATTCCATTTATTTCTTCGAGAAACGCAATATTTCATCGTCTCCACGTTTCTGAGAGGTCTTGAGGTCTTTCAAATTGAAACGTTGAAGTCGGGAATGCAATCACCGGGCGGAAGGCGGCTGACCTTTCGCTACTTATTACAAATGGGTCCCCTCGACTCAGCGCGCCCGCATTCATAAGAGGAATCTAAGAGAGCAGTCTTAGGTTGAATTATTATTCTTATTATGTCAAGCTCGTAGAACGAATAATCCTCGTTGACGAAGCGTGTAGTTTGAATTTATGGTAGGAACTCAATGAGTTGAGCGATGATGATCGTGTACGAGTTTGTGATTCCATCAGGAATTCAAGCAAAGTAAAATGCAGATTTCATGTCAAAATGACCACACTAGTCAATGAATTCTCCGCAACTTAGTTCAGTATCATTGCCGCTATAACAACCTTCATAGTTCCTTGCAGACGTTAGTTGTGATGTAAAATCTGAAGCAAGAATTTTTTCCTAATCGCAAAAAGTAAACCTTGTTACGGGCTGAAATGATTTCCTTATATATGGGAGAGAAGCGTGAACCCGAATTGGGATCTTGACAGTGATGAGAAATGAAGAATCAAGTTTATAGTGTCAAGGACGAGATGGAGCGAAGTGGAGCAATTTAGATATGATCGGCCTCTCCCAACCCGCTACACCTGTTCACAGATGAATTATGTACGACGTGGGCTTAGGGTGGTGAGCGACCTGTGGCGTGACCTGCATCTCGTATCTTTAGAATCTTGTTGCGCGTTGAGTACTAACTTGTGTCTTAACCTGCAATCACTAATCAGGGTTAATTACGATAAAACGAGAAAGGCAATTATTGACCTAGAGCTCTCCTAAAGGAATTCGATTATAAATGATTGCAGGATGTGTAGCACTTGTTCCTAATGAAGAATCTTTTCATCTAATAAAACGCCTGTCTTGATAGGTCGACTTTCACGGGTCTTCAAGACTTTATCTTAATCTGATAGGCATGATTAGCCGAAAACAATGATGCAAATTGTTTTTGGCTCACCTTCCATCTTCCATGTTTCCTCATTGTTTAGCAAACTGCAGAAAGTTAGATCTTCGGAAGATACATTACAGGGAGCAATTGAGCAGAGGGTGGATGAGTCAGTTCTTGTGAGAGGCGATGTGATTTAGACTGGGTCCACTTGGGGTTGTTGAGAAACCAAAAACCTCTGCCTCAAATTTCGAAGAGCTAGCAGCGAGCAGATCAACAGACCACTGGACATCCCTATTCTTACACCGAAGGATTTCCAGGCACCAGAATAATCTAAACAGCGAACAGTAATGCTACTAATCTAACATACTTATTTCAGGCTTGGGGTGAAGACTTCCCGAGAACGTTGGCACAAATCAAATTTTATTCTTATTTTCATGCATAGTGCAAATACTTGAACAATATTATTTGAAGTTGGAGCGCCACATGCTCTACACTAGTGTCGTTTCAATACTTCTAATATTTACTGATATCGATACTTCATTTCGATACTTACATCGGGTATTAGATGTTCGATATTTTACTAATATCAATACAAAGATTAGATATTGAAACAATATAGATGATTTCCTGAGAAAATAAAAAGCTAATAATGATCTTTAAGGGAAATATTGTTTCAATGCTGTTTAGGTGGGGAAATCTATGCAGCGTAGAAGGTTAACGACTGAAAAATTGGACAAAAATTAGGTAGCATCCTAATTAAGATTAGATATCGAAGCATTATAATATGAAACCTCCCAATCTCACATTTTGTTGATGAAAAATGAATTAAACTGGAACACAAGATTTTAAGATTCCCGATTATCAACGAAGACTCTCAGCAGAATTCCATAGGCAGAAAGCGAAAAGGAATAAGATAAATGAACTTGTATTGTCACCGAGGCAAGGACTATTACTAGTAGGTATTCAAGTTTTCCTTAGTCCTCGATCTACAACACTGCGCACAGATAGCAAGACCTTCAATATCGACGTAGAGTTTGAAGCTACCTCAAATCGAAGGTGTGATTTGAATTTGATGGACTCTTTTTTCCTCACCAAGATATTGATGATAAAGTGATGATGATTGATTACGGACTATCATGTGCCTATATGTGGAAGTTCATCTTAATGGACAAGCCCCTCACGGTATACAACCTCGTTGGAGTTCCGAGCAAACATTATGAAACACATCAGCCCAAGATTTACAACAAGATCAACTTGAGCTACTTATTAAAAACAAAGTTCGCGTCGTCGCTCCCTGAATGCCCGCAGGATGTCGTTTCGAAACGGCCCTTTACATATCTTACAACCGCACGTACGCGACCGGTTTCTCAGGTCCTCGACTGAGTTTAACACCGAGCAATAGTAGGTGATCTTACATTGAACACTGCATGAGAGAGAGAGAGGATTCCCTTAAAGGAAAACCGAGAAAGGAAGACTGAATTCGACCTCGAAATAAGCGAGAAGAACTGTATCGTTTGACCGTTTCAATAAACTCTCTTTACAGGGTGTTCCCATTAAAAGTTATCTTCTCCGACAACCTGATTTTTCGTCACTTTTTGCTTTGGTCTGAAGAAATTTTTTTATTAATTTCAGAGTTTTTATTTGATATTATTACTTTGCAATCGTGTTACTGATGCGCGGAAGGTGTAAAAAACAAGAAAATTCCAATGTTCCTCCCAGAGCCCTCTCCTGAGATTCGTCAAGAAATCAGAGCTATCCTATAGGCGTGCCGAGACAATTCCGATACCTCCTTGATGGAAATGCCAAGGCGTTTCCTCCAGCAGACAGGGCCACCTCACCTCGATATCGGGTTGAAAGAATCGAGAAATGCAAGTTCAAATCCTCGGTCATTAGTCACCCGTTCAAGGCCGCCGCCCAACAAATAATATTTTCTAAATGTTGATTGTACTACCCTCAAGGCCCCCTTCGGCTGATGATAAATCCGCTTGCCTTGTTTGGTGCCATTCGAGGAGTCGTAAAGATTTTGAAAGCATAAATTCAGTGACCCGACCCGCCCAACGCCCTCTGCTCTGTGACTCCAAGTGCGGTATAGCGAGATTTCGATAACGACTGTTATTCATATTCTCTTTTTATTTCTCTCTCAGTGTTATACATTGTTGGCATGTCTGCAATAATGATTTTGCGTACAATATCAAACTTGAATTGATTCAAACATCAAATTATCATCAGCCTCCTTTTTAAAATTGATGGAAATGTTGCTCTGGTTAGTGAATTTACAATAGCAAAATTTTCCATCTGCCCTCCTCTTCTTTCTTTTACTTTTTTGAATTTGAAAAACGATACCGGAAACCTCGAAGACGAGAGTAGCTACACTTGAGTTATTCTAGTTAGAAAGCAGTCATGAAATGTTCTGAAGAAAATACAGTCTTTCACTTTTCCGGCTAGGTTACTCGTTTAAACTCACTATTGTAATTATCGCCTTCCGTTATCATGTTTATTACTTACAGAGAATAGAATCACCAACGAGCGCCGTTAATAGAGTGATTTGGCAACAAAGGAAGCTGTGCTGCGAAAAAAAATTATGTTTTAAGATAATAGAAACCTCCGAGAAACTTTTTATTAAGGAAAAGTTTGTACTCAACAACCATCTAGGCTGTTACTTATAACAAGCTGGTTTTTTTCTGTTTTCTTCTTTTTTATTCGTACAGAACAGTGAATTGCCAATAAATTGCGGCTCATAAGCCTTGCTTCAACTGTCCTAGTAGACAAGAATGTAGATCGTTAGCCGTAAAAGACTGCGAGCCGGTTAAGACGCAAAGTAACTCGAGAAGATCGCAACTCACCAGCGACACTCGGACAGTTAGCGAAATGGGAGCGCCAGGTCGGTTGGACAGCTACTTCGCCTGTTAATTGTAGTCAAATAGCTGATGGTCGTCTATCCGAACGGAACCTTATAAGTGTTCCGAGCAGGTACGTCCCATTAGTAACCTGGCAATCGAACCGGTCCATGTGTCGAAGGTGTAAGATCCTATACGGCAGTTAACCTTTTCAAGGACGACGGTTTCTCATCCACCTCGCATTCGCATTGACTGCTGTACAAGTGGTAGAACGTTGATTTCATTACGAGCTAATTATGAAGGTATAAGGTTGTCCAAGACTGGGTGGCTTCCGGTCGTTAGAAAGATCAACTTTCCCATGCGTTAGCCGGAATGCCGGTCGATTCGTACTTTGTTTACGAAATGCGATTTTCATAACGTAAAAATCTAGAAACAAATCAACTTGAAAACGCTGCAAATTCCTCCACAGGGGTTGGTTATTCATCAGACCAAGACCATAGAGACTTATACCCATCGATTCAGCGTCCAAAATTTAGTGGAAAATGATTGCCCACATGCCTAGGTTCCAGAAATCTCAAAAACCACAAGAAACTAGTTGACGGATACTCATTTTGACCCATAACCTCTACCGGTGAGCACCAATCGCCCCGGGACCCGTCTCATTGGATTCAACATCCAAAATTTGGCCTATCATGATGCCCCACACGCCTAGACCGCCGGAAATCTCGAAAATAAGATTGACTTTCTGCATAGAAATATATAGGTTGATTACTCAAGGAATAACCAACCAAAATCCAATAATTTTGGTGTTATTAGGAGGTGGATTAACGAGTCAAATGAACGAGATCTAACTCTGTATTTAACGAAAAAAGCAGCAAATTCTTCCCAAACGGTTTGTTATTCCTTAGAGCAAAACATAGTGTCTACGATTTGTTCCAATCCATTCAGTGATTAATGGAAAATGATACCCCACATGCGTAGTATAAAAATACTGAGTAATGGAAAACACGTTTTTACTCAAACCATCTCCTAATGTTGGCCAATAGGGCTGACAACTTTTGAGGATTTTTTGTCTTTCTAGCCCTCCTCAAATTTTTGCAATCGTGTTACTACCTCATGTTCCCATTAATGGTACGACAGTATGAACCTAAATATCCTACCAGTTTTCACAATCGCGTTACTACCTCTAGATGCATTGTTTTTGCATGAGTTTGCAACCTTACGGGGGTTGTGGCGTTGACTGCTGGAGGGAATCCATTTTGCGACAAACTGAGAGCTATGTTTGAATTTTACTATAAATCCCACTCTTCGCCATTTGAGAACACTGGGTCTGTGGAATCCAGTTGCTTTTCCTCTGGCGTCCCATTAATAGGAAGATACTTTTCTTCGGCTTGTGAGATGAAGAGAGATATAGTGTGGTACAATTTTGAGGAGGTTCCCCCTTTGGAAACCGGTAGAAACCACCATACAGCTTATGATGATTCACGCGGGGTGTACCTTCATTCACACAATTCGAACGCTGAATTGATTCAGATGTGTTTGGGACATGGGTTTTTAAAAATTTAATATATTACTTTATTTTTTAAATATTGTTCTTCTATTACTCATTTTTTACATCCACCTATTTACAACGATGAATCTTTACTGTGGAATAATTTTTAGATAGAGTTAGAGTTCATGCGAGAATCGTGATGGATGGATGCTGGTGATCCGATGATTGTCACTGGGTGAGAATGAGCCAATGCGATAGGGCCAGGAGTCTGTTCGTATTTGTGATGAGGTAACCGATAACCGTCCGGTCTCATCTACGGTTCTTCGGTTTCATGCCTTGCTCAATCCACCACTCCGCTAACGGGCCCGCTTTTTTTTTCAAACAGTTTCTTGCAAATCCTGTCCCTTTATTGTTACGACGTGATTCGCGTTCCAGACCTGCTCGACTCTTTTTTTTTATTTCCCTCTCTTTCCCTCCAAATCGGCTTTCTCGCTTAAGGGGATACGCGGTGAAGTGCGAAAAACTAACGTTTATGGTGTTTTGTGAGTAATTGGCCTTTTACGACGGCGCAACATCTTATACTCAGGTGTTCCTGCGCATTCCTGTCGTTTATGGGAGTAGGAGTACAACAGAAGAACATAGTATACTCGAGAATAAGGGCTTTCCCAATCTCACAAATCAAGCTGAGTCTCTCCAAGTTCACCTCTTGCTAGTAAACTCTCCATGGCCTGCTCCTTCTATTTTTCAGAGTCTCGGTTCGTTAATTGCCGCTAGCTATTCTCACCCTTTCCGTTGAATGTAGCCCATACCCTTCGAAGTTACAATTTAATGAGCCATTGAGAGAGGAAGAACTCACAAGGGCCACTGGGCAGAAATGTATTAAATCTAATCCAACAATGTCAAGCCCATACACGTGTTTATGAAATGTCTATCCCCTAGGTTGCTCTAGCATTATGCAATCCTTATGACATTCTCATGCTTAATAAATGTAGTCTGACAAATGTACCTGATTGAAGAGCCAGTTTGTTTTTAATGAACTCAAATTAAGTAAAGAAGCATCGTCTGGTAAATGTCTGGCGCTCACGAAGGGTCGCGAGATGTTGACCTTAAGATTCTCCTCCATTCGGTCAATAACCGTTGATCGTCACCTTGGCATCTAACTCGACTGCCCAGACTTAGTATACTGCAGAAAACCTAGCTAATTCAAACGTTACTTCAGGTAGCAACATAATGGGCGACAGGCAATGGTTATCCAGCGTGTTTTACCATTTTAGCCAGCAGACCTCAAGTAACAGCTAATATAAACTTTATTTAGATCTCTAATTGTGATTTTTCTTTTCATTTTTCAGATTTGTAGTGGCTGGGTGGTTACTAATAGGGTTACTACACGCCCTGACAGCCATCCAGTTTGAGCCTTTCGACCCATCGATAAATCCTTCCGAGTGCGCTTTGGTTCTTAATCAGTACTCGGACGCTAATCTCCTAGCCAACAACTAGTAAGTACAAATGTAATGAATACCTACTTGTTTTCTCGTGTTACTGACTGATTGAGGGGACGGGGGTAGGAGTCGGGTGTATAAGGTACAAAAGGTAGGTGAAATCTAGCGACCGAAAATTGCCAAGGTATGGGCTCTGTTTGAGCTGTAAACGAGAATTTCATCCATCGAAGGCCTTTACGAGGCAAATAAGAACTCAAAGGAAATGTTTCCTGTCCAGCTGAAAAGGGCAGTTGCACCGAGTTCTTAGGTGATTGGTGTCAAAATCAAAATGTGGGTCACGAAGGCAGCCCAGTTTATGGTTGGATGAACCGTATCACCGGTTCATCTTCACCAGTTGAGCCCATCAAGGTTACGTGTTGTTCTCCTCCAGAGAGACTCGTTACACAAAGCACAACCTCCTCCGCGGTTCTTTTCAAAAATCTTGAAGACCCTTCGGGCTTTCCACCCTCGTGGTGCTCGGTAAGTCGAACAAGTGATGTCACTCCCATTGCGGCTATCTCGGCTATGTAGGTGGGCCGGAGTACAATAGGACGCTCGTTTTCGCAATGTAGACATTCGGGTTTTATTTGGGTTTGGCGAGAGTTGAGCAACTAGTAAGACTTATTGGTTGTGGAAATCAGAGCAATCTGTTCGATGTTTGATGCGTCTTATGGGACCAAAGCGTCCAAGAATGAGTTGATAATCAGTTGTTCTTCACCAGTCATTAAATGGCAAAAGAGGTCTCTTAAAGGTTTGCTCTGCTTCCTTCATTCAATAATTGGATTCAAAATTCCATTTGCCTGTCTGCCAATGGGCCAAAAAATGCTTTTGAATCCTAAGAAATGTTATTGATTGATCGACTGCTCCAAACAGTGCCTGGGTATGGGGGATTGTTGATAGATATTTCAAAATGGGATTTCTATCATTTTGAGATCCTATGACCACGAGATATTTCATCGTGATTTCTGATGCTGTATTGGTGTGTTCCGGAACGGTTGCCGCATGTTTACGCATGTTATGAGTTTGGGCCAAAATTCGAATTTAGAATTAACAATTGCAAAAGAAATCGCAGTGTTCTTCGGCTCTAGTTGGTTCTCGAAAATTTTAAGCCCAATCGGCGCAAATTCGGAGAGAATTTTGGTGAAAAAGTGTTTTTAAAACTCGGTTTATGGGATTTTGAGGACCTAGGCATGTGGGGCATCATTTCCCACAGAATTTTGGACGCTAAATCTATTGGGTTTAATCTCGGACCGACTAGCGTCCACTGGAAGTGATTATGGGTCAAAATGGGTACCCTGTATATTTTGAAAGTGGGTTTTCGAAATTTTTGGGGACCTAGGAGGGTCTGGTATCATTTTACATTGCATTCGGGATGCTAAATCGATTGGATTCAGTTCCGGAAACTCAGTTTCCCCCATACTCTTGCTTTGAGGTTTTAATGACTCTTCTTCGATCACTACATAGAAAAATAATTGGAGTTGCGTCTTTACATATGAATTCGGTAATGTTGATAACAAAGTCGTTTTCACTCGCCCTCAAGATTGAGATTTTCTATCCCCTTTATGGCTGAATTCACATGAAACATCCGCAGGAACAGTGGATCTCGTTAGTGCGTTTTTCTGATTCCTTTCCTCACCAGACGCCCAATTTGTAAAAATAACTAGAATCCTTAACTGATTGGGCCACGCGGAATGCGCTCTTACTTATTTAACGCATGTTTCAAGTCTTCGTTACTCTTCGGTCCTATTGACCCAACATAACTCCTCTTCTTTCGAACGCCGAGCTCAATGTCGAAATTCGTAATCGGCTTTGAACGCTAATTGGATAAGATGTTGGTATGTTTTACAGAGCTGTGCAACGTCCCTAGGCTGACCTCGATGATGTCACCGTATGTCGGAGATGAGGAATAGATTAACTAATAGTAAGGTGGATGGACGGCAATGTAAAGTACGTACATGCCAGTTCATCAAATTTATGTTAATTAAAAGATCGGGCCACCATCCGCTGCTGCAAAAGCGTGTCGATGTAGTCCGGACGAGTTGGCAATATTATGCTCGTACCGAAAGATGATCATTGCACATGAGCTGAATAAAAGGGTATGTAGGATAGAAGCTAAATACTCATTCAGCTTCATTGAATCGGAAATAATACCTGTAAATCGAGAAACATGGGTGTTTTCTTCTCTAATGGAAGATTCTATACGTATGCCTCGGCGTTTCACACTAAGCCACTTTCTATGCTATTGTTCAAAGCCCTATACAGCCCCAATGATTCAATAGCATTATTTGTGAGCAGACCGTAGAAGTCTTCATAGATCTCGATCGCGTGGTCGCGAGTCGTTCGAAACCTCACGAGACATCTCGTTAGTCGACTCAGGTGGTCTATTAAGTGAATCCGTGACTCGCCACAGTTGCTGAGGTCCTTGATGACACCCAAGCGATTTCCTAATCCCGAGGTAAATCACTCCTCTGTTCACCTTTTACTTATTCTTTCAATCAATCGCGAAGCTCACGAATGAACATTGAAAACAGACTCAATACATCGAGCATTCGTTTCCTGCGGAGAAGGCCAAAAAATCCGAGTGAAATTAAAAAAGAACCGTAAATATCATCTTTACCGACCCAAGGGTGAATCAATCGCGTGCTGTGGTGATCCACTTAACTGGGCCAAGGCACCCAATCAGAGAAACTGAGTTGTCGGAGTCGTAACATATAATTTTATTGTCTCGAACTGGACGACTACGTGATATTTCGGCTGAAGGATGGCCTCAGGTTAGGAGCACATGAAGATGCTAAGTTTGCTTTGATGATATGACATCAAGCTTTCCATGTACGTTGAGCTGACAATTCCTTAAAACAGGCTATTCTCTTCAATTACGTCCTCTAGGAACTCATGTACCACCCACGTCAAAAGTACTCACGATTCCTCCAAGTTCATCAATCCAGATGAGCGATGGATTCGACGACGACCTTTCATATACCGCTCTCTTTGGAGAAATTGATTGCACCCAGTTATCAGATGTCAGGACCATTAACTCGTTTCGTAATGTGGCCCTTTGATTGTTCCAGCGATTACGGTGCGGCACCCACTTGTATCACCTACGACGCCGTCAACCAAGCCTATCTAGAGGCGCGAAAAAGAATAAGTGAGTGGTATCGTCTTTACAATAACACCGAGATTTACTTCTTTATTCTTTAAACAATACGTGTTTACATGCTCATTGCCTTTCTATCCAATTTACCCAAAAATGTGTTTTTCGCGTTTCCATAACATGCTGGCCACGCTTTTTGGCAGTTGGACTATCTATAAAAATCTGAAATGTTGATCCAAGACTCCTTTAAAATTCTGGTTAGTCCTCGAACCTTTTTAGGGGAGGATCCTTTACTAATTTTGGACGCTCAATAAGGTTATGTACTGTAGGTAGAAGTGAAAAAAGTGTTCTGGAAATGCGTTTTGATGTTTTGGAGACCGATACGCGCCTGTGGATTATCATTTGCACTAGTACCCCACGTGCATTTACGCCAAGTGGTTGGGGACTCATTCAATTCAGCTCTCAGGATCTAGAGGGAAATGATAACCCACACGCCTAGATCCTCAAATGGCTTGGAACCCCATTTTTATCAGTGCCCTGCGTCCGTTTCCGGCTATTGGCCTGATGATGAGTCTATGATTGAGGTTGATTATTGGAATTCATGTTTACTGAAAAGAGAAACCCGGGGAACCTCATGTAATTTTCAAGTGAAGCCTCACAAGTCCAATCAATAACTAGGTACCGCTAGTAACCGTTTTTTTCAAATTTTGTTTTCTCTCTTTTTTACTGCCTTTCACGAGTCTCTGCACCGCACGAGGTCCGTCAAACGTGGGAAATTGTCACATGTGTGAGTCCCGCATGAGAATTACCGCGTTTTTGTCATCAATGGTGTGATGTATGGAACCCCGTTGAAGTGATACGTGTCACTTCCTGGGAACAAACTGGCTGATCGTGCTAAAGGTGTTTTTCAAAACGAGACGACTCAAAGAACCAAGCAGACCAACAATCAGCTGAGGCGGGCGAAAGCGGATCGGAAGGAAGGCGGGTCCTTGCAGCGACCTTCTCGCTTCTCCTCTCTTCGCGGTTATTGTCCTTCCCCTGGCCGAGTCTATCACTTCCTCCGAGCCTTCCCGAATCGCTCGTTAGCTATGCAAGCTTCAGTTAGGAGCTGAACACGGTGAGTTTGGAAGCCGATCGAAAATTATGCAAACACTAAGGGGAAAAAATGAACGCTTTTAGCTTCATCAGAAGGGGATTGGATCGCGGCCACCCATAAAATGTCTTTTTGGAACCATGAGAAGAGTTGAGCGTCAATTTCATTATGTACATTTGAAAATCCAGTCTTTCACACTTAAAACAAGTCTTCGAAATTCAAAATCATTAAGGAAGACTTCTTCACGAGTCGGACAAAGAGATTAAGTTTTGTGGTTTTCACTTCGTTAGTCTTAGAACAATGAACCTATGATTATTATCATTTTATTTATTTTTTTTAATCATTGTTGGAATACTACTCACTCATTGGAGTATTGACCGAAAAAAAATTTACTGTAATAATTGTAGTCTGCTGTAGATTCCAAAACTGCGTCCATCCGCCGAAAACTCCCTTCATAGCGTTCTGAAAAATCTAAAATTTTGCACGTGGACTTTGATGGGGCCAAGTTGTATCCAACTCACTTGCCCGAAATGGAAGCAGGATGAATATGAGTGTCCTGAAAATGGATTTTTGAGTGTTTTGTGGGCATAAGGGATGTTCCAATGACGTACGAAAACGATGGACCGACTATAACTCTCCAGAGGAGAGTACCATTGAGCCAAGTAGAGATATTTTGGGAATGGGAACCTACCTACATTTTCAGAATTATTGGGGACCCATTCGTATGGGAATAATTTCCCCCGAATAAATGGATTCAGATAAGCCCCGCTCCCACTGCCAAATGCTCAAGAAGGGTAACTATGTAGGTATTTTTAGGAGGAATACTTTTTTATAATTAAAACGGTTCTGGAAGACTTAGATGATCAATCAGCGGAACAAACCGCGCGTTATTTCTAGGTTCATTCGTTTTAATTGTGGCTAATTGCGGTTTTCATGGTATTTGTTCCAATAAATAAATAGAAACAAATTGACAAAGAATCGAATAGTCGCGAGTGCAGATTTTTCTTCTACAGCTAACGGCTTTCCTAGCCCCGGTAATGCAAAAAATACAATTTTCGAAGGGAACTCGCAATTAATGCAAGAGTTAAACCGACATATCAAAATCACCTGTAACCATAACAATGATAGAGTAAGGAAGAAAGCAGCTACCATGCAAAAACGAACACTCAGATGTGTTCCCTGCTTGATAAACTGCAGTTGTGGATCTTAGTCGGCCTTTCCTGTTATCCACCGGTGATTTACGACTAAAAAGCAGGTGTCTTGACACTGGTTTTTTCCCTTTTGAATAATCACTCCCTCTCTCCACCTGTAACGACTAACTTGAGAATTGTGGAGATTTATTGCTAGTGAAAAGGCTCACTTCTAATTATAGAGTGGAATTGATTAGGTCGATTTATGCGCGTTCTTTTTAGCCAAAGGGCAATTGTGAGGACTAACTCATTTTGAGCTGCCGTTTTTTTTTCGGCAGTAGTAGTTCAGTGTATGTTTTCCATTGCTTTTACCTCTATGTGTTGGTAGATCATAAAAACATTAATTATTGATAATTGGTTCATCAACTTCACGTTTTTACCTATTGAAACGAAACTTGTTGGCTTCGTCTTAAGATTAATAATCATTACCTCATCAAATCTGACAAGTCATTTGCCCGCCTATTCCATCAAATGAGTGAGTGCAACACGACCCAAAGGTAATTTCACGATAGTCCGTTTGACCTTTTCAAGAGCACTCGCCTTCTGCCAGGCCTTAGTGTCCGTTTAGTGAGAAAAGCGTCCAACCTTAATTTTGAGTCAGTTGATAAATAACTACTTCAATTAAGATCCAGTCAGTCATCAGTAGCGAATAAAATCTTCGTCAGTAGCTCGACAGTAGAAAAGTAATCGACGAGTCACGGAATGACCTTCTCCGTCCTTATCCGTTTACATGAAATATTGCTCGGCAGAGTAGTAATATAGTTCATAAAAAATGAGTCCAAGTTAAATGTTTGGTTGGTTAAAGTGGCTATCACATTAGAATGATAGGATCGCCGTCGGGGACATCATAAAAAGAAGGAGATACAACAGTTTGGAAGGCTTAGAACTAGGCTTTCCATACAATATTGAGGAGGTGGCACACGTTTCTGAACAGCTGGGCGGATTTCACTCGAGACATTCCTGGATAACCATAAACCATAATGCCTCTATGAGCGTACGACACGTCAGGGCTGGACATTCGTATCAATCAAACGTCATTCATTAATCGCAAATTTGGAATCGTAAAAATCAATTATATTGGCTCTCACAGATGCACTTGCCGCAACCCAGGACGGTAAGATGCCATATAAATGCTCAAAAAGAATTTGATATTCTGCTCACATATTCAATTTGCGTCTTTTTTGGTTCGATCTCCGCAAACGGAAGCATTTCCTCTGATATTTTGGGAAAACTAGGCGTGTGGGGGTATAATTCCCCCCATTTTTGGGCGGTGAAACAATTGGGATAGGTTCCGGAATGATTGCCTCAACGGAGGTAAGATATTGGTGACTTCATTCAACGTAAATAAATGTTATTCAAAATATAACTTCCCAGACGATTCCCTTGAAACACTGCTGAGCAGTATTACTCGACGTTTCTTAAAGGGGATAAAAAGGAGACAGTTAATAAGATAACAATAGTATTGACCAATACGTCTGTTTAAAGTACTTAAAATGCAACAAAAATCTCACCCCAGATTTCCCTCATCTCACTTTCCAGTGAATATACCATTGTATGATGTGAAGAAAAAAGTTAGCCACGCAGATAACATACTTATTACCCAGTAAATTAGTCCAGACGTCAATAAATAATATAAGAGAACGTTAATTGGCCATATTATTCGCCGTACTCCGCAAAGGGTCAAGAGTAAATAAGATTTCTAAATGGAATTTCAATGTTCCACAATTTTCATGCATCGGTGGAGTTTTAAAGGTTGCCCTTGAGTATAGAAATTTCAAGAGGCTGGATTCCCATGAAAAAAAGTCTGTTTTGCAATATCCCTAAGCCTCTGGCGACCTTCGCTATCAATGGGCCCCACCCAACCCGAATCGGGACCGGATTGAAGACCCAGACTGCGTAACATCTCGCGGGAGAACCGGTGCAGTGGGCTTCCAAGGGTATCCCAATTATAGCGGATTCTGTATCTGGACTTTGATGAAGCGATCGAGTGGTCAAAATAATGAAGAGAGATGACGCGCACATCGCAGCAAGTCCGTATACGTACCAGAGGAATCAATATTATTGAGACACTGATCGTCAACCGGCTCATTAAAACCTGTAGAGAAGTGAGATGAATTTACTTGAGAATGGACAACAGATAACTCCTATCATTGAATCACAAACTAAAAGGTTCGCTTGAACCAATCACATCACATTCGAACTTGAATGGGCATTCGAGGGTGGAACAGGGGCATTTGAAGCCGCGGAGAAGCTTATAATAGGCAGTTTTGCCTCCTATTACTCCACCGGCCTATTAACCCTCCGTCAGACCGGTTCGTGATAAAGCCAACTCTCTCAGTTCAGGTGCAATGTCAATCGTGATCATTCGGTTGGGATCCAGTCGACGGTCGAACCAATTATGCTAATGGGAGCTTAAACGGAATGCCGAAGATCTTATCTAGGAACGGGTGTTTGGAAGGTGGACATGCGCTGGATTGCCTCTGGCTACATTACTTGTAATTTAGGCCTGGCATGAAACCATTCAGCATGTCCTCAAAATGTGCGCTTCTCTTTTCAAGCTCCCAAAGTATACCGAGTTACCTGAGAGCTTCTCCGAATAGAAATAATAGATTGAGCAGCGTAGTCGACCATTAACATAAAGTCTACGGATTTTGGTTATCATTCCATTCATTTATTTTGGTATTCTTTGGTATATTCCCCGTTATAATAGCATCGACGAAATTTCGTGAATCAAGGTGTCCGTCCATCGACTAAAAGAGTCATTAAAATCCTCCGAAATTGTAAACACGCACATTATTTCCGCCCAATTGTCTCAAACGAAGGCATATATTTACAAATGTGTTCCAAAAAATGTTTTAGAATAAAATTAGTTATAAGAAAACAAAACGAATGTTCTAGCCAGAACAAAATGTACAGCAGCGAACGTTATCTGATCCCAATACAAAATCTTACTAATGTGATGTAGAGAGAATTGGTTCACCCTCGAAAAAAAGAAGTAAGATAGGAGTGGGTGATATCGCAATCGGCGAAAGTCTCGAGAATGTTTATTTTTTCGACTCCACCTGTCTGTCCCACTTGGTAAAATGAAACGTCGATGCCGATTTGCCGCTGTCTAAACAGATAAAGTTGGGAGCGCTCCAAAAAACGATCTTAAGCGAATGATTCGGCTCACTGTTGTAACGTTGGAGTCAAGAGGTTTGATTATCCTTTAGGTCACGATCACGATTTTTGCGACAGTACTCGTGTTCTCAACGGGTTTTTATCGAATGGTACAGTCAATCGTGTGAGTTGAACTCGATCTCGTTACTGAGAAGTCCCAGAGAATTAGGGGACCAATTAGGTACCTAGCTAAATAGAGATAGATGCTCCTGTTTATTTTAGGAGGCGCCAGAAATTCCACATTCCATCAGAAAATACTCTCGATAGAATGAAAATTAAGCACAAGCGCGAAAATTGTTCGTTGAATAAAATATTTTAGTAGATGGGCACTACTTCCATTTTTCCTACTTTTCTAATTGCATTTAAAGTTGTTTCAAATCCTTCCGGCTATAGTTAATTTCACGCTGCGGTAGTCGCTCATGCCGTGGGCTGCGATTATCTATGTTAATCAACCGCAACTTCAACTTTCCTCCAACCTACTATTGAACATTTCCTCCTTTTTGATAATCGGTGTTCCTTGTTGTCTAGCAGAATATGAAGTCTTTAGTCTGAGGTCTCAAAAATGTGCAGTTATAGGCTGAGATAACGTATTTTTTAGGATTAGATTTCGACCTAACATGTTTTATTAGGCGTTATCAGCCACTGGGTTCAGCTACTTTGACTGCAGACTCAGATTCAATAAATTGTTAACAGGCGTATATTGTTTCCGTTTAGTCGACCGTAGGTGTTGAGGTTCTCTCATGCACCTTATTGATTGATAGTTCCTCATCACGTCCATCTCCATTACCTTTCACGTTTTTGCCATCAGATGGCCCCCCATCACCCACTCCATTTGGAACTGATTCTTCGTGGGGCTGAAGGAACATAGTTGCATCAATCATGGTATAAATAAGCCTTTCGAAGGAAAAGTATAGGCGTAATGATTTCACCTTGGTCCTAGAACCTTCGGCAGCGTCACGTTTGAATTCCTTTGGAGGAAAGTACATGCAAGGGTTAAAAATGGGAAACTTCCGTGGGTTTTCTTCTTCAAAGACCATCGAGAGAAGAGGAATTTTCGTACATTGCTTTCCCGAAAGTCTTTGATAACCTGCAAAAATTATATCTCAAAATGAAATCAAACTCTCTTGTTCCCACAAATTTGAATGGATTTTTCCAGAGATATCCTCGATTCCCTTAGAGGACTTTAGTGAATCTGGGACAATGCCGAATGTCCGAGACTGCCTGAGTAACATCTCTACAAGGGCTAAAAGTCACCAATTAAGTGACGAAAGATGGCTCGTAGTTGAGCCCCTCCACTGAGTTTCCTATATCGTCTGACTCCTGCTGACAAGCCTATCTTTGAAACAGCCCTCAATGATTTACACGTCTACAGCACACCAGAAGTCTTATTCAAGCCATTCACTTTTCCATTTGATAAGCGCGGGAACTGTGATGATCCTCAGGTATTTGTCTTTTTTGACCTTAGTAACAGGCTGGTAGTAATCTTCTAGTAGCACACGGTGATAGATTAGGTGAAGATTGCGTTTTCTGAAAAATTCACCACGTAAAATTGGCTCTGTTGACCTTTTCTATATTATTTGCGCCAAGTTAATAATAATGTAGGAAGTTACAAGTCACCAATTTCAACTCTAATCTCTCGTTCTAGGTATGACTGGACATTTTTCATAAAATACCCTTACGAATTCCGAATGAATTCCGTGTACTCCATGAGGACATCCTCAGCTGCGAAACAAACTTTGGTTGTTGGGTCTCCGTGTTTGTCCAACGTGCACGAAAAGAAAATGAAAATCTCTTCACCCGTACGTTCAGTCTTTTCCAGGAGGCCCTGCAGTTTTTGATAGGAGTCGACTTGATATTCTTTTAACGGCATATTTTGTATTTTCGTAAAACAGATATTGTATTGGAAGTAAGAATTGTAAAAATTATGAAGATTTATGAAATAATTATACAGTTTCTACGTTTACTTAGACGTTCGTCATGATTACTTTATTTGATACTATAGATGTTGTTACTAGTGATTTTAGGTTGTCATAACCTACTGAATGATATAAGAGTGATCCTCCGTTCCAAAAAGTATCGGTTATGGCAAGGTGTTAGCTCCAAACCATCATACCGTGAAGGTAGTCGAAGATAGTCGGATGGGATTGACAAGGAGGATCACCTTAATCGCTCAGTGACTCGTATTTTCTCTATAGAACTAGTTGACGTAATTCCTAGGTCTTTGTTATTAGGTAATGGAATTCGAGGGAAGAAGGCAGGAAGGTGCCTAGAGGCCCGAATTTCTGAGGGTTCCCTCAGAAAAAAAAAAGACGAGTAAACCCTAGGTAATTGGTTCATCGCTCGATTCCATTTGACACGCTTCGAAAAAAGTCGTGGAAAAACTCCAACACGCGTAGGATGTTGACTCGTAGGTAAGACATTCGATACGACCCCGCGCTGTGTGAAATGACAATTTGAACGGTTCCCCTACGCAGATCCGTCTGCCGGCCCGAGCAGAACGACTGGTCTCGAACAAAAAAGGCAATTTTCAGATTCGGAAAAGGGGGATTCCGTGGAAATGATTCTCCGAAGGTCGATAAAAGACTCATGGCTCCGAGGAAGTGCAGGCACTGCCGATGAAGGGGGAACAATTGCAAGCGGTTCTTCGTTGTAAATTGTTCTCGTTATAACAGATGATTCTCCATTAAATTTTCTCAAAATAGGTTTTTGAAACCGGGCATTTTAAATTCGACCCGCAGGTGACCACGAATAGATGGGGTGGCGGCCCCATCAGCTCCTACATTCCAGATCCTCGTGCGTGACGTCATCAAAATAGCTCACCTTTCGCCCTGCTTTGATGGTGTTATGACATCCTCGGCATTTATTGATAAGTTTTAAAAGAAGGAATAACCAACCAAAAAAACAACTTTTCAACACATAATCATTTGTGGCTCAAACCATCAGAAATCGCTGAAATAGAACCAAGATTCGTCAACCCACTGGCACACCCCGGTGAAAACATGTCATACACATTGAGAAAACGTTTTGCCTTCTCAGATTGTTGTGGTGGATCACTCTCCTTCCCTCTGCATATAAGCTCATGGGCAGTACATGTTATTGATCGAAGTCCCCCTGTGATGTACGACTCTTCTTGTGGCTGAAGGCTGAGAACTGGGCACAACTCGTTTGGGAGCACAACTCATCACTCTCCAAATAAAGATGAGGTTTTTTTTGCCTACTCCTTCGAGATTCATCGTTGATCTTTCATTTACCAGAAAGAAGTTTTTTTCCAAGACAAAGTACGAATTCATAACATTGCTTTAAAGGGCAGAGTTTCTAATGATCTTCCTTTTCTACTGTATGACACATCGTAAGTCTCACCTGACAGCTAGCGTTTTGTGACGAACCTCATGTGACCTTTTGTGTATGAAATGACTAGGTGTCGCAACGATTTCGTACGTTACAGCGGTGATGGCTTGTTCTAATTTCGTTAGTCCCATTTTCTTGAATTCAAGAAATCTTATTCCACATCAAAACTATATTAAGCAATCACATTTCATGCACTTACATCAATCTTTCTTTTTTCATTGCAGAAATCAAAACTCCTCCAGAAGAGAACAACATTGATGTCGTATGGCCTGCAGAGCACACGGCGACTGTTGGTGAACTGTTGTTGGACATATCCAATCAACTCGCCAAAAAGTAGGTAGTAAATTTGCAACAGGCATATAAATCTTTACTGTCGTTTCGTCAAAGAAATGAAAAATTTCAGAATACTTCTCTCATGTCGCTTGTATGGTGGCTCTTCTAACAGTTGAATATCCACCCGCGGGGATGAGAACATCCCCTGATGGAAAACGGGTAGGGATCTTCTCGTTAGCGCGAGACTCTCGCAACAAGGCGGCTTACAGCTAAAGGGGAAAAAAACGAAAGTCACCATTTTTCAAGTTGCCACCCTCGCGTGGTTCCCTGGCGCGTTTGGGAATCGTGATGGACCTCTGACCCTCGTGTAATCTACTCTCATGAAACGACCCAGCAGCATTTCTCATCGATTTACATTCAATCTAAATTCTCACGCCTGAATGGCAGCGATGTAGTAGTCTTTCGGGTGCCTCGAGCGGAAGACAGTTTTTTTTTGTTTTTTTTTTAGCGCGATTGTATTACTACAATTCTATTTAGCGTGGAACCAGTTATAATAATTACTTTAGATAACATGAGTGTTCTGAAGTTTTTGTAAGCTGGGCAGGACTAAGGCGTTTTAGGGTATTGCATTTGGCATGATTACAGGTCAAATCGAAGAAAAGTGGGTAAATTGGTGGGGCAAGGATGTAAAATCTCCACCTACGAGCCTTCGACCCCCTGACGCTTGGTTGAAAAACGCGGAGAAATAGATTCCATTAAACGGTAATGCCGAGATGAAAGACCCTAGGTGTGCCCAACCTTCGAGTGCGAACCCACACAATTACTGAAGACAGATTATCTACGTATTATCAACCTTCGCACGGATCCTGAACCCGATTATGGCCTTGATTAAAAAGATTAGGCTCTTTCTAGTTTTCAGGCGGCCACTTGAGAGCTCGGGTCAGTGGGTTAACTTGAACGCACAAGATAAGGACGAACACTATGTCACGGTTTAGCCATACCATCAAGACAATGTCGGATGGCATTCGACCGTTTTCGGTTTGGAGGTCATATCACTTCTGTCGTCCCTCAATAGTACCTACGTGAGAAGAAAACGGGCAAAATTATACACACCAACCCTCCAAGCATGAAGTGAAAACCCTTTTGGATATAATATACAGCATTCTAGCCTTCAGTTGAAGAGGTTTCATGAGGAATCATGGATCAAGTAGTTTGAATATAGAGGAAATGAAGGGATAATAGCACAACTGACGCAATCAACAGAAAACAAAGTAAACAAAAAAATCAGAACAAAAAAACTATTTTTTTAAGTTTTTAATAAATTGGCTTAACATTTATTACGTAATTACCTTATTTTATATTATTCAGATAATTAACTTCCTTCCTTAAATCTTATTTGTTCATTCACAATTCCTTGATTATGGCACAAAATCATGTTCCGAAATGTTCTGTAAACTTCGAGTGGTGAATGAGACGGTAGGTACTCCACACTAAATACCTACCTACACTCTGCTGTCAACCATCGAACTGAATTAAGACTATGAAATACGTCAATGCCGTTGCCAGAATAGAAGTGAGATTACTAGTTCCAACGACGAACAAATCACCAGCGCTCACTTCTACAGAGGGCCTCATGGCGAGGTATAGAACAAGCTTGTTGTTGTAGCAAGGTGTGTATTGGACCCTCATAGCTCGGCAAAGAGCATCAGAGAAGACGTCAGACTCGTAATGGAGCTCGTAGCAAACGTGACAGAGAGACCACATCAGAACTCCCTCAGTGACGAAGTACCAGGGCGCAGTAAAAGGAATCCTAAATCCAAAACAAACAAAAAACCAAGGTGTTTTCTCCGGAGGAAGTGCCTATTGTCTATGCCGTTATACCGTTAAGCCTTACTACTACCGAAGGCTTACCTTGGTATGGCTCACCGACATTCAGCAAAGTGAACATGTTAAATAACTGCGTGATCAGCATGATGAGCAATCCGATGAAGCCCAACAATAAATGAATCCCATAAACCCGATTAAGTTGCTCGGTCAGCTCACAGAGACTCGCGTGCACATCCATGCATCGCTCCAGGTCTTTGCTTCCAAGCGTTTTCGCGTTTAGTTTACGAAAATTACCGAGTAAAATTTCCAAAAAAACGAAAAATTGCATTACGATCAAATTGTTTCCCAAACGAGGTATGAGCCAACCAGCTAAGAACTTCCTTAATCCCATTCGCTCAATGTATCCACCGAAGCACAGCGGTATGATACAGAATGAAGGGATCATGAGAGCCATGACCAGATTGGTGAACCATGTGAAGCCTCCAGAATCCAAAAATCTGTTGTAGGACGCGAGTTCCTTGTATAATTTCTGGACGTGAGCGGGTTTACGGAGGCTCCAAAAAATCATCAAGGCCATACTAACCAAAAAACTGAGTTTCCTGATCCAAAACCGAGCCTGCCTGGCGATCGTAATCGTGGATATTTTCAAGATGTCTTCATGAATGCTCGAGGTGACCAATATTATTAATACAATTTTGACCACTAACGAAACATTGCGCTCGATCAAAGACACATTTCCAGTTGATCTGTACGGGAACAGCCCCAAGCATTTAGAAATAAAGATGGTGGGCAAAAGTGTCAACTTGTACGTCACAAGCATAATAATAATTATATGTTATAGTTAGAACGATGAACGAGCAGGGCGTTCAATGCAACGACCCAAAACGATTCATGCTCGCATACTAGACATAAACTATTCATAAAGACTGGAAATAACACACTTGCGAGAGCCAGAGATCAGGATTAAACTTTAGATAATTAGGTATCCGAAATGGCGAGGTTAATTGACTTTTAAGTGGGACGATAGTAATCAATTTTCACTCGTCATGAGTTCGTGATCTCTGATATCAATTAGTGTTCGTTCGCTCACAAGCAAATTTCCTATACAAACGAGCTTCCAAAGATAATATTCATGAGGAAATTGTAGGTATCGATTGGTAGAGGAAGCGGTTAATACATAACTCATTACTTTGGCAGTGACCACGGGTTTTGACAGTAATGGGACATTATGTTGTATGAGCATATTCGTATTTACAATCAAATTGAAACGCCTAGAATTCATTTTTCTGATTAAATAAAAGTTCACTCTTCATCATTAATGACAAAATCTGGAATAACCAGTGAACATGACATTTCTCCAATACAGATGGATTTTTCTTGGTAGCATATTGTTTTTATATTAAAGTGTATTATTTGGATGCAGTAAAAATGTAGGTAGGATCAAGCTCCAGAGTGACGAATATCTATTATATGGAGACAATGCAAGAGATGATGTACATGGTGAACTACATTATGTATACGACAATGGACAATATAACACAACAAGGAAGAAGATGTAACAGGGAATCGATTATTTTTCATTTAATTACATTGGTTGGCTAGTGACAATTCAGGAGAAATTAATGATGATGAGAGGGAACAGAAACCCTTCAACTGGCCCATAATTTTCTTGCTTTGTTAGATCAGATTTGGTTACATTTCTACTTTGGCACTGCTCTGGCAATGCTCTGACGTGCTTTCAATGTACACCTGCATAATACCGGCAAAATGGTCTGACAGGATGGGCAAGAGAATAAGAATTGTTGAAGTTTTTACTTCGTAGGGAAATTATGAAAACCCGGTAAAAACATTTTGTTATTCAGAGGAATCAAAATCCCAACGAAGTAATAGAAGTTCTTCTTATGAATCAAATCGTCATACGACGTGAGGGTTAAGGTATTTGGTTATATAAACATTTTCGTCTGGAAAGATTCCAACACACTCCAGCTCAACTTCGGGAAAAAATAAACTCGAGAAAAAGGTAAAACTACATTCCATTTTGTTCTAAATTTGAACCGTTTTACAGTTATGGCATGGCTGCGGAAGACATAGAGAAGGGGTTGCCGTTGATCGACACGTCCAAAACCCTCATCAGAGAGGTATGCCCCGCTTTCCTCAGCGACGTCCAATGCCACGCCGGAAAATACAGGCGTCACGACGGCCTGTGCAACAATCTGGACAACCCAACATGGGGTGCCATCAACACACCATTTACCAGGTATTTCATCGTATTAAATACGACAACGATACAAATTTTGTATGCTTGTCGAGATAGGGAACGGGGTCATAACAAAACTGCAACATTTAATCATTATTAGGAGATCTATAAGACTGAATGGAAGTGGTGAGACCCATTTATAAATATAAAAATATTTATAAAATAAAAATATTTATTATAAATATAAAATAAATATAAACGTATAAATACGTTACGTAGGAGCCTTGTACCTGGATCATAAGTGTTTTCCGAATTATTATCAGCCTGTGGGTCATATATCTATGATAGTCATCATTATTATAATAGTTTGGAGCTGGGGTTTCTCTCGAGAGGAATTCATCTTAGTTTACTGCGCCTTCGTTTTGAATACCCTCTGCCAGCACTCAATGTCGAAGAGATAAATTAGGTAGTACGAAACAACTATTTCATTCTAGTAAGATTCCGCTAAACGCACAGAGCGCTCCCAAGACCGCAATTTCTCAATCCTCTTCGAATATTTTACAACGCATTTACATCTCTCATTAGCATAAAACAGTGTACGTCCAACGGAGTTTCTCTTTCTCCTCCAATTGCTTCGCACTGTGCGAGGTTGTAAGAGTATTCAATCCATTCGGGTTGTCAAGACAGTGTGCCGACCCGGGGGATAATATCCAGCTCTAATCGACCGATTCATCATCTTGTCCAGCACCTAGTTAAAACCTTGTTATTACGACTAACGCTGATTGGAAACCCTCAAAAGCCACTGCCTAATGACCTCACAATTTAATGGATTTAGTCATAAAATACTGTTCGATAAGATTGTATCGTTAAAATTTACGGGTCGCTCTTACTGATCTAGGCACTTTTTCATATGAATCTCCCGTTTATCATTTCAAAACATTTAAGCGGCTTAGTTTTTAAGAGCTCTGTAAATGATAACGATGATTAACTGCTCCAAGATAGTGTGATTGGAAGCCAGCACCCGGGTATAGAAGTGCCTACGGTAAAGTAGCTTTGAATGTAAATCAATCCACCCCTTATCATGGGAGGACGAATCATACGATAAAAGGCCTGGATGAAAATTTCATTGTACGTAGGTAATGCAATGGCAATGCTCGTTACTGGTGTATTGTTAGCAAAGTCAAGATTTGTACTGTCATTTCCCGATCTGTTAAAGTCAGCCAACCTTTTTCACTGTGATGCCCCGATAGCCAGGTACAATATTCATCGTGTGGAACGATATAGGGTGGTTCAATATATTTCCATTCCACATCGTCTGGACCAGGCTAGCGGCTGGCTGCCTCCCGATCGTTTCATTTGAGCAAAAATGATCACCATTTAAGGTAAATATTCCTTCCCAAGTAGACTAGTTTTATGCGAGGAGCGAGATTTTCGAAACGACCCTTTGAACAAACCGTGAAAACATTCCCATGCACCTGTTTATCCAATGGACGACGAAAAACAAATCACCGCGAGGGTCAGGTTCAGGAGCGCCTTGCCTTGCTCTGAATACTTTACAACGCCACGCCCGGACGTCTTTCTCAACCTCTGTGTTCGAGGCGAAGAAGGTTGATGGGGTTGCAACACCCTACACAGGAGGAAAGAGAACATCCATTTCAAACTATTCGGAAAAAAAATTGAATGACTGCGAGACGAAGACATTCTTGAAACTCAAGAATAACAAATAATTTTAGGGGAGCGCACAAGAGAAAAATTGAATGAAATATGCTATGTTCTCTTATTTACAGGCTGATGGCGCCACACTTCGCCGACGGCATGAACGAGCCGAGGGAGTCTATCACCGGCCGTAGCTTGCCCCTGCCTAGGATCGTCTCGAGGACAATCCACCCTGATGAGGGATACCACGATCATGCAGGCACAGTTATGATTGTCGCTTGGGGGCAATTCATGGACCACGATTTCACTCTCACCGCTACTCCTCTTGGTAAACCCCGCATACTCCGCGTTATATTCCATTATAATGAAGCTGCTTGCCACAAAAGTAATTCAATTTTTGTTTTCAGATCGCCACACGAAGAATGAGCCTGAAGAATGCTGCAATAAGCCCGCTCACTTGAGGCATCCTTACTGTATGGACGTAGTTATACCAGAAGACGACTACTTCTACCAGAAATACGGAGTCACCTGTCAAGACTTCGTCAGGTCTTTCCCTTCTGCCAGGCCAGGCTGCAGACTTGGTCAGTTTGGGAGTGCTTACAATATTCATTTTTGAAAATTTCATGTATTTTGAAATGCAGATTAATGTAAGCCGTGATAATGAACTTGAATCGCCGCTTTGCGTTAGAAAGCAACCAAGGAGTTAGTTATACCTCTACTTCAACTCTTAAATGCGTTGATGGCTTGCCTACCTTTCACGTACAACGGAGTTCGAGAAGGTAATGCCCGCATGTACGATCGTTGTAATTTTGGGGCACCATTCATTTTCGTAAAGATCATCGCGACGAATCTCATTTAAAAGGCAAACTTCAATTCCAATAAAGAAACCACACGCGAAAATATAGTGTGAAACCATAATGATTTGAATCTCAAGAATCCTGAAAACATTCGGTAGAAAATGAATTTGGAGAAAGACACAAAATGTTTTTAAGATGAAACAAAGCACATTGCTCGCCACAGAGAGCTTTGATTCAACAAGGTTTGCATTTGTCAGATTCAAAAGGTCATAAAAACAACTTCATCGTTCGTAGGCTCGAAGGTGCCATTCAACACATTGACGGGAGTCATCGATGGTAACACCGTGTACGGAGTGACTGAGCAATTCTCTCGCCATTTGCGCTCTGGCTACAGTGGTCTGCTCAGGATGAATCCAGTGTTCTCTGAATTTGGACTCAAAGAGCTTCCTCCCGCTCAATTAGACGTCCCGAAGAGGGCTGCACACGGGCCAATGGATCGGAATACTGTTTTGAAGCTGGTAGGTGTATTGACCGCACTACTCAGGGAAAAAATGCAAACGCCATACACTTTCGACAGAAAATTCAAATTCACTGCTATACCTCCAAATTTTTAGGTGAAATTCGAGTAAACGAACAACTAGTGCTGGCCTGCATGCACACCATCATGGCCAGGGAACACAACCGAATCGCCAAAGAACTAGCCAAAATCAACCCACACTGGGACGATGAAACACTGTATCAGGTCAGCCGGATTTTGAACTGCACTAAATTAGATTTAGTAGTAATGATAGCTGCGCGTTGGGTAGAATAAAGGTCGGCTGGCAAGGAAAACATGGAGTTATTGTCCAGTATATAGTCACAAATAAATAAATTGTATTTTGTGAGTATTTATTGGAATTCTTTACTGTTTTTATTGTGATTGACATAACGATGCTGTTCGTATTGCGCTTGATTTTAAATATTACATTATGGTCGCAGGAGTCTAGGCGCATTGTTATTGCTGAGATCCAACACATCACCTACAACGAAGTTCTTGCCCATCGTTCTCGGTAAAGAAGTTATGGAAAAATTCGGGTTGGTCCTCGAAAAAGAGGTAGGGTTTTTCATTTAACAAATAGTAAGGCTTTTGGTAAGTACCGTATGTGTGCCTTGCCTTTTGCTCAAAACAATAAGCTCGAGTCATAGATGCAGCGTTGGAAGAAGAATGTGATTTAACCCCGAACGTTGTATCCCTTCCTGTCTTAGGGTTACTGGGATGGCTACGACGAGAACATCAACCCGAACATCATAGACGCCTTTAGCGCTGCCGCTTTTAGGTTCGGACATTCACTGCTACCAACTGCTGTCGAAAGATGGAGTAAAGCTCACAAGTTCATTGGTAAGTGACAATCCTCCTTCAAGATGAAAACATCGGGGCTTTTGGTGGAACACTGCGGAAACAATTTTGTTGCAGCTTCAAAGAGGCTGTCGGACTTGATCAGGAGGCCCTACGATTTGTATCGCGCTGGAGTGATGGACGAGTATTTGATGGGGCTTATGAACCAAGTAGCTCAGGCCATGGACGATTCCATCACTCAAGAAGTCAGTATTCATGGACCTTTTGTAGAACCTATGCTGCTGAAGCACATCTTGGCAGAGGAGGTTAAACCGTTCGATGACTTCAGGTGACAAACCACTTGCTGAAGAAGCCTGGACACCACTTTGGTTTGGATTTGGTCGCATTCAACATGCAGCGAGGACGAGAATTTGGCGTTCCTGGCTACATGTACTTCAGGATACAAGCAAAACAACAAACCGCATCTAAATTCGCAAAATGAACATAACACTCTGAATAATTGAAATTATGTAAATAGGATGAATAATCTCATTTCATTCTGAATAAAAATAATTATTTAGGGCGAATAACGATAATATGCATCAAATGAGTTTATATGCAGATTAGGAGCATGAGACTGTAAGACCGAACAAAACATCACTGGGATTGTGCACATTATCTCGATTGTTTTTCTCACGTTTGCTTTGCTCACAATGTTTTCAGGAAATTCTGGCGGCCTGCCTGCATCCGAGGACTTTGAAGATCTCTTCGGCAGCATGCCGAACTCAACTGTCCACAGATACAGATCTATTTTCGAGTAAGTATCGTCTTTGATAACAGAAATCATGGGACACTTGTCCACACTCTTGTAACCTCCATTACTCATCTCCTGCGTATACAGAAGCACCATGGACGTCGATTTATGGTCTGGGGGCGTTTCCGAAAAACCGTTGCCAGGAAGTTTGATCGGACCCACGTTCGCTTGCGTTTATTGCGACTCAACTCAGCTACATCCGGCGAGGAGATAGGTTTCTGGTATGAGCTGCCCAATCAGCCGTCCTTCCTTCACACCAGGTGCTACTCCAATAACGAACCGTTCTATTTCTCTTCCTATTATCCCTCCTTTTTCGCTGTGCACTCATAAACAAACGGAATGACCTTCGACTGAATTATTTTCAGAACAACTTCAAGAGATCAGAAAAATCAAACTGTCCCTCGAGTACTCTGTGACAATACTGACCTTATCGACACATCCATGTCTACCCCATGGTGCTTCCTGACTATGAAATGTAAGTTTCCGCGAGTATATACTCATTCATGTGCCCCCAATGATATAATTTATTCAGCAAAACATTGTAATTATTCAACCAGCAATCACGAGTCCCGTGTAAGAGCGGAATCCCCCCAGCATAGACCTTTCGAAGTGGGCCGATTACAGTCCCTCAGGAGTAAGTAATAGTCAAGACTACATCTTTGGCAAAAAGTAGACTCCGCATCTCTTGACGTGAAACCGCTTCCTCCTCCTTTTGTACAAATGTATTCTTCGGCTTATCTCGCATAACTTCGTACCAATTCTCAATGCCATTATTTATTATTTATTCCTAATTGATGGAGGGAGAGCTATCAAAACTGAAACGTTCTTGTAAAAATTGCCATTTCGCTCTCCCACCACCCAACTGTACATAAAGTAGTCTGGTATGGCCTTCACTATGACATTTTCATCTGTTTTGAGCTTTATTATATTACAACATTTTCAAAGTTCTGAACAGAAAAAAAATGGGAAAATCGTATGCTAATTATTGTATAGTAATTCCCGCGGTATTCAGCATCAAAATTTCGATGAAATTTTGGATACCATAAATACATTGGCATTACTGGTTTTTAATAAGTCAAAGTCGTCAAGAATCAAGGGCTATTCGGGTGCTGATTTCACTTTTTACCCATACTTGCGCAACTTCTATTTCCGTTCAAAATAATTCAAAGGTTCCCGTAATGTTCCTGCAAACAGGTTTTCCTTGTGGTGTGAATAAAAGTTACCAATTTCATTCATAAACGACTTTACCTCACCCCATGTGAAGGTTCTTCCTAGTAATTTTTTCATCAAAACCATCTCTTATAGAATTTTGTAGCATTTTAATTCATATTAGATTTTATACTCTTGAATTTTATTTTTATAAACTGCTCATATCAAAGTTACCTGTGTATCTTTTCTATTTTGATTTGTATTTTCGACTTGGGTCCAAGTCGTTTTTGTACATTATGTATTTTAATGCAAAGTGCATGAACTTTGAAGCTTCATCAATACACGTGCATTTTATTAGCCTTGTGTTTCCTGCTTTTTCGAACCCGCTCCTGTGGTGTAATCCTGTAGGAGAAAACCTGCTCCGCCTAAGCAGCTATTTTGAACGTTCACCCACCTATGTCTCTATGAAGCTTTCAGCGGACCATGGTATAAGTTGATGTAAAAAGATGCCGACGCAGGAGATACATTTTGGAGTATGTACCAATCAGCTCACTGATCAGCAGCATTGTAAATACCTACGCCAATTGAACTGCAGCAATTTCGCAGCACCGGTAGGTACACACACCAACGTATTAATATGAGTAGACTTAGTCGGCGTTTAGCTTTCTCCGCTTCTTGTCACACACTATGAAGAATTTCAGTTGAACTTAGTAGCAACGACAGGGGAATGAAGGTTCAGATTTTACACTGTACGTTGGCAGTACTCGTAGAACTCCTCTACTCTGGGTATGGTGCGTGTATTGCATGATAATTATTTATATGGCACATAATTAGACATCTACCGCTAACTTTTTTACCCATATTGATTAACAGTTTTTGGTTTGAAACAGGTCCTGGAATCTGGCGTTACCACGCAAGACACTCATCGTGAAGAAGAGCAGGATGATGGTTATGACCACAACGAAAACCCAGGAGAAAACGAGGGCCATGGTGAATTCGGTACTGTCTTAGAAGCTGATGATGAAGAAACGTTAGGTACGCATCGCCCAAGCGAAGACGTAGCGTTCGGACAAGAAAATAAAACAGAATCATCCGGAGAAGAGCAAAATGTGGCAAGCAGCGCAATCGGCCGAGGGGAGATGACTCGCGTCACTCTTCTGAAAACATTCAAGAACACCAAAGTGTATATCCCTGTAGTGGTACCACAAAAAATAGTGAAGCAGCGTAGCAACAAGACGGAGGAGGTCAAGGGTGAGAGAGGACCATCCAAAAATATTCCAGTGACGTCAGTAGTTCAGGCGTCGTCAAAATTGTCGGTAAGGAATACCTCAGTCAAACCTTTGAAATATGATGAAAATTTTACGATTTTAGTAGCAAAGAGAAATAAAGTTGTTGAAGCTGAAAAAGGCAATTCGACTGCCGTAAATCAAACGGTGTCCAAGAGGGCGAAAAGAGGAAGTCCATATCGGTATGACAGCAGTGATGATGACCGAGATTATCAATCGAAAGAGTCTGGTGAATATGGTGGGAGTAGTACTAGAATGCAAGAAGCCGATCATGAATACGACGGAGATTACGAATACGTGAAGAATACGGATGACGACAGGAGCGGTGAGTCCGAGTCAGACGATGACCATTCTGGAATTGGCAGCTACGATTCCACACCGTCGTACGAGGACGATACTGGAAATTATGACTCCGGCCCATCAGCTCCTGACGCATACGACATTCATGGTTACCGGGGGGATGAACAGAAAACAACTCAATGGCCGCCGTCACGGGTGCAGCCAGCCTATGCTTTGGCGGAAGGACAGACTCCAGCGCCGCACATGAAATCCCGTCGACCGCAGACATTCAAACAGCCCTTGAGAAACTACGGCTATGGACACCATAAACACCCAGGTGGTGCAGTATCTTCCAGTAACTTCAACATGGGTGGCGACGAACACCACCATCATCACTTCTACGACAAACTGAAGGAATCGCACGAGAACAAACCAAAATATTACCACCACACCACCAAATTCCTTATCCCTCCTGAAATTTACAGAAAATACCCCGGCAAACATAAGCACTTCGCCATCCTCCCCTGGTGCCTTATTGTTCTTAAGACCTTTAATGGCCTCAACTACTTCTGTAGGGTGGGGGGGTATTAATACCTCGTCTCCCTATCAACATAGGCTGAACATCCTCGGTACCATCTGTGTGCTCACTGCCCGTCACATTAAGCAGCTCCCGAAAGTATTGGGCCCAACGGTCCAACACCTGCTCCCGGCTCCCAAGGAAGTTTCCTTCTTTGTCCTTACAGAACACTGCTCGCGGCTGAAACCCCTTCTTAATATCTTTAGTCGCCGGTAAAACTTCCTTGAGTTAGGTAGCTCAGCGGCTTCAGCCAACTCCTCTATCTCCCTCTTTTCATGTGCCTCTTCTTTCTACGGCAGACACGGTCTGCCTCCCTTCTTTTACGTCTATATCTTCTTGTGGAGGCTCTTGTGTTTTGCCATCATTCGAATTCTTGCTTCATTCCTTGACAACTTTCAGTGCGCATTCCTCTCATACCATTCCTCCCGCCGCTGTGGTTGTCGTTCACCCAGTATCTCTCTGCAGCAGCATGCAGAGCTGCTTTTAGCCTGCCCCATTTTCTGGGATACTTGCATTCTGTGGGATCGGGTTTCTGTCAGTATTGCCCCATTTTTCGCCATAATCCTCGCCACCCTCTCATCAGCCTTCCAATTTGGCATCATCAAACCTGGTTACACCAGAACTTGATCTAGTCTGTCTGTGACAGGCCAGTCGCCCATGCCTAACTTCACTCGGACAAGATAGTGGTCAGAGTCGGATCTGCCATCTGCAGCTATCACTTCGAGGATGTCTGATGCATGCTTCGGTCGATAAGACGTGGTCGATCTGGTTCTCCGTAACCCCATCCGGGGAGTGCCAGGTGGCTTTCCTTTATTACGGCGCTGCAGCCACGTACTTTTAACCACCATGTCATTAGCAATTGCCATATCGATAAGCGTTCTCATTATCGTTTGAGATGGCATGGAGGCTTTCTTTCCCAACCGGTGCTCCGATAGATTTCCTCCCTGCCTAACTTGGCATTGAAGTCCCCATCAGGATCCGGTGTCGTGGTGAGGAATGGCATTCATCTCTCTCTCCAGGGTCTCGTAGAACACGTCTTTAGCTTCCTCTTCAGCCTCCTCCGTAGGGGCATAAGCACAGACGAAAGGATATTGAAGAAAGCGGGCCCTCATTCTCAGAGTACAGAGCCTCTCATTAAATGGGCTTAAAGTCCAGCACAAAGGGCTTAAACTTGTGTGTCCACCAGAAAGCCTGTCCCTCCTGTCCCCTGACTGCACCGCTATGAAAGAGTGTATGATTCCCACTGCGCAGGATCCCGTTCTCTCTCCACCTCAGTTCCTGAATAGCCGCGATTCCAACCTATTCTTAGTCAACTCATCCTCAAGCCACGGAGAGCCCCCGCTTTTGCGAGTGTGGGACATTCCAGGTCGCCAAATATATGTCTCGTTCCGTTTGTTTCGTCCATTTTCATGCCTAGGTCCAATGCCATGTAGATCTGCCGGTGGTTTGTGTTGCTTGTTGGTTCCGAAACGTTGTTAGTTTTTCCGGGATGGAGTTGTTAGCCCCTGCCCAACCCCCAACCTGGAGGGCCAGGAGACTTTTATATCGAGGTTCCCTCTCCTCTAGGACAGCTGCCTTAACCACGGCTCAAAGACCCTGTCCTGACTGGGCATGAAATGCTTTTGAATGGCGGCATTTCTCGCCATGTCACAGCCTCGTCGTAATGCACCGTGGTATTTGATGAGCCCTGCCCCTATGCCATGGAGATAGGCCTCCAGCACTGATGATGGCTGCCCGCATCGGTCCGGGACTGCTTATTCAGGTTTCCCCTATTCGCAGCTGTTCCACCATATCTGGTGGAGCATTCACTATCCGCCACCTGTGACCCGCCCCAGTAGCTGAGGCTCGCCTTGGGAGGAAAATAATAGGAATCAGATTTATCAAGAAATACTCGCGAGTAAAATATGATTCTACCCCGCATTACGGCGACAAGGATTAATCAACCCTTGTGGAAAAACTTGAAGCCTCTAGGTTGGTTATTCCTTGAATCAACCTATGATTTCATGCAAAAGGTGTTCTCCCATTTAAAATGTGTTTATTGAAAAATGGATTTTAGGCGATCTAGGCGAGTGGGGTGTCATTTTCCACTGACTTTTGGACGCTGAATCGATTGAAATGAGACTCCATGCGCCTGGTCCGAGGGATAACCAATCCCTGTGTAAGAATTTGTGGCGTTTTGATCGAGTATACGGTTAAATTTTGGCACCAATTGGAGAATATGGGCTTATTATTCAAGGAATAATACACCAGCATGACCATAGGAGTATGTGAGTACGTCTAATAGATGATATATTCGATAAAATGCCAAGAAAAACAGTTCATTTTATATATTATTTCCGGCTGGAGCATTTCTACGATTCAACCGGACGCTGACTTTGAACCATCAAACTCCCCTGTCAGTAAAGTGATACAATTCATTCTACCATTTAAATTAATTGATTACTATTCATAGCAGTTTCTCGTATATTTCCAACGGAGATTGTAGGGTCCAAAATGGTACCGGGCATTGATGGGGGGAAGGCTAGAACGTGATGATCCGGCGATCCAGGAGGGTAGTTATTAAACGGAAATTGGAACGGAATGAGCAATCACTGACCGATGAAGGACATTTACCTAACGTTTGTACCATCGGAACCTTCATAAAATACCTCTCTGAGCTTATCTCATTGTATTGGGTAGTTTCATACTGATAGCAGTAAAAGCAGTTTATCATTTATCGTATCAATCATTCAAATGCCAAGTAATGTAAGCACAGGGAACGTTGATGTAAATTAAAAAAAAATAATAATAAAAATAAAAATATCACCCGATAAAATGATGGTTTTGAATCTCGGAAACGTATCACGCGCGCCTTTTCTAAATACATTTTTGATAAGATGTCTTGGGGAACCGCCGTTCAAACCTCTTAACGTAATTTAAAGCCACCGACAAATATCTGGGTAACCGTCGAAGCCTCTAAACCACTGTCGTGTCGGTAATTGGAAAACCTCCATCGCGTCGCATCATTTCGCGTGAATGCTTCTCGCCCTGCGAGCAATTTTCGAGGGATTTCGATTTCGGTCGCAAAGTGGGGTGGATAAGAGACCGGTGGGGAAAAAGTCGCGAAAAATTAGTTATCGTTGAGAAAAAGAAGGGAATCGCAGTTTTAGAAATCTGAATAATTCATCCAGCTACGGAATCATTATCGTGTTTCAATATTATAGATTAATTGTGCACTTTTTCTACCGCGAAGAGTCTGATACAAGATCCCAATCCAAAACGACACGACTGTTGACGAATTAGAAGCATCCTAAAGCTACTCATACGAAATAACGCATAATTTTCATGACCCAAATTCAGTAAATACTGACGGAAATTTCGATCAGCTTGATCCATGTATTCAAGCTGAATGTGGGTGCGTTCATTGTGAAACACAAACTCCTTTCTAAGTGGTATTCTGAGTAAAATTTAGATAAATGAATAGTGCTATGTAGTACGGATATACATTCTCATCATTCTCGTAATGGGTATTGCATCAGTTCGTTTAAATACCAAAAATAACTGGAAATAATTCTGTTGATGGGGGTCGTGAGTAGTGAGAAATTGTATGTTCTGCATACAACATACTGTCGTGCCTTTTTGGTTGGTTATTCCTTGAATGGGGTGCCTAGATCATATATGAAATCCCAAAAATTGAGTTTCAAAAAACACCTTTTTACCCACAACCTCCACAAATTCCGTTCGAATGAATAGATTCGAGGATCAACTTGAGCCGGAAAGAAGTTCCTTACCAAAATTTGAGATGTTTAGAAAAATTTTTAATATCAAAGCGCTAAAAAACGACGTACGGAAGAAAATTTCGGTTTTAGTGTATTATTATTAAAATTATAACCTATGTTTCAGGAAATGAATAACAATAAAGTACGTAATATAGCGATGATGGCAGCATTCTGGAAAGTGGAGATGAAAACGTCAACTCCGACCACTTTATACCACCTATAAACAACCGCATTGATTGTCGAGATAGGGGAGTTTATTGGCTGAAATAACAAATTAGTGAATAAACAGTCAACCTTGATGTTGAGTGTCGAAGGGTTATCGAAAGTTTAGAAGGCTGACAATCGTCTGAATTATTTATTGTAATCAAAATTGTAAGGACAATTGAACAAGTGGTGTCGGGAGAAAACTGGCGTGTATAGAATCTTCAATATTTATAAGGAATAACTAATATTATTCTCATTCTGTTCATGGGAAGTGCTCTGGCGGCTGCGTAGAGAACAAGAGCGGCAAATTTGAATCTGAATCGTACATACATAATACTTGAATATACACTCTGTGTGTCTCAAGGTGTTAATATTGTAGAACTGTCCTGGCGCAAGACGGACAAATGTGGTCTTTATAAGACCCAGCTTTCCTCAAACTTTAACTGAAAAGTAATTTATCCGGTTTCCCACCTGACATAAGACAGCTTAGCGAGGACTGTATTTGTATATTGTAATTTAACGGAACGTATAAAACTGTTGTGGACCCCATTTTCTGGCAGTTTCTCAAAATTGTTGCATTTGAAATTGTTAATACTTTCAGTAAGCTGACGACAAAAAACCATTTCACCAGGAACGAAGCACCGCGAAACTGTAATTTCTGTACAGAATACCGACTTCCAATGAGGAACAAATAAATAAAATCTTGTTTTGTCTCATTATAACCCTCTCTTTTCAAGCTTGAGGTCGATCGCTCCGATTTGTTCATTTTTTTGAGTCCAAGGTGGGTCGGATTCAAAAACCATGATCTCCAACACCGTTCACGCCTCTTTAGAAGTACAAAATTTATGGAAAATCCATCATTTTGATTTTTTGCCTCCTTTTGCTACCTAACCTGGCCCCAGGGAAACCATCCCGTGTTATGTCACATTTGCACAACTCAATTGTGGTATTCACTGCTGTGAACGTGTGACGTCACATGAATTCCATTAAAATTACAGCGGTTGATTATCAGGAGCATGGAGACTCATTCCAATCGATTTAAAATGATACCCCACACGCCTAAGTAGCAGAAATCTGAAAAACCCACGTTCAAAATAGGTAGATTGATACCCATTTTGACCGATAACCTCTTCCGGTGGGTGCCAATCGTTCTGAAACCCGTCTCATTGGATTCAGCGTCCAAAATTCTGTCAAAAATGATACCCTCATACGTCTAGATCTCCGACAATCTCACTTTTCAAAAAACACATTTTGACCCCTACTCCCCCGCAATTGATTTGATCGGGCTGAAATGTTTCAAAGACCAACTAGAACGAATATTTCATAGTTTTGGACTATTTTTAACTACTTAACAAAATTGGCGTAGACAGACATTAGCTTATTTGGATTTAGACACCATGATACGGCCAGAACAAAATTTTGGACCGAATCGAAATTCAAGGAATAACCAACCAAAAATGACGTCTAGTGGCTAAAGCCAAGGTAAATTTTTTGACGAAAATACCGATATGTTGTATGCCCAATGTACTTCCACTGAGATTCCACCATTGTTTGAAACGTGATTACTTATTACACCCCATTAGACATACTTATTTAGAATTATCTATTCACTTCATAATCTACTTGCAATGCAAATCTATTCAATCTATGAATAACTATTGAAGCAACATACATAAGACAACTAAAGAATACCGTAGGCCACGGACATTCAGGCAACATGCGTTAGTTACGGTGGACAGCCACCAGGATTGCTACAAAACATGATGAATGTTTTTTACATTGAGTGAACCTTATGTCTGAGTGTATTTTGAGGAACAGTGTGACATTGTGACACCACACTTATCATATATGTCAATTTGGAAAGTATTTTTGATTCCGCACAGACGTCGCAGGTTGGGAAATACGGAAGGTAAAGAAACGGAATGATATCCGAGTATTCTTGAACGAAGGGAATATAATGTAGACGGTGTAGATGTTTTTTCACGCGTACTATAATAAAACACGAACGTACACCGCCACGTTGGGGAATTGTGAAGACCGTGCTCATTATTTCTCTCGCTTGACAGCCGACACCATTGTAATGCAAATCGTTCTATTTCTCGTATACGCGAAGCCTTATTTTTTTCCCACCTTTGCATATAACCCATCTCTTATGCGCGTTTCTATAGAACGGGATGAATATCTAAAAACTCTCTTTTTCCTGTTCTTCGTAGCGTACAGTGCTCGAGGCGGGCGTTGATTTTATTTTCAAATTGTGGAATCTTTTTGCGAAGCCGGAAAATGTCAACCTCAATTTTATCGACTTCGACACATTCGAAGTAGGTAAATAAATACTCATTTTGACCCAAAACCTCTTCCAGTGGGCGCAAATTGTTCCCAGCTCATTGGATTCAGCATCCAAAATTTAGTCGAAAATGATACCTCACACGCCTAGGTACCTGAAATCTCGAAAATCCGTTTTTCAAAATACACATTTTGACCCCTAGCCGCCCCTCTCCCCCAAATTTGGTCCGTTCGGGTGAAAATAAAATTTGAGTCCTGAGTCCTTCTTCCAATGGGAAGTAAATGTACGATTATCTTCAGGAACACATTTAGTTATTGATTGAGAATATCAACTAGATCTTAAAAGGGTTTAGTTTTTTGAAATTGGATCTCAAATTTTCATATTAAGTGAACGGAGTGATATAAAAAGAGTAAAAATTTGTGGTATAAATCACTCTTTTCAGCTTAGTTTGATCAAATCCGTATTATAGTAAAATTTGTTTATCACAATGTTATATTCAAAATCGGCTGATAAATCGTAAGTACCTCGTAGAACAAGACAGCAAATTTCTCAACAATGAATTATTGAGGAGCTGATTGAAAAAATTGTGAAATCAACAGGTTTTTGAACGAATTTGAATCATACAAAGGCTTCTAAAGCGTAAACATGATCATCTTTTGGAACCAGCGGACTTCAATAAATAAACATATCACGATCTATGTTAAATTAGCAGGAATGTTTTTCAGTATTATAGCCTTGGCTCATTCATTTTCATTAACTCCATTTAAGACGAAAGTAACCTATTCTCACCTTAAGGTCAGCACAGGTCAAATTTATTTATGGCGTCTCGTGTTCCAATCTGGATTTTGACGTGGAAGTAGGTAGATTTCGATATGACTCGTGTCAAAAACCCATTTGCAAACATCCGTCCTACTGAATCGCCTATTTTCACAAAGGTTCATGTCCATCATCGTCAATCTAGACAGTTTATGAATGTTTAATTTTCAAACTGACACTAAAAGTGGGTTGCCAATCATGGGATTTAGGTATCTACGAAGTGGATCCTTCGATCTCATCTCGTACTAGTTGGCGATGGAATGATTTTAAACGTGAAGGGGTAGGTCTCAATTGACTGAATAGAGCACGCATCTGACGGGAAGAAGAATTACAATGAAGAAAGTGGGATAATAAATTTGTAACGTAATCAAAAAGGACAGTAGAAGTTTCTTTATTTTTGTTGTTGTTAAGGATGGCGTGGAGGGGGGTTCCCGATCGGACCTGATCGGCAAAAGGGTGGAATTCATCACCAACCATTCCATTCAGATCTTGATGTGATCAATGAAAGTCTGAAAGCGGGGAAGTTCTGTGTTCGGATTTCCTGATCATCGGAGCTTCCAGTTTCCGATCCGCCAACTGAATACACTTCGGAGAATGTTATCGAGTTGTAGAGGTTGGAATGAGAATAGTGTTTGGAGGTTTCGAGGAAAAGGCGCTATTTTAAGTCAACCTCATCATCGTCGGCGGTATTTCATTCAGCGACCTTGCGGATTACATCCGACCCAGTTCACCGCTCCCGAACCGCCCGACTAAAAAGAAGAACGCACTTACTGCGGAAATGATTGAAAGGATCGTGTTGCATTGGAAAAACAAAACAAACAATTTTTAGAAGCGAATGATGTTGATGTGTATGAGAATGTATGTGGTTCGTGGGTGATAAATGCGTATGGGAAAGAAGAGGGGAATATATGGAATCATCGCGCATTTGAATTCTATATGATATTACAAATAGAAAATAATTTTTTCGAAAATTCCAAAATTGTATTTGGTTGGTTTTTTCATGAATAATCTATTTGTGTAATCATGCCCATTGAGAGGCCAACCAAAAATTTGACAGTATAATGTCTTGATCGAAAACGCAGCGCATTCTTCAACAACGGTTTATTTATTCCTTGGAGCTAGATTAAAAGGGAAACATTGATGGGCTGATGTGGTCCCAGATTCGTTACAATCGATTCAGCGTTCAAAATTTAGTGGAAAATGATACCCCACACGACTAGGTACCTAAAAAACTCGAAACCCCACATTCGAAATGGGTAGATGACCCATTTTGACCCATACCACCCTGCAGTGGGTGCCAATCGCCCCAAGACCTATCTCAAGGGATTCAGCGCGCCAAAATTTAATGAAAAATGATACCCCACATGCCTAGTTCCCAAAAGTCCCGAAAATCGAGTTACAAAAAATATTTTGATCCTAGTTCACCTGTCAAAAAATATTCGGCTGATCGTACTGAATCATTTTGATATGTTTCTGACTCTAGTTGGTTCCCGAAAAGTTTCAACCCGATTACCAAATTTTGGGGGTATGAGTTGAAATGTGTTTTTTGAACGTATACAATTTTTGAGATTTTTGGCAATTTAGGCATTTGGGGTATTCTATTACCACTAAATTTTGGATACATGAGATAGAATAGCATTTAACGAGGAGGTTCCTATGAAAGAATCACCTTTAGTGCTTTTGAAATCTTCCTCGACACATTCCGTGCGGAGGTGGTTAAATTACCATCTCAAGCCGTAGGTTTGGTTTCTGAGGTCACAGGGAACGGATAGGTTCCATGGAAATATCTCGTGAGGTCCAATCCAGTACCGTATGAATTCAGTATCATGAAATACCTTGTAGAAACCTCATGTATACCTATGAAGACCGTTTACGGATCGGACATTTAGACTGTCTGCAATGTACATGGACATAAGCGTCCAAATAGTTGGATTTTTCAGATTATAAAAATTTAATCAATTTATTCTGTGAAATGAATATTTTCAAGGGTGGTAATAAGTACATAAATATAATTCTGGCTGCCGAATTTGATTTTCCATTATTCACTTTAATTGTCTAAGGCGTGGTAATACTTCTATGTCCATAGGGGAGGATGAGCTGGTTATGCAAACCTGCAATGAACCACTCTTGAACAACAACCGTTGTTGTTCAAGAGTGGTTACGGGCGTAGTAACATCACCACGTATTTGAAGACGTGAAATTACAAAGCCCGTACAATCGTGTGGATCGCATAGAAGGCAACGCGTAGAATTAGGTTATAGGTTAAGAAAATCAATTTCTCCAGTAAACTTCACTGAAGTCTCTGACGAGATAAATAGTTTGCGATTGACCAAGACCAGGAGCATGGAGGCTAATTTAAAAATATATTCAGCGTCCATAACCACTTCCGGTGGGCTCCAATCGAACTGTCTTATGTGATTCAACGTACAAAATTCAGTGGAAAACGATACCCCACATGCCTAAGGCCGGGTACACACGTTGAGGATTACGGAGAGGATTCCGGAGAGGTATTCTTCTGAGGAAAACCTCTGAGGCGGCCGGAGCATCCACACGTAGGGGAAAACCTCAGAGGCGGCCGGGGCGAAAAACAAAAATCAAAAAATCTGCTAATTCTTACACACGGGTTGGTTATTCCTCGAATGGGGGAAACAGTGGGTGTGGCGGGTCCCAGACCCATTCCAATCGATACAGGGTCCAAAATTTAGTGGAATATGGTACCCCACACGCCTAGGCACCAGAAATCCTGACACACACAAAATGGGTGGATACATACCCATTTTGACCCATAACTTCTTCCGGTGGGTGCCAATCGTTCTGGGACACACATCATTGAATTCAGCGTCCAAACTTTAGTGGAAAATGATACCCCACACGCCTAGGTAGCAGAAATCCCGAAAACACATATCCAAAATGGGTAATATATACCCAATTTGACCCATAACTTCTTCCAGTGGGTGCCGATCGTTCTGGGACCCATTTAATTGGATTCAGCGTCCTAAATTTAGTGGAAAACTATACCCCACACGCCTAGGTAGCAGAAATCCCGAAAACACATATTCAAAATGGGTAATATATACCCAATTTGACCCATAACTTCTTCCAGTGGGTGCCAATCGTTCTGGGACCCATCTAATTGGAATCAGCGTCCAAAATTTAGTGGAAAATTATACCCCACACGCCTAGGTAGCAGAAATCCCGAAAACACATATTCAAAATGGGTAATAAATACCCAATTTGACCCATAACTTCTTCCAGTGGGTGCCAATCGTTCTGGGACTCGTTTCATTGGATTCAGCGTCCAAAATTTAGTGGTAAATGACACCCTACTCGCTTAGATCGCCCAAAATCTCGAAAATCCATTTTTCAAAAAACACATTTTGACCCCTACCCCCCCCCCCCCCCCAAATTTGGTCCGATCGGGCTGAAAAGTTTCGAGGACCCGTCTCGTGCTGAGCTACGACGACTGTGACAATACTCGAGCGATACCTACGACGTTGAGGCCAACCGATCACCTCATCCACACGTGAGGGAAGGGGTTCAGTTCCGAGAACGGGAACCTCGGCCTCAGGTGGCCTTTCTAAAAATTGGAAAGGCCTGGCGGCCTGTATAGTCCGCCTCAACTGAAGGCCTCGACCCGTCCACACGGTCCGTCGGCCGGAGAGGTTGCCCTCAACGGGGAATCCTCTCCAGAATCCTCAACGTGTGTACCCGGTCTAAGTCGTCGAACATGGAGAAAATGGGGGAAACAATGGACCACACCCATGGTAGTGGACCCATTCCAATCGATTCAGGGTCAAAAATTTAGTGGAAACAGAATACCCCACTCGCCTAGATCGCCAAAAATCTCAATAATCCATTTTTCAGAAAACACATTTTGACCCCTACCTCCCCCAAATTTGGTCTGATTTTGTTGAAAAGTTCCGAGGACCAACTAAAGTCAAAAACGGGTACCTGACCAAAATATCAGATTTTTAGAATATTTTCTACAACCAATAACGGCGCGGAAGGCGGACGGACATTTGACTTTTTTGATCTACACACCTTGAAACGCCCAGGAAAAATTTTTGGGCCGTATCGGAGAGATTGACCTTTTGCAGGAAGACATAGGTTGATTATTCAAGGAATAACCAACCAAAAGGAGGACTATTTCATATATATTGACGAAGGGCATGTCGGTCTATTAGGTGGAGTAAGGGGGTTTCTACAAGAAAATTGACTTGTTTAAATCAAAATACACGGCGAGCATCAGCGTTTTCAAAACAAACAGCGGTATCTGACCAATATTTCCGGATTTCTCGATCCGCGTAGGGAGGAAACACGCTGCCCCGAGCGTGTTGACGTCATCCCTTTCTTGATAGGCCCCGCGAATTCTTATCGTCCCGAGTGAACTAAGAATGAACGAGAAATGCTGGCTCGCTGCCTGACCTCGTTAGAATGACAGTGTTTCACCCGGTCCGATGACCAGGGTGGCCCGATGCAGTCCATTCATGCAGGAAGAACAAAAATAATTGTATCCGAGCAGTAATGAGTATACTACAGCTTACACTTTTTTAACTTGGTTGAATGATTAGAAAAAGTCGTGTCAATATATCCAACAACCGGAAAATGACAAATAATATGTCAAAAACTGTCAAAATATGTGTATTTATTAACACGTTGGCCCAAACTGTTCCCATGGCCATTTTAAACTATAGTTTACGTTACTGATTGTTATTTAGAGGATATTCGTAATCTTGTACAACTCTCAATATGTTCAAATTGTCGGTTATTCTCACTGTTGGAGGTATTCCAGTGCTCCTGGGAATTGCTGTGGGTATTCCACGAGGTTGTGGGATAGCATTACCCTGAGGGACGCTTTCAGCTCAGAGTCTGCGCCGTTTTTGGTAGTAGAAAATTTTCTAAAAATCTGAAATTTGGGTCAGGGGTCTGTTCCCGGCCTAGGACGGTCCTCGAATCTTTTCAGCCCGATCGGACCAAATTAGGGCGCGGTAGGGGTCAAAATGTGATTTTTTTAAAATGGATTTTCGAGATTTTTCATCCCCATTTCCCTCTTGTTGAAGAAATGAGCCTCCATGCGCCTGGTCCGAGTAATAACTAACCCGTGTGTAAGAATTTACAGCGTTTGAATATGTGCTCTCGAGATTTTCGGTACCTGGGCGTGTGGGGTATTATTTTCCCCTAAATTCTGGATCCTGAACCGATTGGAATGGGTCTGGGACCTGCCACACCCTTCTGTTTCCCCCATTTTCCCCATGTTGAAGAAATGAATCTCCATGTGCCTGGTCCGAGAATAACCAACCCGTGCATAAGAATTTGCAGCGTTTCAATTTATTTTGGAGATGCTCTTTCTAAGTGGTCAGCGTCAATCGGTCTGGGACCCATCTCAATAAATTCAGCGTCAGACATTTAGTGGAAAATGTTACCCTACATGCCCATTAGCCAAAAAGTCCCCAAACCGAGTTTCATGAAAAAGTTTTTTTTCAACCATAAACCCAAAATTTATATTACTGAAAATTTATATGATACACATCATGTGTGACGTAATTACAGGAGAGTATTTGTCTGTTGTGTAGTAACACTTTTCAAAGCCATGTGGGAGACGTAACAGCTAAAAGGCCTCAGTCAGGTACAAGGTAGTACATCTGACCTGACCCCCACCCTGCATCAAGGTCAACCTCTCATAACGGTTCGCCCTTCTCCCTCAACAATGCAGCTCACACCAGTGCAGTGACCCTCCACTCAGTTTACCACAACGTTACTAGTGAACCGCGCATGGTGATTGACTCTATCTTCATTGGACTCTCCGAAGATCCTACATTTTTGAGGTTTTGCATGTTCAGAAGTTTATTTATTTCACATCATAAATACTGATCACATAAGAAGGTTGCATTGTGTTCATATTCAGACTGGGGTTCTGAAGCCAAGACCAAGTCAAGATCAACGTTTCTGGTTTTATGAAAGGAAGGAGAAGCAAAAACATCACAAAAATGTCCACAACCACAAAACCATACACTTGTTATCATTGTGACTATAGAGCTACTAGGAAAGGAACCTTGGAAATCCACATGTTTACTCACACAGGAGCCAAACCATATCATTGTGATCAGTGTGATTACAGAGCTGCGCAGGTAGGGAACCTGAAAAGGCACATGAGTACTCACACAGGCGCCAAACCATATGCTTGTAATCAGTGTGACTACACAGCTGCACAGGCAGGGACCCTAAAAAGCCACATGAGTACTCACACAGGCGCCAAACCATATGCTTGTAGTCAGTGTGACTACACAGCTGCACAGGCAGGGACCCTGAAAAGCCACATGAGTACTCACACAGGAGCTAAACCATACGCGTGTGATCATTGTGAGTACAGAGCTGCGCGTGCAGGGACCCTAAAAAGCCACATGAGTACTCATCACAGGCGCCAAACCATATGCTTGTAATCAGTGTGACTACACAGCTGCACAGGCAGGGACCCTGAAAAGCCACATGAGTACTCACACAGGCGCCAAACCATACGCGTGTGATCATTGTGAGTACAGAGCTGCGCGTGCAGGGGACCTGAGAAGGCACTTAAGTACTCACACAGGCACCAAACCATATCATTGTGATCAGTGTAACTACACAGCTGCACAGGCAGGGAACCTAAAAAGCCACATGAGTACTCACACAGGCGCCAGACCATACGCGTGTGATCATTGTGACTACAGAGCTGCGCGTGCAGGGGACCTGAGAAGTCACTTCAGAGCACGCCATAGCCCGTGAAGTGTGCTTGTGATCAGGAATGGCTTCCTGAGCAACAAGGACTTATTTTGAAGACTCATTTAATTTATGGACGTTACAAATAAATTCATCCTGAATTTTTATGTTGTTTTAATATTTTCATTGTATAATGAAGTTATTTCAAATATGATAAATAACAAGTGGCTTATAAAATAAATCTTTCTAAGGTAAAACCGATTTCTGCCCTTCTCTCCCCGTTTCCATCTGAACAACATGAAGCGTAAACTGACAAATTTTTTGGAAAATTGGTGAGGTTGACATACTGTATACTTTTTATATTATTACTGCTACAGGGAGCTAACTCTACCTAATCTCCTGCTAGATGGACGTTCGTCAAAATACTTCCAAGCTGGAAAAAAATGAATTAATAATAATCACGTAAATAAAATAATCTTGCTCCAAGGAATAATCAACCTCAGTGGAAGAATTCGCTGCGTTTCAAACTCGATCTCGAGATAGCTGGCCCATTTTCAATGACTCTGCAACTACCATAATTTGAAATTCGACGTGGATCTGCGTTTAGAAATGGTTGCTCCCACTTTACTAGGTTTTACTACTCATTAAAATACCTAATTGGCATTTTCACGACTAATTGGCAGGTTTTTCATGTCAAATCGGAGGATGACAGAAGTACGAGTACACTATTTAATTCTGGCAAATCGATAACAACAAATTAGTGAGAGAAACGTAACATTTAAGAATGAATCAAATAAACGGAAAAGAATGAAAAAAATGTTCAACGTCTCTCTCTGCAACAGTGGTTGTCAGGACTCAGGTGTGTGAGACGAACCAACAAGGCCAAACAATGGCATTAGGAACAAATTGTTGAAATGTCTTCGCCATGTGTTCTACGAAGTAGATATTTTTAGAATCTACGCTGGCTACCGTTGCAGTGTTCAAAACTACATTATGTGGACTACCCATTTCCGTCAACCTTTCAAACTTCGATCGCTCCGTTCAAAATGGTTTCGACTGATTTTGGTTGGTTATTCCTAGAATAATCAACCTATGTTTTCATGCAAAAAGTCAATCTTTCCGATTCCGCCCAAACATTTTTTCTGGGCGTGTCAATGTGTAGATCAAAAATGCTTTGGTGGTAGACAATTTTATAAAAATCAGAAATTATGGTCAGGGACCCGTTTCCGGCTATTGTTGGTCCTTGAAACGTTTCAGCCCGATCGGACCAAATTTTGGGCAGGGTCGGGGTCAAAATGTGTATTTCCAAGAATGGATTTTCGAGATTTTTGGCAATCAAAGCGTGTGGGGTATACATTTTTCACGAAACTTTGGGCGCTGAATCGAGTGAAATGGATCCCAGAACGACTGGCACCCACTGGAAGAAGTTATGGGTCAAATTGGGTATCTATTACCCATTTTGAATATGTATTTTTGGGATTTCTGATACCTAGGCGTGTGGGGTATCATTTCCCACTAAATTTTGGACCGTGAATCGATTGGAATCGGTCCGGGACCCACTACACCCACTGTTTTCCCCATGATGAAGAAATGAGTCTCCACGCGCCTGGTCCGAGGAATAACCAACCCCTGTGTAAGAATTTGCAGCGTTTTTTGACCCAAACACCATGAAACGTCGAAAAAATTTGAGCCGAATCGGAGAGGTTGACCATTTGCATGGAAACAGGTTGATTATTCATGGAATAACCAACCAAAAACAGATCAGTCTACAGATGATTCGTACATGAGACAACCATGAAATACTGTAGACCACAGACATATTGGCAAGAAGTTGCATCAGTTATGGTGGCCAGCCACCAGGATCGCTGCATACTATGGGGGCAGTTTTTTGACGTTGAGTGGAGCATCTGTCCAAGTAAAGTAAAGTAAGCAAGGATTTTCACCTTGGATTTTCGTTTGACTACCTGTGTCAGGGGTCGTAGACGTCGTCAGCCGTCCTCCTAAGAGGATCGTTAATAATTGATCTAATGATTTCGCTCGTGGCTACTTATTGCCTCACCACCGTGAAGAAGACGAATATGGGGGTCAAAACTAACTGTTGCTCTATACAGGATTCGAACCCTGGTCACTCGGATTACCAAACCAACCCTCGTCTAAGCCCAAGTGTATTCAGTGAGACTACCTTCACCAACTAAGCTCCTTGATATATTTTTTTGACATGTGACCTCCGTTTTCATACTACTAGGAAGTCATTGTTTGGTTCATCACCTGCTTCCTCAGTTTACTACCGAGTTTGTGTCCTCCTCCTGATCTTATCACTGGCGTATTCTTCTTATTTCGTATGAAGGGAGAGCAAATTCAAATACCTCGAAGAAAAGGATGGAGAGAAATTGAGATTCAATCGGGAAATCCGCAGTGCACGTAGTGACGAAACGAGTAGCGAAGGATTGAAAAAGGCGCCCTAGTGAGACGTCCGAATTCGGATTTCTATTCGTGAGATCTCTAGTTCGACGGGCCCCCATACAATAGCCATATTTATCTCGCTTTCCTCCGCACAGGACGCCATTCGGAAAGCTCACCCTAATACCGTATTGTCCGATCGAGATCTGAGGAGATCTGTATCGTCAAAGGGTGTTTCCCATTGTGCTCGGACCTGACCCGAGCGCAGGAATAGATTGGAAAGCTTTCAATGATCTCTCAGACGCTGGCGTGCGTGTACCTATTTCAGGAAGATTACTTCTCAAGCAGGGGATTTATCGTGATTAGGCGTCGGAATTAGCGGGAAGGCTGGCAGAAGCTCAGAGGAACCTTTGATCGATCTTGTTCAAGGCTGTAAGGACCCGCCAAGCAGCTTCTCGGTTACAGCGCACCCCCGAGAGAACAAAAACGGACTTCACTAAGGTGAATGGAGATGACTCCAGGCCTTTCATTCATTATATACGAGCTTAAGAAGGACCGAGACCTGAACCGTCTCGTTACGTCGGCCTGAAATATTATTCCTTCGCTTGAAATCCAAGTAGGAAAGGAGCACCACACGGAGTTTCAGCCCTTCCACCACCTTCCTACATCACTGATAGAGACTGTGGAGGAGTGAGGACACTGGAAACCTTTTTTATTCAATTTCTGTTAACGTCCCAACCTCGAAAGTTCAATAACATCTCAACAGGGACCACCACTACTCACAATAAGTCAGAACCACGCCCAGAATACGCCGGAGGAATGTAAAAATTAAGGAATGTCTACATCTCCTAAAGTACAATGTAAATGAACGTGATGAGATTACTCTGACTAAACTACATTGATGTAACTGACACAACGCAGAAAGTGAGTTTTAAAAAAGTAGATCTCCTTCACAAGAACTAACACAAATAAATATAACGACTTCACTTCTTCAAGGATTCCTCACAAAGGAATTTCGCTCGAATGGTTTGTCGAAAAACCGCTATCGCTTAAACTTCATTAAGTTCGAAAACAGAGCCAAAGAGGAAAGTAAATATTATGAAAACGATCACGATAAACCACGTTTACCCCGTTTTTTCTCCGCAAACACAAGCTGCCGTGTCTCACACAAACTCAATCAAGGCAGAGAAACGTGAGAATTGGTCTGTTCGAAAGCCTAACGGCGAACGGGTCGAAGAGACGGTCGTGTGGGCAGTGTCGTGTAAAATGATGATGCGGGTGTCGATACTGATATGCACGACCAGGCGTGTCAACTCTGAGGCGCCTAGGATTTCAATCACAGTTTACATCATCCTCAATTGATTAACTCGATCAGCTATGATGTCAGTAGCATGGACAGTATTTGACTGTTGTAACGGTGATCAGCAGAAATAATTGAAAACGCTGCAAATTCTTTCACACGGGTTGGTTATTCCTCGTGGAGAATCATTTCTTCAACATGGGGAAAATGGGGAAAACAGTGGGTGTGGCGGGTCCCGGACCCATTCCAATCGATTCGGCGTCCAAAATTTAGTGGAAAATGATACCCCACACGCCTAGGTACCCCTTATCCCGATAACATACATTCGAAATAGGTAAATAGGTTCCCATTTTGACCCATAACCTCATCCAAAGGGCGTCAATCGTCCCAGGACCCATTTCAGGATTCAGCGTCTAAAATTTAGTGGAAAATGATACCCCGCCAAAATTTGGTCCGATCGGGTTGAAAGGACCAACTAGAGCCAAAAACGGGTCCCTGACCAATGTTTCAGATTTTTAGAAATTTTTCTACTACCAAAAACGGCTCAGACGGCGGACGGACATTTGACTTTTTTGATCTACACACCTTGAAACGCCCAGAAATAAATTATGGGCCGAATCGGAGAGATTTACCATTTGCATGATAACATAGGTTGATTATTCAAGGAATAACCAACCAAAAGTCAAATGTCCCTCCGCCGTCCGTGCCATTTTTGGTAGTAGAAAATTTTCTGAAAATCTAAAAAGCTAAGGGTCAAGGGTCTGTTCTCGGCTCTAGTTGGTCCTCGAAACTTTCCAGCTCGATCGGACCAACTTTGGGCGGAGTAGGGGTCAAAATGTGTTTTTTGAAAAATGGATTTTCAAGGTTTTTGGTGATCTAGGCGTGTGTGGTATAATTTTCCACTAAATTTTGGACGCTGAATCAAACGGAATGGGTCCCGGAACGATTGGCGCCCTCTGTATGAGGTTATGGGTCAAAATGGGTGCCTATCTACCCATTTCGAATGTGTGTTATCGAGATTTTCTGTACCTAGGCGTGTGGGGTATCATTTTCCACCAAATTTTGGACGCAAATTCAATTGGAATAGGTCCGGGACCTGCCACTTTCCCCCATTTCCCCCATGTTGAAGAAATGAGTCTCCACGCGCCTGGTACGAGGAATAATCAACCCGTGTGAAAGAAATTTCAGCGTTTTCACTTATAGCCTGCCCTCCGTTTTCTGACACCGTTATGGCTGAAAATTAGTTTGGCTTAATTAGGCCTTATATGGAGTGTATGTGCAATGGTATGAAGTCGTGGTGGCTTGAAGACCTTTGGGATTGGTGGACGGTAATTTTGCTGGTTCCCAATCTGCTTTTGTTGAAACGTCAAAAGGAAAAAAATTAAATAGAAAACGGTTTCAGATCACATGACACGTTGCACACTGATACCGACTAAATACCTTTTTCGAGGGGAATCCATTCACTCTGCTTTCGATCCCATGTCTGCATCAAGACTGTTAAGTTCAACTAAAGAAACTCACGTAAGGGAAGCCCGTCGAGTACAAGCTTTATCGAGCGAAAGGGCTCATCTGTGGTTGGCCACCGCGACAGATTCCGAGATTATGCATATTTCTGGATTCAACTATCTTAAACGAAGGTCGTTGCAATCAGTCACGAAGGAAAGCCCTAGCACTCGAGAATACAAAAGAACGAATAAATTAATTTGCAACGGAATTCACATCAACGATCCTTTCGATTTACTTCCAAACGAAACAACTGTTTTATTTATCGGACACGGCAACTTGCGATAGCGCCCTTTGAGTTCAAAAGAAAGCTTGTTTATCCTTGACCCAGAAAGTGTTTCTAAAAATGATCGGCAAATTGTATCGAGACGTGAGTGGGCGGCTTGAGTGTGACGTTGGCAGATACTACCGGATCTGGAGGAGCGCGTATTCATTCATAATTCCCGTTTTGAAGGCGACTCCGATATTCACGTAGTACGAGCTGATACTCGTGATATTATTATATCTATTGCAATATTTGAATAGTTTGCTTGAGTAACAGAGGCTGAATGATTTGGAGATCGTGAACCAAACTGGGCGTGCACTGAAAGTGAACTTATCCCCACAGCGGCAATTTCAGGTAACATTTAATAACTAAAAACACCTCTATTGATAAGACGGAATTAATTTTTTTAATTATGTAGTGAGAGATGGAAATTCAAGCCAAAACGTACAACGTAAGAAGCAGAAACTCGAATGAGAAGTAGTTGGGAGGTGATATCACAATTGCCTAGGAAGATGGCAGCTTTACCCAATTAGATACCAAGGAAAGGATTCAACTAGTAGTTATAGGAAAGTCCAATAGGAGCGCTAATGCACACATGAGCCACCCCTCACTGGACAAACTCAATGTGTCGGAATAAATGGGTTCTTTGGCTCATATCTGGATTCTGGGGAGTATGGAGTTCCCCAGGGTACTGTTTTGGGTCCTATTCTCTTCACAATCTACATTAATGAATTGAGTTGGATGAAGAAGTTGATATTGATATCAAAAAAACATTGTTTGCTGATGATACTGCGAGTAAACTTTCATTGAATTTACATAAAAAGTGCTTCCTCTTATTGCCTGTCAGAGTCAACACTGCACAGTACGATAGCAATAGCTGCCCATGCCCTGTAGTAGCCAGGCCAGAGATACGTAGGGGTGGTATTTGATTGCAACATAAAGTGGGAAACATAAATGTCGTCCAAAAAAGACTTGGAAATCTTCTATTTGTCCTTTCATTGCTGAGAATCTACTCAGTCTCATATAAAAAGGAAATTCCGTGACGTCAGCGTTCAGCGTTGCCCTTCCTACCCCTGTTGAGACCACCTAAGCGAGGTCCACCTTGCTGTTGGAGTTGTCACTCTCATTGGTTTCGAAATTGCTTGTGCATTGGTCAGTATTTCTATTTTTCACGTGTGGATTTAGCTCAACGGGTATAAATCTAATATATTAATCTTTATGACAAAAATAAATACATGGAATTCACGCTGAAAGGGTGTCAATTGGACAAGTTGGCGTCAAAACGTCGATATAGCTTTGCATCTGTGCTTCTCGGAAACGTCTATTAGCTCATTCAATGTGTGAATGTTGACATTCACCGCAATTGGAACATCTCCTCATTCTAAAATAACGCTTGCAGCAAATTGATTTGTCGTTAGCACCAGCCACGTGCCGGCGTTTCTAACCAAACAGAATTTTAATGGACCGTCGGTGACAACGGTAGAAGCTACCGTCCTACTTCATTTCCAGAACTGAGGGGTTCTCTCGTGAGCGCTCTTGACCTGTTAGTGCTTTTAAATTGCGCCACCCCCTTCAAAATTCAAAGTGGCGCACTTCCGACGAACACGGCACAGCTCTTTGTCGCGAATGTTCACTTCTGTAGCTGCACCTCAAATGAATCCGCAAAAGTTTGAGCCCAATAATGAATATACGTGCGGTGTTTTTGGCGAGCCGAGGAGTTTCAATACGTTGTTTAACACCCACTGAAAGTGTCTCGTTAAATACGAGAAATGCATGAACCGTGTATTGTGCACGACATGAGTACAAATTGAACGCTCTCGATTATAATTATGTTTAATGATGGATTTAAGTAATTTTCCAAATGGGGGATCCATGTCCTCGTACATGATGGCAGACTGAGTGATTTGACAAGGAAACCCACCGCTTACAGTGTTATCGATGTCGTGAGGGGATATTGCCTGGCGTTCTACAACGAAGGGTTGTTAGGATCTTGAGGATTATCATTAATCACTAATATTCATTTTATTATCCATCGTATATGTTCTTTTGTAATGTTTTGTTATTTACCCACAATGAGCGGTGTGCATCTGAGTGCCCACCGGAGTACAATGGCTGCGCCAGGTTAACCTGTCATGCGGGCTAGCATGCAGGGTGGGCCAAGGAGGCGCCAATAAATCAGTTGATTTTTGAATGGGTTATGAATGTTATGAAGTCCAATAAAAGAAGTAAATCTTCCACTCCAATATCATTGTTCATTGAGCTTTTGGTTCTTGGTGAACTTATAATCTATACCGACCTCAACATAAAACTGAAAAAACTTCAGATTCTCGAGGATTTTCTTGAACACAGAGGATTTAGAATGACAACATCTTGAGAACCATTCTCCCTTTATTCTTTGTTGAACTTTATCGAGTGCTTTTTGACGGTAATCTCCTTCGCTCTCACAATATGATCTAAATTGCAAAAGAGTGGAAAGTTCTCCCGCGTTAGTAACTTGGGTGTATAACTTGGTTCGAAGCTATCGGTGAGTGGTTGTAACGTCCTTTAATCAGTTTCAACGGATTCTCTCCGGTAAATTATTCCATTTCCTTCCCACACAACGCCTTGGAGCTTTCCTCGTAACGACTTGAGAGCACTGAGAGCTCGAGCTTATCTTTTAGGGAAAAGCCCTCCTCCTGGGTACCTGCTATCACGGTTGAGCCTCTCCAGTAGAGGTCGAACGAACGGAAGGGACGGCCTGCTCCAGTTCCGCTGATTTACTGTGTGCTGAATCTTTGATGGGTATCTGCTGTGTTGGTACGTTCGCCTGAATATGAAAATGGATGGAAGCGACGATTCGCGCTGACGAAGGAAATATCCTCGTCATTTATCTCGAAGTAAGCGCGCCATAAAATAATTAATCTTCACAAAGCACAGATAGTCGAACGTTCCGTCTTAATTCCCTTGAATAATGGAAACAGAGTTGCTCCAAGCTGCATCCTTCACTTCAATCTGTTTGAGGTGGTGGTTGAGCGGACATAAAAGAACTGATCGCGTGACTGATTCGTTCAAGGCATTTCTCTAGAATCACGACACGGTCGGAGACAAAATTGATTCCTCCATATCACCGATCTCAAAACGATACTCCTTTAATCCTCAAATCAATCGCAACTGCACTAAATTTGGAACTGCATTCGATTAGAAACGACAAGAATGACACGAAGGGGCTTCAAGAATGCATAGTTTGTTGTCTTTCCTACGATTACTGACTGTTTCCCATGTTAGTATTGCTCCACGACTAATTTTTGATCTTTAACAGTGTTGTGGCCTGTCTGTTCCTTTTGCTCGTCACATCTGGAAAAATGCAACTACGTCCAAGTTGTTTTTTTGTTGGTTATTCTTCGAATATTTAGTCAACCTCTCCGATGTGTATGGTCCTGTATGGTATTCATACAGAATGTCAATCTCTTCGATTTGCTTCAAAAATTTCGAAATTCTTGGCAATTTAGGTGTGTGAGGTATAATTGTAGAATAAATTTGGAAAGCTGAATCCAATGAGATGGGTCCCGCCAGAAGAGGTTATGGGTCAAAATGGGTAAATGGGTAAATGGTAAAATGGGTAATGGAACCGGTGGAGGGGGGTTACTCCAATTGATACTTGTTGAATAATTAATAAATAAGTTACTTGTTCGTGCAAAAAGCTAACCTGAAATTTTGGTCAGGAACCCGTTTCCAGCTTTGATTGGTTCTCGAAACATTTCTGCCCGATCGGGCCAAATTGGGGGGTCAAAATGTGTACTTTGAAACACGAAGTTTCGAGATTTTCGTCGATTCAGGTGTTAGGGATGAGCATCGTTTCAAAACTATCGATAGTCACCATCAAATAGACTATCAAAAGGAACCATCGATAGTTAAAAACTATCGGTACTAAACTATCGATGGTTTTTGATAGTATCGATACTTTTGTTTAGGTTGGAAAAATGAAATTGGTGCCTTATGAATCTGCTAAATGACGACGAAATTCATTGAAACCACATGTCAGTTTTGTGCAAATTAGATCTACCAAACATGAGCAAGAATGTGCGGAAAAATGTTTCATTAGAGCATTGGTAGGTAGGTAGGAAGTACCTAAAAAATGGAATTCAACTCATATCGAAATAATTAGGTACTTTATTAAGAACTATTATTCATGGAATGTGCCACAATGGCGCCCTTAAATATAAATGGCTGATTTGTCATTCACTTTTGATAAAAATGTTTCCAAATGGAACTCACTCGTCCCCGAGGCATTTCGATTAGTTTCAAGCAGCAAGAAACATGCAAAAAATAATAGGTAACTGATACTAAACAAAAGGCAATGAAGCAAAATGAAGAACTATTCACATCTTCAACTGAACTGAATACTGAACTGAAGATTCTTCAATTTCGATAGTATCGCCCAGAAACCATCGATAGTGGTAAAACATCGGTTCGTAACTATCGATGGTAAAAATATCAACTATCGGATGCAAACTATCGATAGTTCAATAGTATCGACCATCGATGCTCATCCCTATCAGGTGTGCGGGGAATCATTTTTGACTGAATTTTGGACGCTGAATCCCATGAGACGGGCCCCTGAACGATCAGCACCCTCATGATGAGGTTATGGGTCAAAATGGGTACCTATCTACCCATTTCGAATGTCTGTTTTCGAGATCTCTTGTACCTAGACGTGTGAGGTATCATTTTCCACTAAATTTTGAACCCGGAATCGTTCGGAATGGGTCCGAGACCCGCCACACCCACTGTTTCCCACATTTTCCCCATGTTGAAGAAATGTATCTCCTGCGCCTGGTCCGAGGTTTAAATTAGTCTCCATGCGCCTGGTTTGAGGAATAACCAACCCGTGTGTAAGAATTTGCAGCGTTTTGGTTGGTTATTCCTTGAATAATCAACCTATGTTTTCATGCAAATGGTCAACCTCTCCGACTCGGCTCAAAATTTTTTTCTGGACGTTTCATGATGTCCTGATCAAAAAAGGTCAATGTCCGTACGCCGTACGCCGTCCGCCGTCCACGCCGTTTTTGGTAGTAGAAAATTTCCTTAAAATCTGAAATTTGGGTCAGGGGTCTGTTCCCGGCCTAAGACGGTCCTCCAAGCTTTTCAGCCCAATCGGACCAAATTTGGGCGGGGTAGGGGTCAAAATGTGTTTTTTGAAAAATGGATTTTCGAGATTTTGGGCGATTTAGGCGAGTGGGGTATCATTTTCCACTAAATTTTGGACGCTGAATCCAATGAAACGGGTCCCAAAACGATCGGCACCCTCTGGAAGAAGTTATGGGTCAAATTGGGTATATATTACCCATTTTGAATATGTGTTTTTGAGATTTCTGGAACCTAGGCGTGTGGGGTATCATTTTCCGCTAAATCTTGGACGCTAATTTCAATGAAGTGGGTCCCGGAACGATTGGCACCCTCTGGAAGAAGTTATGGGTCAAATTGGGTATATATTACCCATTTTGAATATGCGTTTTCGAGATTTCCGGTACCTGGGCGTGTGGGGTATCGTTTTCTACTAACATTCTGGATCCTGATTGGAATAGGTCTGGGACCCGCCGCACCCACTGTTTCCCCATTTCCCCCATGTTTTACATTACACGGCTAGTTACCCCAGTTAAACTCCGGATTCTACCCGAATGATCCACGCTTTCTGTAGATATCAAGCATAGGTACGTACGTTTCCTGGGTCTTGAAATCTCTTCAATCGATACATTTTTCAAGTATTGTACAAGTTATGAGTGTCATTGATTGTAATTTGATTCGGAATCCCAATACTTCGAAACGTGAAGGTGAAATTTGAGGGGAAATGACAGAAAAATGCTAATAAATGGTCAAGAGTTCTCAACTTGTACTTGTAACTTTTCTACAAACCGACGGCAAATGTTTAGCATCCAGCATAGTATTTATTAGCCGCATGGTTCTTTTGCATTTGTGTCGAAGTTGCCCAAAAGTTACTTCAGATTTTGAGGTTTAAGGCTTTACAGCGATTCAGTTAGGAACTTAAATTTCTCGTAGAAGCAGCTGCTGAATACAATCAGATATTCAGCAAGAAGATTTGTTGAACTAGAGGACTCAGCTATCGATGGCCCTGTTAACGAGTGCTAATTTCCAGTCTATGGATCCGAGAAGAATTGATGATTGTCACGTCTTACTATTAGAAAAAGATTTTTTTCTCCTTCCTCTCCAGAAATATGAATAATGGTTCCTCTAGAATCTAGAGCTGACATCTCTTCTTTAATGGACATATTGTTCGCAGAAAAAAAGGACATTCCCGGCCATTTACTGAAAGGGTTTTTCATGCTTGGAAGGATCTTAGATGGGGAACCCCGCGAGAGGCAGAGGTAGGATCGATGTTATTCAAAAGGCTGACAATAGCCGCGGGGGGTTCTTCTTGAACTCTCTTTAGCGTCACCCCACTCGACATAACCCCTTGCTCGGCTGTTCCTTTTCCCGGGTCATGCCAGTCAACTCGGCCCGACGAGCATGTTCGCGTGAAAAACATAATGCTTCTTAAGAAAAAGGGGAAAAAAAACCACACACCTCGGCGCAAAAAGGACCCTAATCCTCCGTTCCTTCGTGGCAAACTCCTCCCTTCGTGCCGAATACTAAGTTGCCACCGCAAGAGGTTGAACTCCATCTGTAACACACTCCCCCCCCCCTCCCACCCACGATTGCTTAACTGGTTAGAACTCTCGGATTCGGTTCAGCGCTCTGAATTGAGTTGGAAAGTGGTCGACAGTACGAGAAACTTTTCACAATCCATCAGCTTCGTCCCAACGATCATTCGGTGAATGGGTGATGAAACAGATCACGAGCGGTTGAACAGGAATCAAGGTAGCTTTCTTCAGATCTCAACGTGCGACATCTGCACTTACACGATCTATTTATTTCGTCTTATCTTCAAACGAGTGCGATGCCAACTGCTCCCTGTTAGCACAAATCAGTTTTTCTTGGAGCTGGTGGCGACTCCGTTCATACTCCTGTCAATTCACGACCACAACATTTCACCCTCACTAACCCTAACCCTTCTTCCAAGTGAGTCCTCCCTGACAGGCACATTCAATGTTGTAACAACGAGAGTGGGAAAGGGGTGTTGTCAGAGCCTCCCCATAATACTCCCCTCAGTTCCCGACTAAAGGTACCAAAGGTAAACCATTAAAAATGCAAAATGTACGCCAAATACGTCCACAACATGTACATTGAGGGTAAAATGGTGTGCATTTTACAGCAGAGGACAATGTCAGGGGTGAGTTCAACAACTGATTTACCAGGAGCATAGACATTTAGTGGAAAATGGTACCCCACACGCCTAGGTACCTGAAATCTCGAAAACCCATTTACGAAATGGGTACATAGATAGAAACCCATTTTGACCCATAACATCTTTTGGAGAGTGCCAATCGTTCTGGGACCCATTTCATTGGATTTAGAGTCCAACATTTAGTGGAAAATGATACCCCATACGCCTAGATCGTTGAAAATCTTGAAAATTCATTTTTCCTACTCACATTTTGACCCCTATCCCGCCCAAATTTGGTCCGATCGGGCTGAACAATTTTAAAGACCAATTAGAGCCGGAAGCGGGTCTCTGGCTAGAATTTCAGATTTTTAGAAAATTTTCTACTACCAAAATTGGCGTGGACGGCGGACAGTTGACGGGCATTTATTTAGCTTATTTTGATCTAGACATCTTGAAACGCCCTAAAAAATTGTTATATCATAAACAAACAAATATCATGTTTCAGGATCATCCTATTTACTTGTTTAGAATAGTACTCTATTATAATGTACGATATTGAGACAGACAAACAGCTACTTCGTCGCTAAAGAGCAGCAATATGATATGGCGATTCGGCGAAGCGGTGAAATACTATGAGGTCTAATTACAATAGGTCTGTCACACACCGTTTGAAAATTAGAGTATCGGAGTAGGAACTTGATCGCTTTGGAACTAATCAATTGAAGAGCGAGTTCAAATTGACCTATTTCACGAAATACTCTCCCTTTCTACTTGAAATAGGAATCTCTATGACCTCAAAGGGCCTGTTTCGTTGAGAGTGAAGAGATCCTCGACATATTTCGGTATCTCGCCGCGAACACTCCACACAAAAGTTGCGTTGAAAACGCGTGATCGCAGTAGATCCAAGTGCATCCGAGTGGAAATCAGAGTAAAGGGGTATCAAAAATAATTTGTTGTCGTATAAATCAGTGGCCTCTTGAAGTAAAAGACTCCGCTCCCACTCAGCACACGGACGATACATTGCAACAGCTTATCTCGCGCCCTCCGAACCCTCAACGAAGGTTAAAAAGGTTATGGCGATACAGGGAGGATGAGAAGCGCTTTGGAAAATATACGGCTTCAACCACGACGAGATCCGGTGTCACGAGTCGCTGTACGATATTTAGGTAGGTGCCTCGTTTACCGTGAAATATAACCTCGATGATATGTGTCCTTTCATAACTGAAGACCCGTCGCTTCCCAGCATCCATCCTTCCTTTCTCATGAGCTGATGATGAAGTTGAACGGTTGAAATGAGGAGACGGATTGCTTTTATACTTCACAATCATAAATATAAGGTTCTTCTCTCTCTCAGAAATGACAAATTGTCTCCAAATTCGTTATTCCCTCACATTATACGAGTATTACAGCCTCGTATCACAGCCCACTTCCTCTAAAAAAATTTCCAATAAAGGTTTATTTGAATAAAAGATGTATTTTTCTTCATTTTCACCAAGAGCGGTCAATTCCGAACCGGTGGAGGGGGGTTACTCCAATTGATACTTGTTGAATAATTAATAAATAAGTTACTTATTCGTGCAAAAAGCTAACCTGAAATTTCGGTCAGGAACCCGTTTCCAGCTTTGATTGGTTCTCGAAACATTTCTGCCCGATCGGGCCAAATTGGGGGGTCAAAATGTGTACTTTGAAACACGGATTTTCGAGATTTTCGTCGATTCAGGTGTGCGGGGAATCATTTTTGACTGAATTTTGGACGCTGAATTCAATGAGACGGGCCCCTGAACGATCACCCTCATGATGAGGTTATGGGTCAAAATGGGTATCTATATACTTATTTCGAATGTGTTTTTAAGATTTCTGGTACCTAGGCGTGTGGGGTATCATTTTTCACTAGATTTTGGAGGCTGAATCAATCCAAATGAGTCTCCTCGCAAATAGTCCGAGGAATGACCAACCCCTGTGAATGAATTTGCAGCGTTCTTACTTTGTATTTGTAATCATATTTTAAGTTTATACTTTATACCAGTCAGTTACTGACTTTTTAGAGCCTAATTAAGAGTTTTCAAAGCTCAGAACAGTCCATTCCATAATTAAAATATCCATCGTAGTCCCAAAATCGATGATTTCAGATTAATTCTGAACCGTTTTGTCCGTCAATGTTCTATCACCCTAGGCTCTGATGCTGGTTTTATGGACTTGATAAAACATAGGACCCGAGAAAAAATCAGTTTTTGCCTAATACTCTGATTGGGTTTGGTGTTCCATCTCTCAATCACACTCCCTTCAAGATAATTCTAATCATTCTGTGTATGCTTTGAATTTCATCAACCGCCACCTGTGCGCATTGGCTACATTCCAGTATTGAAATGAATGTTCTGAGGCGTGTGTTTGCACATGAAATGTCACCAGTTTCAACTCTCTTTCTATTCACGATTCCCAACCGGGTTTTAGGACCGGTCTGCGCGTTTTCGGCCGTTCGAACAGATATATCACAGTAACAACGTCATTTCAATGCACAATAACTGAATTCTGATCGAACAATTGTGGTACGAGGCTTCAACACACATCGGCAAACTCAAAAAAATTAAAAAAAAAAAAAAAAAAAAAAAAAAAAAAAATATATATTATATCAGCCAAATTTGGTACTTGGAATTTTGGTTTTATTACACGAGTAATCAATAGTATTCCCCTTTTTACGGCAGTCCCAAACTCGTACGTCACCAATTTGTACGCAAAAACAACCAACAATGCGCAGATGCGCCCCAAGGTAGCTTTCTAGGCCCACTAATATACTTCCTGCGGAACGTTTCTCATTACAAAAGTGTGTGCATCGAACTGGTGGCAGAATCGTGAACTCAATAATTGAAGATGGACAAATCATTCCTAAATTTGCATCCAGATGAAATTTTTATAAATCTGAACAAATTGCAATATCATACAAGTGCGAACGAAGCGATAATCATTACTCAAAAATGAGCAATCTTACTAGAATTCCAATTTATTTTCGCTCAAACTCATACTTTTCCCTTGCATTTCCAAAAATGTCAGTTTTTGCTGAAAAAGTATCGATAAAAATGAATATGAATTTTGAATTTTGGTGGACCATTACTAGGATTACGTAGGAACGACCAAATTGTCAATAATGCATGTGGTGTGTCTCCAATGAATGATGGTATCCCAAACGCTTGTTGCAGAAAATATCGAAAATTGATTATTAAAAATACACATTTATGCCCCCATGGCCTCAACACTGGCCTCAAGGACCAATCAGAGCCGGAAAAAAAAGGAAAACCGTGAGTGTGGAGTGTATCGGGCTCATTTCAATCGATTCAGCGACCAAAATTTAGTGGAAAATCTGTTATATTGCCGAAAATCTCGAAAAGTAATTTGTCAAAAACATTTTTTTACCCACACCCTAATCAAATATGGCCTCGATGACCAATCAAAGCCGAAATGAAGTCTCTGAACAAAATTTCATATTTGTAGAAAATGTTCGGACCATAAACGGCGTGGGTCGTGGATGGTGGGAGGACATTTTGCCTTTTGGTTGGTTATCTATTCTTTGAATAACCAACCTATATAATCGTCTCAGAGGAGGTCCTCTTAAAATGAGGGGGGGGGGGGGGTACGACGACCTCCTCGATCGACCCCAAAATTTGACGTTTTAACATTTTATGACGTCTTGGTCAAAATAGGCAAAATTTTGGGGTCCCCATAACCTTTGTTAAATCAAGTAAAATTTAATAAATTTTTTATCAAAATTAACAAAAAATACCTAATTATTTGCAGGAACTTTGGAATAATTCATCAAATATCCAAGTTAAATATAACATTTCAAAAGCATACATTTCTCGCTTCAAATTCATATCGAAATTTGTGTTGTACTAATGTTTCTAGGTTTGACCCAGGGGAGATTAAAAAAATAAATAAATCTAAAAAATCTATCTGAGTCCATTATTAGTTTGGTCTTGATCGTGACTCCAATCTTTGATCTCCTGGTTTGATTAACCAAGAGCGAAATGGAGATTAGAAATTGATACAATTCGCGTAGCCTCACTCAACTCGATCAGTGTCCAAACTTACTTTGAAATTGAAGCGATTTGAGCTCAGTATAGCTTTGTATGCGCGAAAGTTCAGACAACCGATTGGTATACGAAACTGTCCGAATTAAAGAGCGACGTTCCATTGTTTCCGTCTGTCGAACGAACTGATTACACTCGATGTTGCTGCAGAAAGACTGCCGTCAGAATCGTCAGATCACCACTTTTCAAACTGCCAGTTTCACAGGAACGATTAAAACCAATGACAAAAGCGCCGAAGCGTAGCTGTCACAAATCGCTATGAAATTGCTAATAAAAACGCTGTAAAATCTTTCACACGGGTTGGTTAATCCTCAGACCAAGCGCAGAGAGACTCATTTCTTCAAATCTCATTTATTTTTCTTCGAAATGGGGGACAACAGTAAGAGTGGCGGGTCCCGGACCCATACCAGTCGGTTAAGGGTTCAAAATTTAGTGGAAAATGATACCCCACACGCCCAGGTTCCAGAAATCACGAAAACACATATTCAAAATGGGTAAATATGTTCCAATTTTGACTCATAACCTCTTCTAGCGGGCTCCAATCGTTCTGGGATCCGTCTCGTTGGATTCATCGTTCAAAATTTAGTCGAAAATGACACTACACACGGCTAGATCACCAAAAATCTCGAAAATCCGTTTTTCAAAACACTCATTTTGACCCCACCCCCCAAATGAGGTCTAATCGGGCTGAAAGTTTCGAGGATCATAAGTCCTTTGACGTGGATCATTTTTGGCTAAATAAGTGGTTCGAACCATTCTAACCCTACAATTTTCACCTAATCTAGTCTCATGATGCATTTGCCTGAACATGCATGCTTTTCAACAACAAGCTTTCCAAAAGAGTGATCTGAGGTGGTAAATTATGCAAAATATTGCGGGCAAAATGCTTTCTAACTAACAATACCATGTTTTCCAACAGAAATTTGTGTTGTTGCTATACGGATCGTTGTTAATATCCAAATTAAATACAATCATGTATGATAGTGTGTGATGGACTTGTTCATAATGTCAATAATGAATTTAAATCTCGTAGAAAATGCGACTGATGTAACTCCATAAATTGGCCATAGCCGTATTGCAAATAAATAAATAAATAAATAAATAAATTGAATTTATCCACGACATAAGCTGGGCATTATCGAAGCCACTCATCACAATTCGATTTGAAAACCGCAATACTGCCCGTAAATTGCAGGGAATTTTGATTCTTGTGATAAACACGCGTCGTCTGAATGATTGAATAATAGTTTAGTATGATTCAGGGGTTCCTTGGTCCCCAAAAAGTAGTGGAGAAATCACCAACTTTTACAGGGTGAGCTCGTTGCCACATTCGTCCCCAGATTATATGACAAAAAATATACAAAGTGTGCAAAAAGTTTTTTTTTTTTTTTTTTTTTTTTTTTTACTTATTACGTTGTCAAAATTTGATTATGTTGAATAAACTCTGCAAATTCTTATTCAGGGGTTGGTTATTTCTCGGGCCATGGTGCATGGAGGCTCATTTCAATCGATTCAGCGTCCAAAAATTTGTGTAGAACGATAACCCACACGCCTAAGTCATCGAAAATGTTGATCATGGGGAAAATGGGGGAACCAGTGGCAGGTACCAGACCCATTCCAATCGATTCAGTGTTTAAAATTTAGTGGAAAATGATACCCCACACCCCTAGATCGCGTAAAGTATCGAAAATCCATTGTTCAATAAACATATTGTGCCCCCCCCCCCCCCCCTATTTGGTCCGATCCACCTGAAGAGTTTCGAAGACTAACGGGTCCCTGACCAAAATTTCAGATTTTTAGCAAAATTTCAAAAAAAAAAAAATCGACGTGGACGGACATTTGCGAATTTTCATTTTGACACCTTGAAACGCCCAGCTTATTTTTTCATTATTTTTTTTTCGAGATTTACATTTTGCATGAAAACATAGGTTGATTGTTCAAGGAATAGCCAACCAAAACCCAAATTAAACCTCTCAGGAGAATCTACTAATCAAAGCTAAGGGCTATATTTATTGATTATTCGTAAAGAGTGAAAATTGCATGAAAATATTTCAAGTCGTGGGGTAACTATCGACCCCAGGGTGACGTCCATTTAACAGAAAAATATGTAGGTATGCAGTCCTCGGCTATGTAAAACATGGAAAAATAATTGGGTTGGTACTCACACCGACAGAGTCTCGTTCTGCTGTTTGGCGAAATCATCTTGTGATTCTTCAACATTTCAATAGGTTTTACCGAAAACCTGAATGAATCCCGTCACAACAACAATGAAGGTAATTGTTTGATTTTTTCAACTACTTTTAATTAAACACGATATTCAAAGAGAACTCTCTAATAGAAATTCCGTAAATTGCGGAAAACCGCGAACGAACGAGTGAAAGAACAAATGAACTCGAAAAATATTCAAGTAATCACCACACGGACGTCTGAACCCGAACTGAGCTTATCATCATCCGACGGTCTCAAACCATGTGAGACACTTTTGCAAGAGACAGCAGAAATGATCTCTCTCATGAGATTCCAATGAACATTCAGGCGAAAAAAAAAAAAAAAAGTGTCATCAAAAACTTATCGGCAAGCGTATGCGGGCTTCGGCGAGCGTGCTGACTAATACGTTTGTCCATCGCTAATAACTTATCGCTTGATTTGCTCTTTTTAAATCGGT